>CAJNDT010005902.1:709307-875967 GCA_905221615.1 Symbiodinium sp. CCMP2592 | reverse complement strand
AAACTCCAATCAAGGAGGAGCGACGCGACCTTCGCGCATGCCCATGTCTTCGAGGACTACTGAGTCTGGCTGGGAGCACGTAGGAAAGGAAGTAATGCCTGCATTTTCCGTAGGAGATGAGGTACGATCCCCTGAAATACGGTCCCCAATTCAAGTTAGTCCAGTCGCCAAAGAGAAGTTCGCATTCTCGGAATCGGACAAGGACAAGAACCTTGTGATGGATGGAATTCCATTCACCGGTGGAAACTTCTTCACTGGCCGCAGTTCAATGCCAATCGTGTCGGATGCAATGCCCGAGCACTACGTGCCAGGTATTAGCAGCCCAGCACTTGCGCGTTCCACGCCTAGTGCAGCCACTTTGTTCGGCATACCAAGCGGATTTCATGGGAAAAGTGATGCGGCAGCTGTGCGTGATCGACAGCTACGTGAACTCTTGGGGGATCGCGGGATGTTGGGATCAAAGTCCACAGCATCGGCCAGCTCCTCAAGACCTGTTGGCATCGACGGTGTTACCGCATCTACGAAGGGCAACGACCTCGTTGGTCCCCCTGTCGCCTATGACGATTCTATCCATGAGGCAAGGAGGCGTCAGATCGAGAAAGAGATCGCGGAACAGTACGAAGAGAAGATTGCTGATCTGAGAAGTGAAGTACTCAAGGCCCAGAAAGCCGAACAACGTCTCAGAGCTGATCGTGATGAGTGGAGATTATTCGCTGAAACGATTGAGGAAAACCATGGAGACGATGACGGTGATGAAGCTGGCGACGAGAACGGAGAGGACGAGCATGATGAAGGAACCGGCACGGGGTATGATCCTCCAGATCCGCCTGATGATGATGATGACAAGAAGAAGGGCGGAGGGGGTAAACCTGAATCGGATCCTGGTTCGCATGCACGTGACCCTGACGGAGATGCGGATCCTGAAGTCACAGAGGTGAGAATTTCCAGGAGGGAAGCCGACAAAGTGACCGTTCCTCCATGGCCTACTCTCACTCATCTCAACAACTGGCGATCCGTGTGCACGGCCAATGTCTTAGGGGCATCAGCCGACCCACATCATGAGGAATGGATGTTATGGCTGGCACCAGCGTTCAACCCATTCCCTGATGTCGAAGCATTGAATGATTCAGGACACAAGAAGTTCAAGAGCATAGACGTCAAATTGGGGATCGCCATGGTCGCAATGCTACGTGCCGGTGGTGACAAATCAGCTGACCTGTACCTCGAGGTGAAACGGAAGGCCAACGATTACATCAGCAGGCCTGACGTGAAGATCATCAAAGGACGACAAGTCATTGCGATGATGTACGAAAGTTTTCGAACGCATGATCGTCTTGACATGATCATCACCCTTGAGTATTTGGTGAAGCTCCAGTACCAAGGCGACAACAAGCTTCATACGTTCAAGCAGACGTGGTTGGAAGTTCTGGGACGGATGAGACCAGAGGACATTCCATCCAAAACGGCTCTCCGTGATTGCTTGTACAGCAAGATCAAGGACTCGCCCGCAATGAAAATGGACTTGGGCATGCATTACGAACACTTGCCCTACAATCATGAAGACCGATCGTACGACAACCTGATGAAGATCATTGATCGTACCATCATGCGGAGACGAGAACAGTCAAATCTCACTCAGACCCAAATTGGTTTGCGCCAGATGCTTGAGGGCAAGGATTTGCTTGCTGCACCGGCCAAGGTACCCGAGAAACCTACGCCTAACGCAGCTCCATCCGCAAAGGTCAAGGCTGCGCCGACCAAGCCGGACAAAGCAACACCTGTACTACCTCAAAGCAAAGCGAAGAGTCATGCGAAGACCAAGCCGAAGCCCAAGAAGAAGACGAGGAGTGAGTCAGCGGACAACAGAGGTGACAAAAGCAAGAAGCAAATCCGCTGCAAGTTCCATTTCACAGATGCAGGGTGTCGAAATGGCGATAAATGTCCATTCAGTCACTCGAAGAAGACTCCAGAGCGACCCTTCACGCCGAGGACGAGAACTCCAAGCCCATCTGGAGGAGGAGGAAACAGGATATGCTACTCGTTCAAGAACACAGGCTCGTGCTCAAGAGAGAATTGTCCTTTTAAGCATGAGGCAGCGGCTACCCCAGCTCCGGAACCAAAGGCAAAAGCTAAAGCTAAATCCGAAGCAAAGGCAGCTCCAGCGAAGCCGAATGCCAAGGCCAAGGCACTCCCTGCGGCACCCGCCATCAGATTGTGTCGAAGGTGGAATCCATCAGCTCCGGCTATATGGAAGCGATCTTCAAGACAAGATGAGGAGGAGTCAGATTGTCCATCCGTTGACAGCGACGATGATTCGGATTGTTCAACAGATGACGAATCCTCGGGAACGACTACGTCGACCCGAAAAGTGATAAAGCGCAATGTGACATTTGCCGATGACATGAAGTTCATTTCTTCGTGTCCTAGACGATCGAAGAAAGACAAAGAGCGGAAGGTGAAGTACGTCGACATGGAAGCGTTTATCAATGATGAGGATCGCGCCGTGAGCTTGGAATTCGCCAAGCACAAAGCGAGATTGAGGGCACAGATCATGAGAGACATGGTTGACGACGATGATGATCAATGTGGGGATCGAGTTTCATTCGTACGAATCCCAGGAACGTCTCGAGTGGAAGAAGTTTCATTCTACGACGGTGAAGATTCCATCGTTGAGCGCGAACTCGATGCTGCACACAGCAAACGGATCATCAATCAGGGCTTATTCAAATGCATGGTTCAACCAGTCATCCTCAAGAAGAAGATCAAGTTTCTCATGGACACTGGGTGTGGTCATGACCTCATATCTCAGAAGAAGATCGAGAAGCACAGTCTAGAAACACTCGTGACTCCAGAGCCCATATCATTTCAGACAGCCAATGGAATCACCGATACCGATCTCGTGTCGAATTTCCAGACTGAGTCGTTCGAGGAACCGATCAACGCTTATGTGTTGGACGACACGCCGTCGGTGCTTTCCATAGGCAAGAGAGGTATGAACTTCAACTACGGGTTTGTGTGGCCTCCCGGAAGGGAACCATTCATGATCAACCCGCAGGGCAAGAGAATATCTCTGTTCGTGAACGGTGACATCCCGTACGTTCGTGCCGGAAGTTCCAAGTCATTGGTTCATGATGATCCGGAGGCCAAAGCGATCACCGAAATCTTCAAGGGTGCGTTGACAGCGGGCAATGTTGACGTCAGCGTCGCAGCTGCCGCTGAAGCTGCACCGGGCGAGATTGAAGCAGAAGAAGAAGGTGATGATCACGAACGACCTCCTGATCCTGAACCCCAAGACCCTCCTATAGAAGAAGTACCAGAGTCCGAGGCCGGACGACCTCCGGACGACGACGAAGGAAAAGGAGTGGGTGAAATTCCATTGGATGGTGACGATGAGGTGATCATTGATGTGGAAGGCGACGGTGCGCCGAGCCGCAAGGCCAGAGTCGGAACACTGAAAGCCGAAGCGAAGACATTGGCACATCTGTGTACTCACCGCTACCGCAATCCATATTGCGAATCGTGCATACGCGCGAAGATGAAGCACTTGCGAACACAACGAGGTGCGTTTCAACGTGTGATCAAACACTGGGGAGATCTTGTGACGTTCGACTTCCTTGACATGCGCAAGGCCGCCGAAGCAGGCATCGGACTCGATGACGGAGCACGTGAAGTTCTAGTCATCAGGGACATCGCCACAAAAATGATCGCAGCGATTCCCACAGCTTCAAGGAGCACTGACGAAGTCGTCATGGCCATCAGACGTCTCATGGGAAGACGCAAGATTCATATGGCGTATAGTGATGAAGCACCAGAGTTCGATTCAGCTATGGCGCAGTTGAAGATCGTGATAGATCATTCCCTTCCAGGGAAACCCAGTAACAATTCACTCGCTGAACGATCAAATCAAGAAGTGATCAACACAGTCGCAGCATCCATGCTACACGCCGGATTGCCCGCTCAATACTGGTCCTTTGCGCTTAATTGCGTGATGCAGAACCTCAACATTGAAGACGTGGAGGGCGATGGTGATTCAGCATGGAAGCGAATGACTGGAAAGGACTTCGAGGGAAAAGCCATACCCTTTGGTGCCAAAGTCTTCTTCAAGCCGACGGACACAAGGCCGAAGACATATGGCAACAAATTCGATCCAAAGGGGATTCCAGGCATTTTTGCCGGATACATCATCACTGCTGGTCAAGGGTGGTCCAAGAAGTATCGCGTTTGGGATATGAAGGAATTTGCCAACGCGAACTTGTCGATGGACGCATCTGTTCCCAGGAAGTTGATGAGACCGTACGAGACAGAAGTTATCTACTTCCCAGAGGAGATAACGTTTCCCCTGAAAGCCGAGTACGAAAGGATGAATTCAACCATTGAGGGACTCAGGGACAACGTTGACCTCGCTGGCAAGGAGATAAATGACATCGATGACGGTGATGACGGTCCGCCTGGAGGAAATGGTGGCGACGGGGATGACGATGATCCAAATGGACTTCTTCCTCCACCGGATCCCGGAGAAGACCCTGACTTACAGGACATAGATCCATCTGACATTGAGACGGAGCCGCTCGGCGAAGTCTTCAAGTCAGCAGAACATGAAGCTATTGATGCCATAGGAGACAAAAGACTCGAAGAACTAGACGAAGAGCTGGGTCTACGTGCAGCACCGCCTCCTTCTGAACCAAAGGTCACTGGGAAAGATCGACGATCGCCCCGCGAAGTCGGTCCAACCGGTAGACTCATCCCCGAAGGTGACATCGAAGAACCTGGAGAGATTATCAAGATCTTGAAAGAAAAGAAGTTGGCTCCCGAGGAGATTGAACATTGGAGTATGGGGAAGAAAGGAGACGGCATTGTATATCTCACCGATGACGGTGAAGCCTGCAAGATCGACAAAAGGGGAGTTCCGTACAAGATCCGAAGTGATGGTCGACGAACTCTTCCTACACGGCGACCTATCCATTCTTATTCTCCGGAAGCATGGAAGAAGATGAGCGAAGCGGAGAAGAAGGCAGCATACAAGAAAGAAAAGCGAGATAAAGCTCGAGTTGCCAAGAAAGACCGGAAGAAGGCTGTGATAGGAAAGAAGATAGTCACCAAGATTTTAGACAACATGATCTTTCCCAAGATTGTCCCATGTGAAGAAATTGATCTGCAACTCAACGTATCCGTTGATGACGACGATGGTTGGTCATGGGCACAGTCCTATGTGGATCAATATACACAGGAACAATTCTTGGCAGATGTTGTGCCGGCCGTTCCGGCGCATATGGTCATGGATGATAACTGGATTCCTTCTATGCCGTGTACGACTTCTCACAGAAACGTACATCGGGAAAAGAATCATGCAGGAGGATCGTGCTTCAATGCCATGGTCACTCGACCCGTCACACGCAAGGAGATGATCAACAATCCCAAGGCCATGGAAGCTTTCATGAAAGAATGGAAGGGATTGTGGGACCAAGAGGTGTTTGACTTCTCAACTACGCGTGAATATGACGACGTCGTCGCTGAGGCAAAGAAGAAAGGTGAGAAAGTACACATGGCGCGAGTACATGGACTGATATACGAGAAGAACTATCAGCTCAAAGAGGACGATCCTGCCAGGAAGTTCAAGGGGCGAGGTGTACTACTCGGTGATCAGGTCAAAGACCAGAATATGGAAGCCGCATTGTTTCAGGATTTGGGGAATTCCCCGGCTACGTTTGACGCCTCACGATGGGCAGATTACTACGGATGCCTTCCTGGCAACGATGTCCAGATGGCGGATGCTATCCAAGCATACATTCAGGCGAGATTATCGGGCACTCCATGTTGGGTTGAACTGCCTGATGAAGCCTGGCATCCATCTGCGAAACGGCACAAATTCCGTAGGCCGGTATGTCGCCTGATCAAAGCTCTATATGGACATCCTGACGCAGGAACCATGTGGGAACAACATTGCCACACCGCGGTACAGAAAGTAGGGTTCAAGCCGATTGGCGATGAATGGCCATCATTGTATTTCACCCGCAAATGAAGCTCTTACTTGTCATCTACGTGGATGATCTCAAGATGGCAGGACCCAAAGAGAATCTACCAAGGGTTGGGACATGCTGCGCCAAGAACTTCGATTGGAAGAAGAAACGCCGCTGGGCTTGTATCTGGGTTGTCGCATCTCCAAGGGCGAGGCAACGTTGCATGACAAAACGAAGGTGCAGACCGTTACCTACGACATGGAGACGTACCTGGACATGACAGTCAAGAAGTACTGCGACGTGACTGGGTTCGATCCGACAAAATTCAAGACGGTACCATCGCCGAGTCCGGCTGAGGAGACTAAGAATCACCCAGCTCGCGCTCCGGCACAGTCAGGTAAAAGCCATCGATGCACGTGGTGTGGACACACCATGCCTGTTGATAAGGATGGTCGGCTCGTTCCGCCTCCACCTATTCCCAAGGCGCCCGAGGAAGAGGAAATCAACGAGGCCAATCGCGGCGCACTTGCTCCGCAGGCAGCCAGCATTCTCATGAAATTGCTTTATGCCGCGCGCATTTGCCGCTTTGATCTTCTGCGCAGTATCAACAATCTCGCACGCAAGATCACGAAATGGACCAAGAAGGAGGATGCTCTTCTTCATCATCTCATGGCCTATGTGCACCAGTCCAAACATCACATGATGATTGGATGGGTCGGGAACTCCTTGGAGGACTCGTCCATCGGGCTGTTTGCAGATGCGGACTATGCAGGTTGTGGAGAAAGTTTGAAATCTACCTCCGGTGCTCATTTGCACATTCAAGGTTCTCACACAAGATTTCCCTTGGCGGGACTTAGCAAAAGGCAGGGATGCTTGAGTCATTCCACACCTGAGGCCGAGATTGTCGCGGCCGACTTTGCCATGTCACGTCTTGGATTGCCTGCTATCACGTTGTGGCAGCAGCTTGGGGGGCAAGACCCCAACTTCGTCTTCTACGACGACAACCAGACCATGATCGGGGTGATTCGCACGGGCAAGAATCCGACTATGCGTCACTTGGAACGTACCCACGGTATCTGCATTGGATGGATGCATTCTATCTTTCAGGAAGGTTACGTTTCTCTTGCCTATGAGGTCACTGCCAAGATGTCAGCGGACATACACACCAAGTCGTTCAAGGATTCCGTGTCCTGGACACATGCGTGTCAGCTCATCAACATCTTTCCGCCGGATCTCATCGGCTCCCAAGAGATTATGGATCTGATGCGGCCTACTCATACCCAAAGCACGGATGAGAAGGGTCAGCAGCACTACTCGTTCAAGAGCGAGGTGCCTTGTTTTCCTTACACGCAGACGCCGATCCTCCCTCAGGTGTTGTATCGCGCTGGATTGTCGAGTAAGGAAGGCTTGCAAGAACATGACAGTGTGGACCCCATCCTGGTTGTCAAGTTCCCGCGCATGTTGCGGGGGCCGCCTTCTGCGTTGCCGCCTGGTCGTTACCTTCGGTCGACTTGGATTCTTCGTGAAGGGCAGTGGCACCAGATGGAGGATCGTGCTGCTATCCTTGACACACCGGGCAAGTTCGACCGCTACGTGGAACGTGCTGTGTTTCAGTACCATCCCGTGCGGGGGCATTTGCGCCCCGCTGCCATTGCGGACGTCCTTGCGCCGCCGTTTTTGCCTATTCCTGAACCGCCTCTAGGCCAGTCTTATGTGCGCGCCCTGCCCGCCAAATGGCGAGCGGTGGTTGTCACACTGGCGCGTGCCATCCATGGGGGGTACCAGGGCTTTACATTGCACCAGGGATTTTGTTTCAACGGCCAGTCCAAAAGTCAAGCCTCTCAATTTGGTTATGACCAATGGTCGTCGGTGTACGAAGATGTATGGCATGATGCGGCGGAACAGAAAAGGGAATATCAAGGATATGATGGAGCAATTGTGCCTCACGTGGTCAATTTCGCCGAAAACAAGCCCAAGGAGGGTCTGGTGATCCAATTCCTCGACCACGATGGAAGGTTGGTCCATGCTTACAAGAACCCTTACAGCCGGTGGAAGTACCGTATCACTATCAAAGATGCTCCAAAGGCAGTGACGGTATGGACATTGATAGGAGTCGATGAGGAGAACTGGTGGAACGAGTATGCTCCAGGCAAGGATTGCATCGCCCAGCATGCTCCCGATTCTCACTACGACCCTGGGCTGCAAGTAAATGTTCTGAGTATGGGGCGAGAAGTTGACGACGCCATGTGCGCCTACATCTTTGATGTGGTGGAAGCAAGGAAAGACAACCCTAACTCCGTAATCTTCATTGGTGCAGGGGTGTTGGGCAAGAATTCGTGGCTGAGTCGGAAAATCGCTGACAACCCTGAAAGGGCCAAATTGCGGACAGACTACCCATGGGGGGAGGTCGTCCAAAGAATTGCGCGCAGAGCGGCATCATGGGGGTTCCAAATCATCATCGAAGTACCTCCTCGAGTACCAGTCCAGGAAACCAAGCAGTACAAGGGACTTCAGGAAGATGCCATGTGGAAGAGCATCAAGATCCAAGGATGCACTCACGGGCAACGTTATACCTTTCGGGATCCTGTATCTCCCGGAACCGCCGTTGAGCTCGGCTACTGCAAGGATGAATGGGAGTACATTGCCGCAAACGTCGCGCTGCATCCTAAGTCGTCTGACGTGTGCTCGTCCAAACATTTGCACATGACTGATTCGGACGCTAAGGATCGATCTGATAAATGCGAGTTGACTAGCCAAATCTCCAGAAGATTGCTTAAAGCCTTGAAATTTCAGGCAACTGGCGATGGGAGATTGGTAGCCATGCCGTCGAAGGCTGGTGGACGGAAGCCAGACCGCATGATTGTTGACCTCTGTGGCTTGGGTAATGGCTACGCCGTGCCTAAGTCCACTAAGGGTTGCTCTCGCATAACTTGCAAGGAGCTGATCAGCTCCAAAGCCGATGAGGACAGCCTTATCGGTACGATGAAGGATGCGTGCCGGAACGACCTGCGCACACCTGTGCTATTCGTGGCATCGCTTTTGCGATCAGGTGCTGGTCCTGGAAGTAGTGAAGGGGCTTGCGTGGGGGGTGAAAACGTTCTGGTGGGAAGTACAAGGTTTTCAGAAGTGTCTTGAAATCTCTCAAACGCCTGCTGAAGAAGTGTGCGGAATTTTCCGACGTCTATTTTTCGCTTGACATGCCTTCTTCATGCTCATGTTGGTCTTGGCCAGAGTTGCATGCTCTTGTTTCAAGTGGCAAGGCGACGAAGGTTAAGGTTGATGATCATGTTGGTGCTGATGGCGATGGTGGTGGGCGCAGGATCATGTTCTCTAACATGCCTGAAGCGGACCGTTTGGTGGTGAGACCGGATGATTGCTTGGACCATGATTCGAAGAACAGTTTGTCGCAGCGCATTGATGTCTCATGGCGGTCAATTGCGAGGAATGTTCGCAGCCTTGTTCGAGCTCATGTCAGTGTCAGTCATGTTGCACATGAATCTGAGGACATTGCATGGCAGCAACATCAGTGTGTAGACGCTGATGAAGGGGCTATTAGACAGCCCCAACTAAGGAACAACTAAGGTCTGACCAGACGGATCGGGGAAGGGTGCCTCTTACGGAGAACCCGGAACCGTGAAGTCGAGTAGGGTGTAGGGACTTCCCTCCTACGGAGGAAGGACCGAAACCCGAGCCATGGCTGAAAGCTACAATGCCTACGAGCTGGCCTTCGAAGGAGTGGACCACGAAGAAGTTTTCCCGTCTGGTGGGATGATGCGAACGTTTCTGAAGTTCCACAAGTTCCTGGAGATGTATTCTGGGGATTCGTCGCAGAGCGTTTCGCTCCCGCCGAAGATTACGAAAGACAAAGTGGTCGACAATGATCTCATTCGCACATGGGCAGCGTTCAAAGCACCTCCGTTGGTCTTGCTGTTCACGTGTGCAAATCTGTCGCCAGGAGGGGATCTTTCCATTCGAGTCCGAGAAATCCTCAAAGCTTGCTTATTTGCTGCCCCTGAGGAGTACATGGACAAACCCTATGGGGAGATACTCGCCATGGTCATCAAGTTTGGTGGAGGTCTCAAACACATTGTTGCTGACTACGAGGGGAAGTTCAATGCCATCACCAGGTTTATGGTGGATGAGGAAGTGATCCGCGATGATGCAAAATTGGCTGTGGTTGAACTGGAACAAGAACGAAAGCAAGTTCGGTTCGACTTGAACACTGCAACAAGGAACATCGTCAGTGCGGACGGGTACTACAACCTCGCCGTTCTCATCAACTCCGTGGAGACGCCCTACCAGACTGTGACAGACACGAGAATTCAACAATGGTATACGGTGAATCAGGACTACTACCACAAGTTGCCAATGTCGGGCAGAGCACCTGACCAATCAGACCTGTTGGCGGAGCCTACGTTATGTAGGGTGTGCAAGCTGATGTACATGTTCGCAAAACACACTGGGTATGGACTACGGACCTACAACCAAGAATGTGCAGCGAACAACGATGGCGCTACGCCACTCAACGTTCACCAGCTGGCTTTGATGATGCGCACAATGCCTCAAGGCATGGGACATCCGCTCGCCTTTGCGATGAACTCGCTCCAGGCGTTCAGTGTCTGTCTCCACGTGCTTCATTCCTACGTATCATGGGTTGATCCAGATACTGGACACCCGCATTACAGATGGTCCAACGATGTGCTCCCTGATTCCGACTACACCACGTATTCTTTCCTCAAGCACCACGTGGACGCTGTATGTGCAGATCAAGACAGGAACGGCTTCCAATTGCCGGATGCGTTCCGTAGCTACACCTGGAATCAATGCGGAGTTGAATCTGGGTATGTGGTCGACTGCTCTACCAAACGCGCCACGTTGAGCATATGGGAAGCAGAATTCCAACAGATGGGGGCACCGAGTCCGCTTATGCAAGATGATGGCCTATTTCCGCCCAACCTTCAACGGCATCCTAGCTGGGTGTACTCAACGGGGAGGGTGGCGATGCCTACGGCAAGCAACCTCGAACCGGAAGGAATCGTGCACCCTGAGCATGGAAGAACGCCGGGACAATCGCAAGGATCCGCTACCGAGCCTCGAGCCACCCCTAGCCACGGACCAAAGAGGGCGAGGACGGACGAGGCAACGGCATCGGCGTCGTCATCTTCTGCGGCACCTCCTCCACAACCATCGACTTCGCAACCGGAAGAGGAACCATCGCAACCGACATGGGAGGAAGCTCCAATCCCCGCTGGCGCTCAGGAAAGTTGGTACCATTATGTCAACATCGATGAAAAGGGCTGTCGCTCGAGCTTGCTGGCGACGACCCGTGATCAAGACGAGTACCCACCTACCATTGATGAGACGCCAAAGTTCGTGGCCAACCACGACGTGGGGACCACACCGATTCAGCATTACGTCAGAAGACTGGTGACCTACTTGGCAAGGATTCGTTCCGTCTCTCAAAGTGACGACAAGGGTCTCAACCTGAAGGTCTACGTGAAGCTGAGCACGAAGATGTGGTTACGGATGTATTCGCGGCTGTACCATGCATTGGCATTGGTGTCGTGCGTGCATCTTCCTTCTCCTCCAATGCTTACCTCGGCAGTGATGATCGAGGCAGACAGCGATCTTGTCGACAACGATGAAATTCCGGCAGAAGCAAGGATCAACACCATGAACACGCTGAACGGATTTCGCAATAGTTTGGGTATGGGTGGCAAGCCTGATGCCGCGACTATGCGCTCTCAATGCACAATCCTCGTCCAAGACTTTGACATGGTCGCAAGGACCAGAGGGTCATCGCATACAGTGAGAGAAAATCTCGTCATGCATGGATGGAGTGAGATCTACATTGTGAGCCCGTCGATCACCGCAGGTGCCAACTACAACTTCCAAGTCACAAAGGGATCGTTGGAATCTGTGAATGAGACATTGGATGGCTTGACTGAAGAGCAGCTTGCAACCGTCACGTTGCATTACCATCTGTCTCTCCAGGCGATCCTCATCGAGAACATATCATTTCCGATGAGTGAGGTCGGAGACGGAGCAGCGATTCGTGCTGACTTGCAGCGACAGCTCAAGGTCACGTACGTTGACCCTATCATTGCGGCAGGGAAGCGTACCACGCGCCCTCCAATTGTCAACATCAATCATGACTTACGGTTCGTAGGAGCAGCCAGCAATTACCTTCGACAGAAAGCTTCTATGTTCAACGGCTTCCACGCGCTGGGAATGTATATTGAACTGGAGTTGCGGGCCCGAGCATGCGTGGTGATTCATGGATCTTCGTTTTGGTCAAGAATGTATAGCCAGGCGAAACATGCGTCGTCAGGCGTGCATACACTGTCAGTCGAAAAGGTGCCACCACCGGACAATCGGGTCAGGTTCAAATTGGGCCTCGCTATCTACGAGAAGCAGCTGTTCTGCGAGAAGATGGTATCCACGTGCTTTGTTGAGGCATCGAAAGTTCGCTCATGGGACGAAACAGTCCGAACCGACTCAGTCGCTCACCCGTCGCTTGTCGAGATTTGGGAGGACAAGAGTGAAGTCAAGACGTCCACCAAGATTTCGCAGACATGGTTTACGGGGGAACAGCAGCAACAGATCAGGTCGGGTGCCCAGGGTGACACGGTCGCTGAATCGTCCACAGTCACCTGGCAGGATTTTGACATCGCCATGACCGTTCCCGAGGCCTACTACGACAACAGGCACTACTGGTTCAGGATCGACACCTATGCGACCCTGAACACTGGTTATGTCAAAGGGAGAACGTTCTATTGCCCTGGATGTGAAGCAATGAAGTTGGCTGAGTGCTACGCACAAGCCTTCTTCAAGCCGACCGGAAACGGGTATCCTGGACACTGCATTGGGTGCGCGCATACTTCAGCCTTGAAGATGCAGCATCAAATCAGCTCCTTCAATGACTTGATCACGTCCCAGAAGTACACCTTGGCTTGCGCAAAGCACCTTTATGACCTGAGGCTTCAATTCGTGGATCCTCGCGTGGACATCAAGGAGTTCCTCAAAGTTTGTGCAGAGATGGTCTATGAAGACATCGGCAAGACGGTTTCTCACTACGGTGGTCTCCGAATCACAGCCAGTCAGGCCATCGAGTACGCGGCATGGGGAAAGGCCAAACAGTTGGCGTGGGACAGAGGGTACGACTCCGAAGGCAAGACATGCTACATCTGCTACTACGATGCCGGGAACTGCGCTTATGCTGGTTTCATGAGGATGCTTTTGACTCCGGAAGAGCGCCAAGAATGCTACAGAGGGTCAGTCTTGCCCAAGGAAGAGCTCCTGGGTGACACAGTGGAGCTGGCGCTCGGGCTTCTTACAATTGCAATGAGACACCCAAGTCATTTTCCGAATTGGGGTGGCCTTGAGGGAGCAAATGCGTGCGCGAGAGGAATCGAAAGATCATTCTTCCGCTACGCGTCGGCCGAAGCCATCGAGCTGATCACGGTTGACTCCCCGCGCAAAAGGACACCGCCCAAGAAGAATGAAGCAGTCGCTGAGATCGTCAACAACATGTCCGCTGACCTCGTGATTGATTTCACAGTGATCGTCGATGGTGATATCTACCCTGTAGAGATTGCGAGAACCGACGAGACACAGGCCGCTGACAACGTCACGGACGATCCAGGGTTCTCAGTTGCTCCACCAATACCTGCACAGGATGTGGATGTGGATGCGCAACCCGAAGAAGAGCAAGGTGCAGAAGGCCCTGATCCCAGGCATGCAATTCGTGAAGGATTTGTCACGCAGCTTCAGGACTATGTTGGCGTACTCGCTCAGGGCGAAATGTCAGTCGGAAGCGACCGCATCACGTTCTGTGTCGCTTGTGGCAGTGATCTACACACTCTGTCCAATTGCACAGAAAATGCTGCAACCCGGGATCTGGTACTTCGAGGCGTCCAGATTATCAAGGAAAGTCTTCTTCGATATCCACGTCGAGTACCTACACAAGAGGCTGAGCCAATGGACGTTGACACCACAGATCATGTGAGTGTTGCATCCTCGGACCGACGACCCAAGGCCAAAGCCCGACCGCGACGCGGAGGCGAAGCCGTACGGGGTGATGTGGTCTTGATCCGTTATGAGAACAAACACAATCTCTGCACGGATGTGGAGAACCGTCGGGGCCTAAATGATGCTTGTGGCGTACCACTGCAGGAATCGGGACCAGAGAATAGCCAGCGAGTGGTGGACATCATTGAGCAGCTTTCGGACCATCGCGACCGACGCCTACCTCAACGAGGAGACCGTCCTAGCTTTGCTTACGATGAAAACACTCATAGCTACACCAATCCAGGCTATGAATCCATCGGCGGCGGAAGGCCAATCCGGTGCGGGATTCTCGACCTGATCCCAACCAAGGGTGCAAGCTTCATCAACAATCGGTGGGACATCGTGAACGAAGTTGTCCTTCGCAACATCACTCGTCAGCGCAGATTGAACGCGGATTGGGCGCTATCATGCATCCAGTCTGACTTGCGCCACAGAATCGCCAGGCGCCCAGGCTCGGAATGGCTTGACAACAGGTGCCAGGTGGCATTCAACAGTGTCATCAAATGTGATGAAGGAGGATGGGTGATGATCGAAGACTTGGTGAGGCATGAGCCACTATGGACCCATGAAAGCAGACGCATCACCGAAGGGGTCTCAAGGACCGATGATCAACAGAAGAAGAGAGTGTACAATGAAAGACTTCAGCTATTGTTCCAGGGGAACATGATTGCAGCCACGAAACGCAACAAGGCCAAGATTCGGTTGCAGTTCCTGGGTGTGAGAGTGAAGGACCCCGGCACGGAAGTTCTTGGATCAGCAGGTTCGAACAGGTTGGTATCGGTTCAGGACCAGATCACGGAGATCCAGAACAACGATCATTGCCGGCATGGCCAGAGGTACCTGAACCTATGCAACGGCTGGGTGAAGCCATGGGCAGTTCGGGCTACGAGTGGTCACTCTGCGCACTCAGATCCCCAGAACAACTTGCTTCAGTTGGACAAGAACAGGTTCGCAATATCTCCATCTATGACCCTCTTGCAACGTCTTGGAGGTGCGTTCCACGCTACGGCATGCCGCAACTTGGATTCCATTGTCACGCAAGGCATCATGCCTGGTTCGGAGGACCCCGACGGGGACTTCGACCATAGGCGCCAATTCCGAGGCAACCAAGGCGGCAGACTCCACAGCTACTGGGGGGTGTTTGCGCCGTTCGATCACCGGAACGCAACGACCAAGATGCGAGTACATGGACGAGACGCCAAACACATGCCATTGGCGGTCCTTCATGTCCCATCGCAAGATCTTGCACGAGAGGATGGACGTATCACAGACAGCGGCATCATGATCGTTGGCCGAACGATACCTTTCCATTTCGTCAAGGAGGTATGGTTTTGCGTCCCTGATCCTCGAGATACACACTCTTTCGCTCTGGTGGAAAAGATCTACGATGAAAGGTTGGAGAAAGAGCTGGTGTTGGACTACAATGCATCACCGTTGCTTCCTGAGTTCGAGAGATACCGAACGCCAAGCAAGATCATGGAATTGCTTTGCGAGATGCCTCCTGGACCCCACGACACAAGCAAGGAGCAGATCATTCGTGACCTCACGACTGTCCTGGAGTCCCACAGGGAGAACACGGTTCGGCATCACTACATGGACAAAGGAATCAAGTTTGTCATCAAGAATTGGCGACCCGAAGACCTACGCAGAGACGAGGATGGACGGAGAATGAGGGTATGCCCGGCATGCTACAACATCGTTCCAGCATGTTTCTCCCGATGCACGTCTTGCTGGTCACAGTTCATTTCGAGCGGATATTACCAAGGTTCTCCACAACGGGAGACTCCTACGGAGATCCCCAGTGACTTCATTGCTCAGACAATGGAAGCCGCAGCAGCCGCAGTGCCTGAGGCGCCCGAAGAGGAGCAGGAAGCCATGGAGGTAGAAACCGTTGCGGAACCTGAAGAAATCCCAGAACCATCTGTCATCGCGGAAGACGATCCAGAACAGGAACCTGATGAAGAAATGGACATCGAGCCTGGAGAGGACTTTGATGACGCAGTTCCAGAAGCAATCGCACAGGAACGTCGTCCCGTCTTCATTACCGGCCAGTCTTTGAACATCGATCCTGAGCTACAACTTGCACGTACCGCCATGCAGCCATCTTACTATTCTGGAAAGCGAAATGCCCATTGCATTGACGCGAACATGACCGCTCTTTCGTACATGGCATACGTGGTATGCAGATCCATCTACAAGGCTTGGTCAGGATTCGCAAAGTGGGCGACTATGCCGTTGTTTCAGATGAGGGAAAGTTTCGCACTTGGCCAGCGCTATGATGTGCTTGGAAAGTGGGGATCTTTGGCGGCAGTGGATAGGGAAACGGGTGTGAGCAAGGATGTGACTGATGAGGAGATCATTCGCTTTGCCAAGGAACCTGAGAACCTCAAGCAGTATGATCCCAACGGGACTTACACCTTGAAGCGCTTCCGGACGAACCAGATGCTTTCTTTACTTACACGGGGAGCCAACATGATGGGAATTGGCAGGGACAACTTCAACCCTACTACTTACTTGAAGAGCGACAGGGATGAAGATGTAAAGGCTATGCACTTTTGTTGCCTGAACGTCCTGTGCGAGGTGATTCCAATGGTGACGGGACACCAACAATTCTCAGTGCTACGACCAACGCCAACTGGACCAGTGGACTTCTTGTACATCGACCCCGTCGGTATTCTGCTGACTCATTCTGATCAGTCAGTCCAGACCATCGGCTTGCTGGTGGACCACAGTGTGCAAATGCCTGCGCATTTCATGGACAGATTGAACAGATCCAAAGCTGAGAGACAGCAAAACCCGACGACCAAGCGTACGGAAGCCCTACACCACATTTCGGCCGCTGACTATCTTCCTCCAGGTGGTACATCCATCCTGGACACGCCTGTCACTACGGAGGAACGTGAAAGCGCTTCTTCATCCAAGGGACCTTCAAAAGGGCGTGGAAGAACCGGAGGTGAGCAACATGGTGGCTGGAACACCAACTCCTACCACGACTACATCGCCGGCAAAGGCCGAAACAAAGGCAAGGACAAAGGAAAGCAGAGGAACCAGTATCCAGAGGAGAACCTCCGGCCCTGGGACCGCGATCCTACGTCAACGCGAAGATGGTGGCGAGACAACGCCTAATCTTCCTCGCCTATCAGTTCGTGACCTCTGAGCTTCGCCCATGGAATGCCATCGCGAATGCTTCTTTCTTCGGTGACGCCTGATTCGTTTGTCATTTCAGGGGATCGTTACTGACGTAGATGAGTGTCACAACGTTTCTAATTGGGATGTAAAGCTCTGATTTTCAATGTCAACGTTGCGGCGGAACTTTTCTGTTGTCCTATCGTGCCATCTTCCGGGTGAGCAGCGTCGGAGACGCAACTCATGGGGGGTGCGAACGGACTGCGATGCCTTGTCAAGTTCTAAGGTGTCACTATAAGAGCTGTGAGCAAGACCGTGTAAAGTGCAAGAGAAGGGGGCACGCTACGCGTCCCTCGACTCTAGGGGGCATGCTACGCATCCCTCATCTTTACCTTTCTATGTGACCGCCAACGCAACGTTTGGCTCAAGTCAATGCCCATAGCTAAGTGCTATATGTGTCTTCTATCCTGAGCAATCAGAGCTATCCCGTTGCACAGACGAACCGCCGCCGGCAGTGAGTGCAAAAGGAACGGCCGCCGGTTCTGCCTGCATAGGATCGCACGTGTGGAAGTAAGAGGGAGAGACAGGGTCCAGTCTGTGGAGAGTGCTAGCCAGCCACACCTACATTCATTACAGCTCTGGTGGGGAGAGCAGCAACCAAGTCGAGATCAATCCCCCACGCATTTTTCAATCTCTCGTAAAAGGCAAAAGCATATTCGCGCTTAGTTATCTTGATGGAGCTCACCAAACAACATTAAGACACTCATTCACCTGCAGGGTTCTGGTTCATGTACCCACTAGATGTATCAGTGTACACTGAAATAATCGGACACCACATGTATCAACGTAAGCACTGTTTTAATTTAAATGGGGCTGATTGCCAATATCAAAACACACACACACACACACTTATCTACCGTCTCTGAGAAACAATTACAAACAGTGGTAGTGGTTGTAAGTGTTGTACAGTTCCACATCACTAATAGATTAAATTTCATGTTAGTAAATTTGTCAGCGTCAAAGACATCTACACAAGAGCTCTTGAAACATGCATAGACACTAGTTTTGTTTTGATACATGTCATGGTTTAATCTCCCCATTTACCACCGTGAGCAAACGGCTTCCCCTATGCACTACTGGGGTTCGAGGTTTCGGATGCCGAGCAGTCCATAGGAAAGAATCTGCAATGAATCCAGCTCTCAGGGAGACCGCAGAACACAAGTCCTCTGTCAATTAGAACTCGAATAGGATGCGAGAAGACATTTGCATGGCGCTTCCCAGTTCTTTTTAGAATCCTCCCAAACATTGCTTTTTTTGGGACAGTATAGCACTTCAGCCATTTTGCTTGCAGGAGTGCTGTAGTGTCCCCGAAGAACAGTCAGTCTAATTCCCAAAGTGCTGTACTGTCCCAAAAAACAAGAAAACAACAATTTTGTCCCGTCTTGGAAGCTAGCTGCCCAGGCTTTAAAGAAGGTTAGTTGTTTTGAGACAGGGCAGCACTTTTGCAATAAAATTAACAAACCAAAAAGTTGTACCGTCTCAAAACAACTCGTCTTTGTTTGCTTAAGTGCTCTACTGTCCCATAAAAACAAAAACCAATCTTTTCATGTTCGTGGGGCAGGGTGTCCATCAGCTTCTTTGTTTTTTGGAGGCCACAGTTATGCACATGCAGACAGTAACAAGAGCCGTGGAGACAACAAAACCAAGAAGGGCACAGGACCACATTGACATATTGAAGCACGCTGAATTTCGATACGGCGGATTCACGGAGGGCCATATTGAAGTATTGAGGACATGTTGAATTTCAATATGGCGGACCAAAGTTCTGTGATCCAAGATTTCTTTCCAAGAGTGTTGGGGAATCTTGGATCTTGGATCCGCCATATTGAAACTCAATGTGGCTCAATATTTCGACGTTGTCCACCAGGGCTTATTGAAATGTTGGGCCGCATTGGTGTTTATTATGATCGGTTTGTGTGGTCATGAGGAGATGATCTGAGACACGTGAGAGTGGAAGGAGGGGTTGCGCGGTCATGAGGAGACGAACGTGAGTGGAAGGATGGTCATGAGGAGATGCCCGTGAGTGAAATTAGCTGAAAACAGATAAAATACATAGATCTTTGGGTGAGGGCTACCATATATTTATATGTGTATAGAATCTTGCTACTATCCATACAAAAGTCGCGTGCATGTAAATATATATATATATATATATGCATGTACACATGCATGTATGCATACCTGCATATACACGTGTATAGGTGGGTAGAAGCATATACATTGATGGATCGAGAGGTACGTAGATAGGTACGTAGATAGATACTGTATCCGTGCATGCACCCTAAGGACGAGCATGCCAGTACCAAGTTACCAGACAGCCCAACGTCCTAGTCCGTCGATTACTGCGTTGGCAGTCTTGAAACCCGCGCCCGAGACTGTAAAGCATGTATACGTACATCTGAAGCCCCAAGCCCTCAACGCCCAAAGCCCTAAGCCGTGAACCCAACACATTTTCAGTCTCAAAGCCGTTCCTCGGTCTCAGAGAGTGCAGCAGCTGGCAGCGCAAGAAGTTCTTGTTCCTTCCCGGATACGGATCTGACTTAGTTTTGGTCCTGAGAGCAGCTGAGTATATGATGAAGGGGTTTTAGGGTTCCGGACTGAAGGACTGTAGGGTTTGTTGTTTAGGGTTAAGGGTTTTAGGGTTCAGAACTTAAGGGCTTTAGCGCACAAGCCGTACATCAGAAAGTCGTAAAGCTAAATCGCAAGGCTTACAATGAAGCTAGAAACGCCCTGCCGCAGCATAGTTCCTGTTTAGGATTGCCTTGGGTTATTTAAGACTCAGGGCTGGGTATAGTTGTCGTTGTAGTTCTTCGTTTGTTGCCTCAGCCTGGTTGTTTTTACTTGGGGATGCTTTTAAATTAGGTAAATGTTGGCTCCTTTAATCCCTAAGAAACAGCTAAAATGACAATCCTTGCCAGGGGTCTAAGTTCAGTATAGTTTACTTGATATAGGAGTCCCCTCAGGGTTCTATGTGTGTTAAGCGTTCGGGCTTTTGGATAATGATAGTCTCCATTGTAGTTCTTTCTTGAGGGCAATCTGAAATTGAAAGTTTCTGTGTGGGTTTTATAAGGGTTTAGGGATGTTTAGGGTTTTTTGTGTTAAGGGGTGCAAGATGTAGCTGCAATTGCAGCTCCTTGCTTTCTGTTCTTGAAGGTGGTTTAGAATTCCAGCCGTTTTCATGGTTCCTCAAGCGACTTAGGCTGTATGCCCCAGTCTTAATTGTAATCTCGTGTGTGGGTTCCTGGCAGGAGTTCCATTCAAGGTTCTATAAGGTTTCTGGGTTTAGGGTATAGTATGCAACGTGGTCGCTTTGGGGGGTTACTCTAGTCTTATTCCATAGAAAGGAGACTATAGATGCTCGTTCGTGTTTAGCAGGGGTTCCTGTAAGGGTCCCTTCAACAGTTTAGGGTTGGAGTGTTCGCTATAGTCTGATGGCCCCTATGCCACCTTTTATAAGTATACTGGACCATATGCCCAAAGTCTCTTCCCATGTTGAAAGCCGCTTCCTTTACACCCCCTGCGCCCCAACGCTTCTGGGCCTAGCTGTCTTGTGGATCTTCTCAACAGAGCCCACAAGCAGCCTTCTCAATTGCATTCGGGCTTTAGGGTTTGAGGTTTAGGCTCAGGGTTTTCTAAGGTTCAGGATTTGCTGTTTGGGTTTAGATGTGAGGGCCCACGAGCTTGTTAGGTTAAATGCTGGGTACAGTATATTCCGTTGTTTATAGGTTGCTCGCGGCGAGAGCTCGAGGACCGTCGATTACTCAGAACATCGAGCACACCCCGTTCCAGGGAGCTGGGCGGAAGTTTCTCAGGCGTTTCCAGATGTCAGCAAGCCTTCCTCAACAGTCAACGGAAGTCGGGAAACCTTTGCAACAAACAAGGCTTCCCACATTGCCTTAGAAAGTCGTAAGTACAGCTAGCCTACGCACATTTGTAGCGTTATCCTTAATCCCGAAATCCGAAGAAACCCTAAACCCCGAAACAAGCCCAGAAAAGCTTCTGATGCCACCTTGACTCTTGAGCCTTCAATTTGCTGCCAATGCCACGGATGTAAACCGAACATGACAACTGCACATCCCGCTGAACCCTAGACCTTTCGTCTTATACCTAAAATCTGTACCGAAACCCTAAGCCTTGAACTCAAACAAATGCATGTATCGAAAATTTGCGCCGACAGTCCTCATCTGCAAAACGAAGAGCCAGAATTCTTTCGCCGAGTCGACGGGCAACAAAGGGCCCAGCAACTAGACACTTGAGTTCAGGATGGTGATGTTCTGGGCTTGTATTTTGGGAAGTATAGTGGAGCGTATGAGTCTTAAGTACTTGGACAACTTGGGTTAGCTCTGTTCTTTGCTGGCGCCCTTGCGGCTCAATTCCTAAACTCACTCACCCTAAACCCACAAACCCCAAACCCACAACCCACAACCCTAATGGCCTCCCGCTAGTGTGGATTCTGCCGACCTTAACTGCTAGTTGGAAAACGGTGCTCAACAAAAAAACCTACAACCCTAAACTCGACTTCCTTACAGACTCTGAGACTTGCTGATCCGATGAATTCTGAAGAACACTTAAAATGATCTTCCAACCTCCACTCTGCGAACTCTCCATGTTCTCCGGCAGCCTCTTTACGGCTCAGGGTTTACCAGGGGTTTAGGCCTTAGGGTTTAGGGTTTTAGGGTACAGTACTCTACTAGGACCCAGAGTAGGCCCTTATGTTCTTTCTTTCAGGGTTTTAGGTTCCCTTATAACCCCCCTTTGAACTTTCATTCCTAGGCTACTCTTAGGTCTAGTCTAGGGGCTGCCGGGGAGCCTATTTCACGCTGCCGGTGGACTCCCCAAAGCCTCCAAAACCCCTTAATAAAGGAATATACCTTCAATTATAATAGGATCCCCAATAAGATTTAAGGTATATTCCTTAAGTAAGGGGTTTTGGAGGCTCTGGGTCCACCGACAGGCCTTTGTTCCATTCAGCTGCCAATTGCCTGCTGTATGTGGGCTACAGCGTAAACCCCAATACCCAACCTTTAAAGGGTTCCTCTAAAAGGTGCAAAAAGGGCTCCTTTGAGGGATCTATAAGGGATCTATAGGGCTTTTCCTAGATCCCCAATACCCAACCTTTAAACTTATTGGGTTCTTGTAGTTTAGTAGGAATCGGAAAGTTTAACCTTTCTGTTCTGTGGCTTGCCGGGGTAGTAAGACAGGTTTCTCAGACGAGGTATACTTAGAATAGGGACTGAAACGGGAAACCCCAAACCCGAAACCCTACACAGAACTGCTCAAGCTAAATCCCCAACCCCTGCACACGCAGAACCACGACCCCCACACCGCACACATGCGCGCGCACACACACACACACACACATACACTTCAATTTGTTCGATCCAAAAGACCCCTGACACCGGTGCCCCCTCAGCAAGACAAAGCTTGAGCAGCAGACTGAATAAATCACGTCTATCCTAAATTACCTTCATAAACCATAAACCTGGAAAATGTGTAGATACTGTATCTGAACATATGAATGAATGTATGTGCTTAGGTAGGTGGATAGGTATGTAGGTATGTATGTATGTACACATATGTGTTGTGTATATATATATATATATATATACACATACAGACATATACCTATACACGTACAACTTTCCATGTCAAATGTTGTTTGAAACGCTTAGCATCGTCCGCCTCGGCCCGGCTGTTCTTGAACCCAGTGCATCGGAAAGCAACAGGTAGGTCACACAGGTGAGGTCTAGAGTGAATGAGTGCACTGTTGTTTCATGCCCGTGGTTGTTTCCACGCTGAGGCTGTGAGCAATAATCCCATGTGGCCAGTGGCACATATGCATTATCCCATTGCCGTTACCATAAAAATGATATCACACTTCTCACTGGCCTCTTAGACTATATGTTGGAGCTCAAAACCCTCTAACAACGACACTGATACCTTGCAACTGTTTATGTCCACACCTTTTGCGGCTTCGTTGTTGGGTGGAGCGGTTTAGGCTAGGGGTGCTTAGGGTGCAGGTTTCCAGCACTTTCTTCTTCCACTGTCCTTGAATAGAAATGAGCCATCAAAGTGCCTAAGGTCCGACTGCTACAGGGGTGGTTGTCAAAATTATGGTCCCTTTTTGGATCCCTTTTGTAATAGGGCACCTATTATTTAGGGTACCTCAAAAGGGACCATAATTTTGACAACCGCTCACATAGTATAAGGGTATGGGGGTCCTGTAGGATAGGAGCTTGCATAACTACCAATACTATACGTAAAGTCCTTCAAAACCCTACTCCTGTTATGAAGGCCCTGTTGTAGAAGGGATCCTGAAGGCAGGCATTTATTCCAAAAACTCCTACCTCGCACGCCGCAGTCTTGCTTTTCAGGCTTCTACATTTAAGGATTAGGGTTTAGGGTTGAAGGTCAGGTTTCAATACTCAACATGCCCTGTGCAGCTTGAACGCTGGGCACTGCTCCATGAAATGGAGATAATACAGAAACTAGGATGCCCAGTAGTACCCTTATTCCCTTTTTGTAGTCCTAGGTTCCTTATAAAGTTACCCAGTACCAAAAAGAGAGGCCTTTTTATTCTTAGGTTACTGGGTATCCTAGACAAGGAACCCGACATACACCAGGAGTTTGGCAGCCGCTTTCTCTCAAAGGGGCAAAGGAGGGAGCCTTGATAGGGACCCCTACCCTATAATGGGCTATATAATGGGTATATAATAGATATATTATAAGGGTATATACCTAGGGGTCCTTATTAAGGGTCCCTCCTTTTACCCTTGGATTCTCGGAATCTCGCTGGCTGAGCATACCTGTGGGGACATGAGGAGATGAGAAGCCAAGGCCGAGGAAGATGACCGGCTTTCCGTGTTTCAGTCGATACCCACCCAAAATCCATATGGGAGTTTCCGAAAATTAGGGGTACCTTATTTTGGGGCCCTTATGATAGGGATCCTATGACAAATATCTAGGTGGCAATTCCGGAAACTTGTTAATTTCCCTTATGGTTCCTATAGAGGTACCTATTCATAAGTACTTGTCAGAACCCCAAAACTGCCATCCAGTCCTGGTATGTTGCTGAGACAATGGAAGAGCCTTATATTTTCAGGTTGAGACTTTAGGTACTTTAGGTGCCCAGACCCCCGGGAGGATCTAGAAAGTAGATCCCCTAATTTGGGGCCCTATACTACTAAGGGTACTTTATAGGAACCCCCATTAAGGGATCTACTTTTTGGATCCTCCCGGGGGTCTGGGTGTAAACCTTGAAAACGCCCAGGCCCTGAAACCCTAGCCCGACAAACCCCTCAACACCCAGAAACAAGTCAGTGCTAAACCAAAGCTAGGTAGGCCCTTGAGACATTTCATATTTCCCTGATTGGGCTCACTTAGATAGTGAACGGGGGAACTTCAAACGTTTTGGCCTTACATATTAGCTCTATCTTCGAAAGTTTGAACTTTGTTGGGGCCCGGTTGTTGAAGAAGAGAGCTTAAGAGGATCTTGTTCTCGATTATTTTTCAGAGGCGTTGAGGAGCCAACCTACAAAACATTGAATACAGCCCCTTACCCAGACCCTCCGTCTACCCTCGAGTCGACCCTACATACCCGGTATTTGGGACCATGCTCCCCGGCTCGAGGCTACCATGAGGGTCCTAGTATAGAGCCCTCTTAGGCTCCACCCAGAAGCCCTCATTAGACATAGTCATTAGACCCTTTACGCGGGAACTCGAAACACGCGAAGGCCCACTCCTC
This sequence comes from Symbiodinium sp. CCMP2592, assembly GCA_905221615.1. NCBI lineage: Eukaryota > Dinophyceae > Suessiales > Symbiodiniaceae > Symbiodinium > Symbiodinium sp. CCMP2592. The sequence goes on along the minus strand of CAJNDT010005902.1, from coordinate 851,010 downwards.
GATTTTGGATGAGTCTTGCTCCCTAAACCCTAAACCCTAAACCCTCACTTGCTCTTCATCTGAGCCTGTCAGGACCTGCTGAGATTTCTTTTGCCTCTGGGAGACAGGAGACTCTCAAACCCGCGAGTGCGTAAAGGGTCGTGGGGATTAGGGTTCTAGAGGGCCTTGTAGATTAGAGTTTAGGGTTTAGGGTTTAGGGTTTAGAGTTTAGGGTTTAGGGTTTAGGGTTTAGAGTTTAGGGTTTAGGGTTTAGAGTTTAGGGTTTAGGGTTTAGGGTTTAGGGCTCAACCTACCGAACCAGACTTTTTGTAGTTTCTTATTATAAATCCAATATGGAATCTATGGGAACCCTAAAAAAAAGAGGTCGGTTCTTGTAGGTTAAAGTAGTGTAATCCTAGGGCCTGGGAGTTGTTTGGACTTTGCGGCTTCAGGGTTGTGGAGCTTTAAGGTTGCATGCCGGAAGGCTCTAGGGCTGGAGGGTTGTAGAGTTGTAGGTCGTACCCTAACCCCTAAACCCGTAGAGTTTAATGCGACGGATTAGAATGCACAAAAGCAAGGTTGCCATTTGCTGACTGTTGAGCTTGTGTGTGAGAAGGGCTTTAGCGTTACGTGTTTAGGAGTTTTAGGTTTAGGGTTCTTATTTTTTAGGGGTTTCGGTGCTTGTCTGGGCGTTAAATCGATAGCTTTTTCTTCGTTCCCGGGTTAAATCAACAACCAGTCCACGTGGATGGCTTGGATTGTTCTGGGAATTCCAAAACCAGTCCATCAAGACTGTACCCGGAGCCTCCAAAACCCCTTAATTAAGGAATATACCTTAAATTATAATAGGATCCCTAATATGATTTAAGGTATATTCCTTAATCAAGGGGTTTTGGAGGCTCTGGGGACTGTACTCCGGGTGTTGACTAAAAAGGGGCATGAGACTTAGCAACCAGGGTTATCAGAGGTACCTTACTTGTGGGAGCGATTTTTCATATGCTTACCTTCTTACCTATAACCCGACTAAGCTGCATGACCCTGTAAGCCACTGTCAGTACGACATCTATGAGCTGCTTTATGACGAAGTTGGCAGGTTGCGTTGCTGGAACTCTGAGATGCTAAGCTCCCCAGTAGTACCCCTTTGCCGTTGTTCCTTGTCGGGGCTCCCTTATTAAAACCACATGGTAGGAAAAGGGTACTTCTTGTTTTTTTGTGGGCTACTGAGGAACCCTAAACTCTAAACCTTAAACCCTACAGTACCCTTATAGATCCCTGTAAAAGAACCCTTGTAGTACCCTTATAGATCCTTGTAACAGAATCCTTGTGATCCCTTTAAAGGCTAATGTAGGAACCTGATTAAGAAACCTTGGGCCTTTATTATTAGGGTTCCTTATATGAATCCTATTGTTTTGCGGTTATGGGCCCAGGGTTTTTTAATCAGATTCCTACATTACTAGTTCTTCAGGGCCCTAGACTCAAACTCGACAGACCCCTTATAGAAACCCTACAGTACTGGGGACCCTAAACCCTAAACCCTATACCCTAAACCCTAAACCTTAAACCCTGAACCCTAAACCCCAAAACCCTAAACCGCAAGTAGAGGCGCAGGAGTTTATGTTGGCGGACTGTGAGCGACGTCACAGGTCCCAAAGCCCCAACACCCGTGGATTTCGAGCTTAGGTAGGGTTTAGGGTTTCGGGCTTAGGTAGGGTTTAGGGTTTGGGCTTTAGCGTTTGGGGGTTTGCAGGGTGTAGGGTTTGGGGTTTAGGGTTTAAGGCTTAGGTAGGGTTTAGGGTTTATCAAACCATGGTAGGCGCGCAAAGGAATCCAGAATAGAGGAACCCTTTATAGGAAGCGCTTAAGAGCTGCACTCCGCGGTCAGAGCTCTTCCTTCTTCCCTTTGAACGGGAGAGCCCCTAGAGCTTCCCTTTGTCTTTTCGCAAATGCTGCCGCCACCTTGAGAAGCATGTTCAGTGTTAGGGTTTAGGTTTTTTCGGCTCAAGCTCCATTTTTGAGCAAAATTTTGCCAGTACTCTACAAGTACCCATAGTAGACCCTTGTGTTTTGTTTTTGGGGTGGGTTTCGGTTCCCTTATGACCCCCTTTAAACCAAAAAGGGCACCCTTTCTATTCCTAGGCTACTCTCAGGTCGAGGAAGCATTGTCAGCCTTAGCTCTTGATTCCGCAGGCTCCCCGAACACCTTTAACCCCAAAACCTCCCTGCCTGGACCCCAAAAGTATGTAGAATAATAGCCCTTATAGGGTTTTGGGCCCTTATTTAACTACTTTTGGGGGTTTAGGTGCAATCCCTACGCTATCAACCCTCGCTGGAAAACCCTGTGTGCCCAGGATCGTGGTGATTTAGCGGAAGGTGAAGGCTATGCCCCCTAAAGGATCTAGGGCTTTGGACTTTTGTTTTGTGGTTTCTGGGTTCAAGGCTTAGGTTCTATGGTTTCTGGGTTCAAGGCTCAGGTTTTTAGTGTTTTCTGGGTTCAAGGCTCAGGTTTTTAGGGCTTTTTTGGGTTCAAGGCTCAGGTTTTTAGGGCTTTTTTTAAGGGGTTTTGTGCCAGCCCCTTGCAAGCCGTAAACCACAGACCACATTGCTTCTCAAGCTGCGCAGAAGCTCGGGCGCATTTAAGTCAAGTCGTGCCTTCTGGGGTGCGCGTCACTTAGTTCGATTCCTTCTTCGGAAGGATATCTGCACATGCGGCAAGTTTTTGACTTGCTTACCGCCCAAGCTGGTGGAGATCCTCTTTCAGATGTTGGCATGTGTTTCTACATGACTATATCACACTATAATAGCGGTCAGAATGGTTTGTACTGTAGTTGTATACTCTTTTTGTCCTTACATTTGCTGTTCCAAACCCTGTACGTGGCCTCCACGGTTTCAAATGAAAGAGGACCAGTTCGTGGTGATTGGAGTCTCTACATGACTCATCACCACACCCTAACGTCGAGAATGATCGAGAGCCGGTGTTGCGCAAGAGCTCAGGTTGAAGGTACCATCAGAGGCCATAAAAGAAGGAACGGTGTTTGGGCGTGGAGTTCCAGCTTTGTTTCTGTTTTTAGTCTGAGTACATGTCACGTTGAGGATCTGCCAGCCTAGACCCTAAACCCCCGACCCCAAAGTCTAAACCCATGTTCTGGGTGTTATTGAGGGTTTACTGTGGAAAGTAGTCCCGTGACATCCCTTGACCCAGCCATGAAGATCGCAACGTAACCCCAATAAGGACCCTACTACTTGTACCTACTATGTCGGATTCAGTGGTTTGAGGCCTAGGGTTTTCAAGGGTTTGGAGTTATACCGTGCTGGATCGGTCGATTTGGGCATTGCTGTACACCATGGAGCCTAAACTTCAAGCAGCTAAGGTACTGAAGCCTTCTATGAGGCCCATACATATCAATCTCATCAGTCCCGACAACAAACCTGTACAGTTTTTGCAGGCGCCCTAAACCCTAAACACTAAAGCCCTAAAACCCTAAACCCTACACCCTAAACCCTGAACCCTAAACCCTAAAACCCTACACCCAAATTTCATCCCCCACCCCTTCACCCCACGTGTTCTCAAGCCGACCAGGTGGACTTTGCCTTGGCTGGGCAGCACCTCGGCCAAGGGAGTGTTTAGCCCTCAGGGCCTAGAGTTTAGGGTTTGGGGTTTAGGGGTTTGGGGTTTAGGGAGTTTAGGGTTTGGGACCTAGGGTTTCGAATTTAGGGTTCCGACGGTAGCTGCCATACTAGGCTTTGCATTTTCAGCTCGCCTACGGCTGAAAAGTGCCACCTGCACATTGGCCTAGGAGCTTGGCAACTAAGCCTGTTGAGAAAACCCATGATGAAGAACGAGACGGATCATCCACCCCTCCTAACACACAACTCCCCAGCCCCAAAAGCTTAAACCGGAAGCCAACGGCTCAGGTATGACTACAGGGAGATAACCAGCCCGAACGGCCCCATCGCCTATCCGGCCGGCTTCGTATGGTCAGCTGCCCTGTTCGGAGAGGTAGGGCCTTCCCGTTTCGGATAACAGGTTCGAGGCTGAGGAGGGGTGACAGTCTTCAGAGCTGCGGGCAGCGAGCACAGTGTTCGGGAGTTGTGGTGGTTTTGCAGTGTTCGCGCCTTGAACACATGACTTTGAGGAATGCCGCATGCGACTGACAGGGCATTTGGGCTCTGGCGCCGCAGTTTGTACAGCGTCCTATGCAATGTGTCTCGGGTAGTACAGACTGCAGACTAGGCAGGCTGCTTGTACTTCATGAAGGATGCCAGATCCCCATGATGCCCCAACAAAGTTGGACATCTGCACACACGGGACAACCAGCTGCTAAAGCCTAGTAGAATGTGTTGGCCCACTCGGCATGTTTACCATACCGAAGCCCTGAAACTGGACTGGCTTTAGTAGACACATCCCCAAACGGTCTTCGGTACCTACATAGCCGTATAGTAGGAATTACTATTGTGGTTGGGTGAGTATCTCAACATACGTACTTAGGACCCTTTGGGGTTCTGAACTGGTTTTAATAGCTCGTGAGAGTAGGCTTGGTAGAGTCTGATGTAACTGTCCATTTCAACATCAGCCTCTTTGGACGGTGGTAGTTCGCTATTCTTGTTGGATGATGGCTGCCGTTATTGTTACTTTTAGGAAGTTGCAAGCAAATCAGCCCCTCACCTTCCAGGCAGAATGTTCCCAAGACCTGGCCCTTAGCCGTATGCAATACTTTGAGGTACTTAGAAGTATGTTTTAACTTTTGGTTATTGTTATCCCTAAGACACAGCTAAAGTTATAATTGTTGCTAGGGTTCTACGTTCAGTATAGAAATGAGGGTATAAGTCCTTAACCAGTTACTAAGTCCCCTGACCTCCAAGTAGCCGTATGCCATAAGGTTCTACGGCGCGCTTCGGTGGGCCCGTCTCAGTCTTCAACATGTGCAGGCAGGGCAGCAGGTTGCTGGTTCCTAAGTTCTAGACCACCAGGCTCTTTCTTGGTGCCCAGAGACTCCACTATCCCTTGATTAAGGAATACCTTCAATCATACTTGGGATCCTATTATGATTTAAGGAACATTCCTTCATTCAGGGATAGTGGAGTCTCTGGGTGACGCAGCTTAAGCAACAACATTGATCACCGTGCCGACTTGTTTGTTGTCGAGTTTATTGTCTAAGAATCGGCAGTCAAATGACAGGCTGTGAGGTTTTGTGAGGCTAAACACCGTTCTACCATATTTCAGGGCTGAGGAAAGTATCCTCAGGGTCCATGTACCCAAGCCGGGCAATAGGGATCCTCTAAGGGTTCCTTTAAACGTTACTATAAGGGCTCTACAAGGGTTTAGGGTTTAATGGTCCATGTACTCAAACAGTGTATACTTTGGGCCCAGTGTACCTACATAGGGAGTACTTCAAGGCCAAACTATGCACTATTCGGGCACATGGATCCTTAGGATTATCCATATTGCCGACGAGTCAAGACCCAGAGTACATCCGGCATTGTAGTACATCGTTCCGGTTGCGGCGAAAACCGTACCAGGCTTTCTTTGTGTACTTGGAGGTCCAGGGGTAGTTATAAGTGGGGTTATAAGTCCCCTAACAGGGGCTATAAGTATAGTTACCGGACCCACAAACCTCCAAGTAGGTCGTCCTACAGGAGTGGCCATTCGGAGCACACTGTCGTTATCAAGGAGGCCTTGCATATAACGGAAGTTTACCTAGTGACTATGTGGTAAGTAGTCAGGTGGTCTTGACTCTGAGCCCTCAACCTTAAATCCCAAAAAAGCTATAAGCCCTAAGACCTACCTATTCACTGGGCTGTCATAGTGCTGAGGACACGGTGCAAGCTTGGAGGAGCGAGCTAAAATTGTTGACTTAGGGTTCTTCGGGGGTTAGGGTATAGGGTGATAGTTGAGGTTCGGGATTGTCGAGGTGCCCACACCCGTACCCTGCCAAACCCTTCCGGGGATAGCGGGGTTGGGAGCGTAGGACGCTGGCACAACTCCGAGTTTGTAAGGTCTAAGACACCTGCCCTCAACCTTCAAACCTAGGCTCATAATCCGAGCCCGAAACTCTGAACCACGAAGCCCACCTTAATCCCAAATAGGCTACATTCTTATGAGCTTATGTTGGGTTCTCAAGCGCCTCCCACGGGCCAAGAGGTGTTTTTTGCGATCATCTACCTGGCAATGATGGCCGTACTTCAGCAGAGCCCGGACCGGTTTAGGGGCGTAGGGGTGTTAAGGGGCTTAGTGGTGTAGGGGTGTTTAGGAGTTCAGGTTCTTGGAGTTTAGGATTTAGGCTTTAGGTTATGTTTGGATAGGTTGTAGGGTTTAGGGTGCAGAGTCTAGCGTTACTGGAGCAGGTTTTGGGCTGACTTGGGCAATTCGGTGTTTCGGGCTGTAGGATTTTTTGACAGTGAGAGCTCATGCAAGCTACGCCCTGATATAGGGCTCCGCACACTTTGTAATGAATCTTCTTATAGTCCCTGCCACATAGCCCACAACCCCATCGGACCTATCGAATCAATGCCCCCATCTTGAACCCTAAACCTTTAAAACTCTAAAGACAAAACAAAGCCCTATACAGAAATCCTGCAGAGCGCCACTGGCTTGGAGCTCAGGATTTACCACCATGCGGGCGCGCCGCTGTGGGTCTTTGCACTCTGCGTTCTCTCGAAGCGAGTCCACTCCGTGCCCCGTCGCAGAAGGTGCTCAAACAGCCCCAAACCACTTGTACAGGCATAATACAATAATATATCAAAGTTACTTTAAACTTTGGACCATTAACATGGTTGGCATCAAGGGGCTTCTGGGATCTCTGGGCAGATTCCATATATACGTGCATGTATGGGTGTTTAATATAAATACATATACATGTATATATGGTGCCCAGGTAGGTGTTGTTTCGGGTGTATGGGGGATACGTACAGGAGCCATCTCGAAATTGTACTGACTGTTGACACCAGATAATGATAAACACCGTTTGTGCAAGGGTTTTGCTTGTAGGCTCATGGCTACTTATAAGTAGAGCTATAAGTAGGGTAACTATACATATAACCCACTTATAACCCCACTTGCAACTACACCTGAACCTCCAAGTGGAGCATCAAAATCTGATAAAGCCCTCTTTACGACGGCAGGGGGGGCATCAACCGTGGGTCTACCAATGTAGCAACCTGTCCATGTGTAGTGGCGGTGTTTGTACAGGATCCTCTGGCATCAAACGGGAAACCGAAGGCGGTAATCGACGGAATGCAGGCTCACGTTTTTGACTTTTTGTGTAGCAGGGCTGCTCGTTAGCTATCCCTAGGGCTCCAATAGCCTGAATAATTAAGTAGTAGGTTGCTGGGGAGTGATATATGGTTAGTAACCTACTATGTAGGTAACCGGAGCCCTAGGATGTTTCATCAGAAGTTTACATCCAATCGATGGTAGAGCTCCTGGTTTCGCCTGTATCTGTAACGCTTGATCTGGGTGGTCCCATCGCTGAAACCCTAGGCCCTGGACCCTAGATTCGTAAGCCTTCAACCCTAACTGCCAGCTCTACATCTTGCATTTACTCGGTGTTTGGTCTAGGCTTGAAACGTTGAACATTGAAGCCTGAAGCCCATGCTACTCCTACACGGGTTGCTTGTTGTAAACCGACTACTAGACCAGACCCCCCAAAACCCTGTTCTAGCTCAGGCGCCGACAATATAGAAATTGCAACTTCCACGCGAAATCATTCGCGGATGTGAGCGAGGTCTTCGTGTTACGCCTCTTCAACGATGCCGTGGCACAATTCTTCTGCTACTCCTCGCTGTTGCTTTTTCTTCGCGGAAGCTTGGTTCGGGAGCACGTTTTGTCTTTCAATGCATGTCGTTGTAAATGCCGTCGAATTGGCATAAGCAGTTTCTCCCTAGAGTGCTTACTAGAGGGTTTTGGTGGAAGCTCATGCATGCACCACGTTGGGTCCTCCTGTTCGAAATTAACTCCGCCTTCTAAGACTACCCTAAGGCCCCAAAGTAGTTCCTTTTGGGGGTTCGTTTATAGAAGCCTGTAAGATAACCCCAAAAAGGAACTACTTTGGGGCCTATGGGTAGTGGTTAGTTCTTGATTTCTATGACAGTTCTTCTGCCTTTCATCCAAGGGTAAAAGGAGGGACCCTTAACAAGGACCCCTAGGCCTTTACCCTTAATATAGCTATGATATACCCATTATATAGCCCATTATAGGGTAGGGGTCCCCATTCAGGGTCCCTCCTTTCCCCTTTGATTTCAGACTCCGGAAAGGAAGGCACCTGCTGGCATCGCTCTGCTACTCCCTGGCAGTCCCTGTGGCAGCAGACGACAGGCATGTTCTTGCGAGCAGTAACCGGGAACTAGATGGGGAAGACCTCAATAGAATGCAGGCGTCGGCACACTCGATAATTACTACTGTCCCCTTATTGCCTCTGTATACTTCTATTCTAACACGCCCCAACCCCTATGTTGAGAGCTCTTCAGTATAGACGATAGATGCCTCCTATTTGCTTGAACAGGCGCAAGCGGAGGCTACTGGGGTTCCTAAACTAGTGCAAACCCAAATTCCCTTAATCCTCAGCCAAGCCATTGTTTCATGCTATATTCGGATTTAGGGCTTGGTCTACTGCCCAGATTTGGACTAGCCTCGCGATGCTGTCCCCTACATCCTCAGTCTTCAGGCCAAAACCTCGTCACCCCACCTTAGCGAGAGAAGAACCAAAGCACCAACAGCAGCAGCATCAATGTCTCCACGAAGAATGATAGATGGCAGTCATAGAAAAGTCAAGATGTGCGTGATGTCTCTCCTGGCATGATTTCTATCAAGTACTAAAGTCTCAAAAGTACGACGAGTGCTCCACAAACCCTATAAACAATAAAGCCAAAACGCCTTCGGCTGCTGTCACCCATCGGGTTCCAACTTTACCAAGCACCTCTTCCTTTCAAAGAACCAACGAGCCATTGACGCTGGTAAGCGGGGCTTGCGGCTTGAAAGTTGGGGGAAGCTTCCCAGACATGGTAGAGTGTGGGAAGTATGATGAGCATGAGGGCTGGCTACTTTCGGGATCATATTCCAACACGCTGTAGCCTGGAAACCCTCATGCTTCAAGCCCTTACCCGTGAGAACCCGAAGATCCCTCAACCCTTAAACTCTTAAACACCAAAGGTGAGCGTGAAGATGCAGCCGTTGCTTCTTTGCCCTGTTGCTTCTCAGCTGCAGCCTTTTTTCCAGGTGAGGGTTTAGGGTTTAGGATTTGGGGTGTGGCGTGGGGTTTGAATTTAGAGTTTAGGATTTAGGGTTTGAGGTTTAGGGTATAGGGTTTAGGGTTTAGGGTTTGGAGTTTATGATGTATTTAGGGTTCAGGGTTTGGGGTTCAGGGTTTAGGGTGAGGTGGGGTCAAGGTCTTTGCCTTTAGCCCCGGGCTTTGGGTGTTGTAGTGTCGTTTAAAGTTTGAGGGGTATCAGTTTGACTCCCAAACCCAAACAGCACCGGCGCACAGCCCCAAAGCCTAAACCTTAAGCCTTGATAGATACGACACCTAGCTGATGAAGCCCCAGTAAAACAAACATTTGAGGATCGCCCTTACTCATGTATTGGACTTGTGACATAGTTCGACCTTGAGTGCGTTCCTGTACATGGCCTCTCTCTCTCTCTCTCTCTCTCTCTCTCTCTCTCTCTCTCTCTCTCTCTCTCTCTCTCTCTCTCTCTCTCTCTCTCTCTCTCTCTCTCTCTCTCTCTCTCTCTCTCTCTCTCTCTCTCTCTCTCTCTCTCTCTCTCTCTCTCCCTCTCTCTCTCTCTCTCTCTCTCTCTCTCTCTCTCTCCCTTTCTGTTCTATGACATATACATTTTTTCATATGTATACATACATAGATATGCATACACACACATACACACACACACACACACACACACTCATCGGAAGATGTGGGTTGATCCCTCATGGCCTCACCTCTTTTAGGTAAAATCTCAGTCAAGAGCCTTAGAAACTCACCCTTCCCGATCCGACCCCAAAGGGCCCAAGCGCCAAGACACTTGGGCTTGATACGGCTGATGGACAAAATCCTGCATGACTCTAAGGACTCTAAACTATGGGAACTATGCTATATGCCTTATAATGGGTAATGCAGGATTTTGTCAATCAGCAGTATCGCAAAAAATGCTCTGAATGATCTTTAGTAACAAGCTCATGATTTCCAAAAAGGTTTAGAGTTCAGGGATGTGGATGCGAAGTCCTGAACACATTCACGGACAACTTAAATCGCTAAGCCCCAGTGCTCTTTAGAACCCACATCGAACGCAGAAGATCCTTGCCATACCCTACAGAACCAAGCTCAACGCTGTAAACCCTCAATCGCGCAGAAACCTACGAAGCCCTAAACCCTGAACGTTTTTTGTTTGAGGTGGGCCTTTGCTTGGTCGTCAGCGGTGGCTGGTCCCACGCCTTGCTGTGCAGCCCGGAAAGCGGTTCTTCTTCGTTGTTGGTTTATAAACCCGAGGTTGAGGCTGGTTTAGAGGTTTAAGGTTTGGGGCTACAGAATTTTGGGGTGCAGGGCCTGCGGTTTAGAGTTCAGGATCTGGGTTTCGGCTCTGGGTATTTGGGTTCAGAACGGTTTCTACCTAAACCCCCAAAAGTAGTTAAGTAAGGGCCAAAAACCCTATAAGGGCTGTTATTCTACATACTTTAGGGGTCCAAGTAGAGACCGTCAGGATTTCGGGTTTTCGAAAATTGCGGGGTATAGCGTCGAAGTCCGTTGAGGTTTTGACTCAGGATTGGGGCTTCATTTTGAGGAGTTTCGGGTGTTTTTGGAAGTGACTCAAATACGGAGGGCTTAAGTGCTCGTTTGTAAGCCGATAGGACACAACCTGCAATCAAAAAAGCAACAGTCAACTGCATGACGCATGTCCGACCGAACCTTCAACCTCCAAACCTACAACCCAAAGCACTAGTCCGTAGTCCAACTACTTATGCCCCTGTAGTTTACTGTCAAGCATAACTGGGTAGGCCTTTGGGACATGTTATGTTTTCTCTATGGGGCCTAAGAGGATTGTATGTGCTATTTTTGCAAGGTTTAAAGTTTAAAGGGCCCAAGTATCTAAATAGTAGAATGTAGGGTTTCTATATTCGGAATAATTATTATGATTTGGGGAAGTACCCCCCATAACAGTACCTCGGACCCTTTGGGAAAGTTTAAAGGGCCAACTTAGATGATGAGTTGTTCCATGCAGCTTGCAGTCATCGGTTTGAAGGCTGTCCGAAAATCGGTGGTCCTAAATGAAAGGCATGCACTGGGCTCTTGTCAAAGAACTTAACCTAAGGTAACATAAAAGGGATCTGTGGTAAACAACGTGGCTTCTTCTTCTAGGAATTTACATCGAATCCCGTAACAAGAACCCAGTTTAGCATTGAAGTGGGTTTCCACATCACACTGGGTGTGTTGTTGCTCTGCATTTTACTGCTATCTGGTCCTGTCTGACCCCGAGAGATTAGGACGCCAAATCCCGCAGCCCGAAACTTCAATCCTGAGAATCCCCTAAATTCCTTCAACTGCGGGCTTCATATCCCAGATACGACATGTCTCAATTCTGCACCCAGACCCCGCAAGAAAACTTTCTGCTATAGCTTCCCCGCGAGAAGACAATGAAGCCCCTATTAAATATTGAGGGGGATTGGAAGGGACATGGACTTCAGAAAATCCTAACTCCTACACGTCTACCACAGGGACCTGAACTGTTACCCATGTGATTCCTTAAGTTACCGCAATCCAGCTTTACAGTTGCTATAACATACACCGAATCCCTCTTCTAACCTGGAGGGTCCCGAGTGACAACTGTATACAGCCCTCTAAGAGCTCATTAAAGAACCCTTGAAAGAAACCTGCTTGCCAGCTACTACGGCCCCTGAACCCTACACCCGAGACTCCTCTGTATGAGGTCCTCACCCCGTGCGAAGCGTTGCTTTAGTTCAGGCATTGCTTGCATGATCGCTCTCCAACTCATTCTGGCTGCGCCCTTTCTGAAAGCCGCTGGGCGTCACGTTGGGGGACTAGTAGTGCCGTATTAGCATAGTCTCTGCATGAATATAGTAGACTACCGGGTATATTCTGCCCCCGAAAGACTGAATAGCCGAAGCCGGAAACCCGGCAGGACCCAGGACCCCCAAACCCTAAACCCTAAACCCTTAAACTCCTAATCCCTAATCCCTAGACCCCAAACCCCTAAACCCCTAAACCCTAATCCCTAGACCCCAAACCCCTAAACCCTAAGCCCCCAAACCCTAAACCCCTAAACCCCTAAACCCCTAAGCCTTAAGCCCCCAAACCCTAAACCCTAAACCCCTAAACCCCTAAACCCTAATCCCTAGACCCCAAACCCCTAAACCCCCTGAGCCCTAAGCCCCAAACCCTAAACCCCTAAACCCTAAACCCTAATCCCTAGACCCCCAAACCCCTAAACCCCTAAACCCTAAGCCCCCAAGCACTAAACCCAGAGGTTCAGAAGAAGCCTTATAGATCCCTTTATAGGAACCCTAGGAACCCCAGGGAGCCTCCGGGCGAACCCCATAACCCTAAACCCTAAGCCTCTGAACCCTAAAGCCCGCTGAACTCTACTTGGAGGGTCGGGGGACTTAGTAACTATAAGGGGTTCCTTTAGGGTTCCCTTAAAGGGATCTATAGGGATTCTGTAGGGGTTTAGGGTTTAGGGTTTTGGGGGACTTAGTAACTGGTTCTTTTAGGGACTTATAAGTACCATAACCCCAATTAGGGTCCCTTTTAAGGTACTTATAAGTCTACTTACTACCTACTTACTAAGTCCCCTAAAGACCCTCCAAGTAAATCCTAGAGTGTCAACTTCAGGTTGAATGTGGGCCTGGTTCCAGTTGGGGGCTTAGGATTTGGGAGTATCCGAAAATTAGGGGAGTACCTTAAAGTTCCCTGAAAGGGCTCCTTAAAGGGATCTATAAGGGTTCTATAATGGGGATTATTGTAGGGAGATTCCGAAAATTGGGGGAGTACCCTTATTTTGGGGTCCTGATAATAAGGGTCCCACTAGGTTTAGGACCCTGAACCCCGGGGTTTAGGGTTCAGGGACGGGTTCCAATCACATTCCTAAGGACACCTTAACCCTAATGTTTCGATTTCCGTGTGCAAGGATCTTAGGGATGCAATAACCTCTGATTTGAGGATTCCAATGAATATCCTGACACCCGAATAAAAGGGCCGTCATGAATTTGAATGGGTTTTGGAGGTCCAGTATAGCACATCCAGCAACCAAGTGTTGAGTCGGTGGCAGCTGTTTGAGTGCCGGCTGCAGTTGGGTAGTTCTCCAAGTAGGGTCCGGTTTTTAGGTCTCCAAGATACCCAAAGGCCCCAAAGTAGTTCCTTTTTGGGGTTCGTATATAGAATCCTATCAGATAATCCCAAAAAGGAACTACTTTGGGGCCTATGGGCAAAGCTGTCTGACCCGAGGCAAACGCGCTGGCGTACCTTAGCCGCGCCTTCGGAGGCAGTTGCCGCTAACCTATACGGGTTTATGTACTCACTTCGCAGATGCCTAGGCTGTGCAGGGGTTCCTGCATAGTGTTTGCAGGGCTACTCAGCATAATGTAGGAACCTGATTAAGAAACCCTGGCCCTAAAACCCCCAATATATTAGGATTCATATAAACCCGAATAAATGCCCAAGGTTTCTTAATCAGCTACGTTATCTACCATACTAAAGGAACGATTGGCAACCCAATTCTTTGGAGCTCCTCTTTATACTTTTAGTACAACATACCCCAACTCCCTATCCTAAGGTTTTCGGTACCTATTACTCTGTGAAAACATTGATGATTACAGCAGTGTGGTTTTGTTGAGATTTGAAGGTCGCATTCCTGCACCCTTCCTCAAATCTTGCGGCCCCAACCCTCTTAGCCCTAACCCCCCGAACCCGAAGCCCTCAGTCCTATCTGCCGTATCGTCTCCGAGGTAGTTCTTGTGTTTAGTAAACCAGCTTTGTGGGGAGGATCCTATAGTATACAACAGAGGCTCAACTGCAGGAAGCAGGAGTCTCCACGCACCTTCATTGGGTCACAGGGACCCTTAGGGGGGTAGGGGGCCTTGCTGTAATAACTTAATTAATGACGCCGATTTAAGGGAGTATAGTCCCCTACCCCCCTAAGGGTCCTTATGATTGGGGTTTTTAGGATTCACATTGAAGGTAATGTGGTTGTTTCTACAGCAAGGTGCAGAGTGGAGATTAGGGGAGTGCAGTACAGGGTTGCGAGTTCACGCAGAAGCCCACCTTTAATTGCACTCGCAGCGGTCTCTTTGCACCTTCATTTGGCCTTAGGGTGCAAGGTTACAAGGTTTAGAGCCATTCCCGGATCCCAAACGGTGACTAAGCGTTGAAACGATGACCAACGCAGTCTAGCCCAAACTGCAGATGGGCTGACATGACTTCTCAGAGCCCGAAACCCATGGCACTTTGTATTTCTTGTTTATTGCAACCTTTTTGAAACTAGTTTAGCACGATAGCCCGTAACATGTAGGTCCTGCAGAGTTCAGATAATCTTATGTCTTATGCGGCCTCATCCCTTACGCTCTATATCACAGCACTTCAAAGATTTGAAGACAGCTTGTAGGATCCCCTACACTCTAGAAAGCCTTTCAGCACCGACCTCTTAAACGAAGTGCTATTCTAGTTCCCAAAGGCTCCTAGGTACCCACAGTTGTGAGTAGGATTTCCATATTACGAATTACAATACTGGTTTGGGTTAGTATCCTTCATCAGAGTAGAATCTAGGGTTTCTATTTCAGAAATTACTCTTAGTATCCCCCCTTCACAACACATACAGTTGATGATATAAATCCTGCATTACCCAGAATAAAGAATATGCAATAATTCCCATAGTTTGAGGTCCTTAAGGTAGTGCAGGATTCATATCATCAACAGGAACCTTTGGGGTTCCTTGAGATCCCCAAAAGCCCTCGCCTTAAGAATCTTTTCAGCCAGGGCCCGGCGATCTGCAGCGGCTTTGCCTGCATTTCGGGTGTTTCGGGGTTCTAGGGGTTTAGGGTTTCTAGGGGTTTAGGGTTTAGGTATAGGGTTTAGGGGTTTTGGGGTTTAGGGTTTTAGGGTTTAGAGGGTTTGAGTGTCAGGGCTTCCGTTTTGGGTTTTAGGGTGTCCGGCTTTCACGGATTCTCAGAAAGCCGTCGGGGGAGAAGGAAGATTCTCAATGGATCGAGATGTGCTTCTAGAGGGTACAGCTGTAACTGTAAGTGTGAAGGAACGCTACGGCCTGCGGAAAATCAGGATTTTTTCACAGCTGTGCGACAGGGGTCCCACACAAGAACCTGAATTCTAAGCTGTGTGCAGCCTTTAACTTAGACAATGATCAATAAAATCTCTTCCTCCGGACGGTTTATGCCGTGGACATATAGGCCCTGAGGACAAGGCGGGTTCACCAGGCCCGACACATGATCCTTCAAAACCGTAAGCACCGTTTACGGACCCAAGGACTTGCTCTGTGGGCTTAGATTTCAGACTTAGTCGGGTCCAAGCATTTAAGCCGGAGCAGTTTAGGTCCCAGTTTCTGGTGCTATAATTATAAGATTTGAAGTTCATTCAGGCTTGCAGATTCAATCATGGCTTGGTGTTATCGCTGAGGATTTAGATTAGAGGTTTAGGGTTTTAGGATTTAGGTTTGAGGGTTCGTGGCTTTGTGGACATTGGCGCTTGGGGTCCTACGGGCTACTTGTCCAAAACCCGTTAACCCCTGAGCCCGTTTAAACCTTAGACACCATCCGTATATATATATATATAATATATATATATATATATATATACGGAGATAGATAGATATAAGCCTCAATACTTAGTAGGGCTGTCGACTAGCTTTGCCTATTGTATTTATAGTATACTGTAGGGGCTTAAATAATTACAAATATTGTGTTGGTGCTCCTTGATCTAGTCGTACCAAAGCCCTATTCTAACTCTTAAGGCCCCTACATTACCCTATTCTGTTTTGACCATTAAAGCTTCGAGCCGTAGGCCCTGCCCGATAGCCACGACATGAGGAGAACTTCACTCCTTGGCGCTTAGTAGGGAAGGGGGGAATGGATATTGGTACTATTATTGGGGATTGGGGACTAGTATTATTGGGGATTAAAATGGGGACTGGGGACTTCTATTGGGGATGATTTTGGGGATTGGGGTGTTGTTGGGGATGATCTAGGGTCTACTATAGCGATCCATTCCCCCATTCCTTGGGTACGGCCCCGACTCAGTAATGGTTGAATAATATTCATAATATAGATATATTAGGACTTTAATAGTAGCCCTATTATAGACTCTTACTGTATGGGGGCAGTGCCTGACCCATTCCCTACTAAGCACCAGACAGATGAAGCGACCTGCAGGCCTGCTTGGTCCGTCAACTGGCGCTTCCTTCCGGAGGTCGGCAGACTTATTTGCAGTAGTTAGTAGCCTATAGTTTAGATGGGGCCCCAGTTAGTAGAGACCATTTCCATTTTCTAACCATGCCCACCCCCTAGGCCACCCAATGACCCAAACCATAACAACCTATACCTCAACCCTAACCTCACCAAAATACCCATAGGAAAAACCCATATGATGGAACCATTAGAAGACCCATACACCACCACATAGAAAAACCCCAACCTCAACCCCATACACCAACACCCCCATAGAAAAACCCATATTCCCAACCCGAAATCCCTAACCTTAGAAAATGGAAATGGTATTCTCTAATAAAATAACAATAATAGGAATAAGGTTTAGGGATAAGGTAAAACCATAATATAGTTATAATCTGTAAAAACCTAAGGATTATAACTACATTATACTTATGAATTATCAAGCGGAATTTCAATGATTACTCTATCCTTATGCTTTTGAAATATCATGAAATAATCTTCCAAAAATTCATCGTTCATCAGTAACTGATTAACGTGATTGAATAGTTTGTTAATGTCGGGTTTAGGTTTCTCGGGTTCGGGTTCCACTTCATCAACAAATTTATTAGGAAATTGTTCGTTTAAACGTTTGCGTATTTCCCTTTTCTGTTTTTCGTATTCTGCCTTAATCTCTGCTTGTAATTCGTCGTTTAGTTTGCCTTCTTTCCTTAAATTGCCTAATTTCCTTAAATAATCTTTCATCAATACATTTAGTTCCGAGTTCGGATGTAACGCATAATGGAAATGGGCATCCCAGTTTTCGTTTTTTATCTTATGTCCGCATTCTTCACATAATTGGCTCCCTTTTGCCCTCTCTTCTCTTCTCGCTTGGTTATACTCGTTTTTGTTTTTACCGTAACATTTTCTTTTCGCTTCACGGCACCTATTACAAGTCTTAAAGCCGTCAAACTCTTCAACATCTTTAGTCGCACAACACGATTTACACACTCGTTTCTCCATCTTACTATATTAAAAAGTCTAGTCTTTAAACACGGTTAGACCGACACAATACTCTAATGATTCAATTCTTGAATTAAATCATTAGAACATTACATAGGGACTATCGGGGTTTTCTTCTCCTTCTTCCAAAAGCACGAAACAAACTAATTAGACCATTACCACATTCTGTTGATGCGCTTATGGAAGCACACGGGGCACTGGCATGGGGGGCACTGTCAATATACAACACAAACTTATTTTTAAATTATTTTAGTAATTCTTCTAACTGGTAAAATTCAAACAGCAATTTAAATCGTTTCTTATATTCTTCATAATGATAATAATCTTCTAGTTCATCCAAAATCGCATTTAATCTAGCATTGTATTTTCTTATGTTCCTTCTTTCTTCTAACCAACTTTTCTTATCTTCCTCTTTTTCTTTCTTAGGAAACAAACACTCCATATATATATTATACAAATTTCTTACTAATTTTTAGTTTCAAATCATTTAGTTCAAACTCCAACCTTTCTATTTCCTTCTTGATGACTTCAATGTCTGTTTCATTTACTTCTAATCTTTGCTCGCATTCCTCAGGAGTAATTTTATTGTGTCCCCATCCAGTATCGCATATCTCAACGCTTCCGACTTGACCGTCAGTTTTGAATATACCGTTTTCGTCGGGCGATACATGACGTCCGGTAGAACCAAATTTCAAATTTCGTCTATCCTCTATAACATTTGTCGTAACTATGTTGTTTTCCTTTGTTGTTTTAGTCTCCTTATGATAAGATTGTCTTTTACACCTACATGGGATACACGATATACCATTAGCATTTATGAAAAACCCTTTCTTCTTTTCGCTTTCTGTTATATCGCTCATTTATACTATTTAGATTTCTTAACATTTTTCAAGCAAATAATAACTGCTTTTAAAAACTCTAATGATAAATAGCAACATCGTTTTACCTTACTATCTTTTATTACCTGTGCCTCTACTACTTCTAAACCGTTTATCGTTTCAATATAAGCATCATATTTCATTATATATTTAAATCATATATTTTCTAATTAAGTAATAATTATGAGTGAAACAATTCCAACCGTAGAACCAATAGACATACCCGAATACAAATACAAAAACTCTAAATATGAAATGATGCCAAACCTACCCGCTAGGATGTTATGTGTGGCTTCATCAACTGGTGGTAAGACGGTGCTTATCCAAAACCTAATATTAAAAATCTACCGAAACTCCTTTGAAATAATTTACATTTTTTCACCGACCGTTAATGTTGATTACACATGGACGCCCGTTAAGAAATATATAACCGATGTGATGAAGGTTGACACTGAAAAGGAGCAGGTTTATTATGAAGAATACGACCCTATAGCATTGAAGAAGTTAATAGAAACACAGCATAAAGTCATTGATTTTCAGAAGAAGAATAAACAAAAGGATTTGTTTAGCATCTTGATAGTTGTTGATGATTTCGCAGATGACCCCAAATTTGTAAGATACTCAAGCATTCTTCACGGTTTATTTACTCGTGGAAGACATAACGCCATCTCGTGTATATTATCTACTCAAAAATATAATGTTTTAGCACCGATAATTCGCTTAAATGCTAGCGCTTTGTTTATATTCAGGTTGAAGAATATGAATGAAGTTAATAGCTTCCTAGAAGAAAACAGCGCGCTAGTTGATAAGAAAACACTTTACGATATGTATCAACAGGCCGTTAATTTTGCTCCTTACTCGTTCTTCTACATAAACACCAACGCCAAGGATGTTAATAACATGTTTTTCATAAACTTCCAACAGCGTTTTGAAATTGATAATAATTAATAATATTTTGTGTTTATATTATTAATTATCGCTAAAATAATGATACAGGGCAACAATGTAAAGAAGTAAAATTGAAACAAGGGCATCGCCTTTTCTTTTTTAATGCTTCTACCTTCTTTTCTTCTTCTTCCAATTTTTGTAATAGGTCTTTCATCGCAGTTAATAATATATCGGTTTCGGATACTTCCCTACTTTTCTGTTTTATTAGTTCCATACACACTTTATACTGATTTTAAAACTCTGTCATATATAGTAGTATAGAAATTAATGCCTCTCAAATTCTTCAATTTCATAAAATAGTCCTTTATCATCATAACACATCTCATCATATAAATCTTCATAAATCCAATAGTTATACCCTCCCTCTTTATCTTTATCATTCCACATCTCTTCTAAATCCATAACATATTTAAACTGGTAATCATCAATATATTCTATAAATTTACCATAGTTTTCTTTTATGTTGCGTATGTTTTCTTCTCTTATGTTTGGATAATAATGTAAAAACTCTATAAATAATTGGTTTATAAAATAATCAAATATGGCTTTAATAGCAAATTTTTTGATTGTAAATTCCATATCTAAAAAGTATTCATTATAATAACCACCTTTACCATCTTCATATTTCCAATAAATTTTTGCTCTATATATCATTATATATTACTTTTAGATAATATATGTTTAATCGCTTTCATCTTTATTTTTCTTCTTTAATCGTGTTATTTCACCCTTCATTGTTGCCATTTCTTTTTTCATTGTTTTAACCAACTCTTTTAACTCTTCATATTCTCCCATTAAATGCTGTAATGCTCCGTGTGTTATTACTGCTGTTTTACAATAATCTAGTCTTTTATGTCCTTTCTTATCTGTTGTTACAATCCCCTCCCAGTCTTTTGGTATAACCATTTCAAAATCCTGCGCTATAAATCCTACATGATTAACATGATTCTTTTCTTCGTTTAAATGAGTAAAATTAAATGTTTTCGGTTTTACATATTTAATTATTTCATAGCATTTTTTACTATTGATTTCTTTGATATTTTCTTTTAATGAAAAATCAGATGAATAACCAAAGGTTCCATCAATATAAACACCACTAGGTGTTATTTCTAAAACTTCATTGCCCGCACCGACACTACCAAAATAAAAGAATATTTCGCCACTGGCATCGGTATTCAAAAATTGTATTTGCTCATAAGTTGCTATTATTGTTTCTTGTGTTATTTCTAAATTGCTGTTTATCTTAACTTTCCCGTCTGTTAACTGAATTTCTGGCGTGCTACTTTCTAAACCTATTGTTAAATTAATTTCTCCTAATGTATCACCATTTCTAATATATAATTTATATTGAGTGTCCAATACTTCTTTTAATTCGCTACTATTCTGAAACATAAAACGCCCCCAACTAATAATATCACTTTCACCAACGATATTACCAATGCTGTTAAAAGTAAGATTATTTGTGACTGCTCTATTAATTGTAATTCCGTTAGTGTCGTTTAATTGTAATGCTATCGTTCCTGTTGTCGGGTCGGTTGTTCTATTTGATTGTAATGAAAAATTAATTTCATTTGTTGATATTACATTTAATGAATTATTAGCGTCTGCTCTTTGAAATATTCTACCTGAATTATTAACATAAATATCACTATTAAATGTTGATATATTTTGAAATGATGATGTGCCACCAAAATTAGCATTACCACCACTTACATTTAATTTATTTGCTCCTTGAATTGCTCCGATGCCTAAACTTAAACAATAAACACCATTACCATTAGCAGTATTCAATAAAAGTAACGAAGAACTGTCGTTACTCGTGTTATAAGCGTTAATATTAAATGAGTTAAATCTTATATAACCTTGAGCATTTTTTACCGTTAAAACATTACTAGCGTCTGTTGTATTTTTATAAAGTGTAAGTCCTGAATTATTAGAAATATTAGAAGTATCATTCTCATAATTTATAGTGTCTTTAAAATAAGTTGGATTAAATAATGTTGTTCCTCCTGTTGTATTATTACATTCTAAATAGGTATTAGTGTCGGCACCTGTTGATGCTCCTAACATTAATCTCATTGCCTCTTGGTCTGTTCGTAAATCCATTGATATATTTGATTTAGTAGCGTTATTATATCTTTCTATACTTGTATTAGCGTCTTTTAATTCAATATTTCCACCGATATTAACATTATTTGTTAAATTAATGCCGTCTGCTGTTAAATTAGTTAATGATAAATCATCAGTAATATTAACATTTCCGGACGGGTTTAATTCTAAATCTACAACACTATCATCAGATGTAGCATTTGATATAATTTTATTTCCTTGTAAAGTTATGTAATTTGTAGCATTTTTAAACACACTAATAATTTTATCTCCTCCCCCTGTTTGATTGCTGAATAATAATCCAGTAGTTGGTGATATATTTATTGTCTCATTATTTAATGTTAATCCACCATGAATAATAGTAGGAGCGCTACAATCAATAACTGGGTTTGTTTTAAATCTATCAGTGAAATCACTCAATGGAACTCTTAACGCTAATAAATTATCAATTTCTGTATCAGTGTATCCACTACCACCACCAGCACCTGCTATTAATGTATCCACCTCGCCTTTATTATAAAAATTGGTAGCTAATAATATATTATTTTGATAATTAGTTGATAAATTTGTGTCTATTTGTGTTGATGTGTAATAATTAGTAAAGTTAGTGTCTATTTCTGTTTTATTGTAAAAATTGGTTGCTAAAACTGTGTTGGTTTGATAATTGTCAGTTAAATCAGTATTAATAGCATTAATATTATTGAAATTTTGTAATTGTTTTGAATTCAAAACTGCTATGTCGGCGGTGTTTGTTGCTACTTCTGTTGTGTTGTTTATGTTGCTTAGTTCTGTTTTTGTGGCGTAATCCTGTTGTATTGATGACGTGCCTGTCTCACCGACTGTTATGAACTCAGTAGCATAAACTACACGCGACCCGTCTAATGTTATTGACTGATTATTCATTAATATTATTATTATAGAAAATAATAATATTAATTAATCTTCATGTAAGGATTTTTCATAATTTTGATGGTGCTTTGATTTTAAATGTCTTGATTTGTTTAGGATTAAGAATTTTACACCACATGGGCATTCTATTGTTTGTTTCGTATATTCTTTAATTTTATCTTTCTCTCTGTAATATCTATCGTTGGCTCGTTGTTTTATTCTCTCTTTGTCTCTCTCATATCGTTCTTTTGCTTGTTCGCTTCGTTTGTCCTTATTTGCTTCATGATGTAATTTGTCATAATCTTTCTTTTCTTGTTTATGTTCTTCATAATATTCTTTTTGTTGTTTCAATCTTTGTTCCCTATTATTATGATAATTTATTCTATTTCGTTCGTTTATTTCTTCTTTATGTTCTTGATAATATTGTTGTTTTTGTTCTTGTAGTCGTTCTTTATTGTCTTGAGACCATTGTTTTTTATATTCTCTTATGTGTTCTTCATTATTTTCCCTATATTTTTTATATCGTTCTTTCTCTTCTTCTAAATGATTTAACCTATATTGTTTATGTTGCTCTCTAACTATATCTCTATTATCTTTGTAATACTGTTTATTTTTTTCCTGTAATTCTTCTTTATTATCTTGGTAATACTGCTTTTTCCATTCTTTTATTAATTCTTTGTTTTCTTCTTTATACTCTTTGTTGGTTCTTCCTGCTATTAATATATTTAATGTGCCCATTTCCTTAATGTAATGACCTTCTCGTTTTCGTAGTTCTTCTTTATTCTCACATGGGAATTTTTCAATTTCTTCAATGTCAAAATTTTCTATACCAATTTCATTCATAAGTGGATATAAATTTGATTTATTAGGTCTGTTTTTAGCGTCGCATTTATGTTTTATCATTCTAGTCTCTAAATCGCTAGTCGTTGAACCAACATAAATCAAATCTGGTTTGATTACATTAGTAATCTTATAAATAACACCATACTGATATTTGTTTATTTCTGTCATTGGATACTTATATATGTTAATATGTCTTTAAGCATTTTTCATTCACTTAATCGTAGACTATAGCACCGTCCGACCGGATTTCTATCACATTCTCTGAAATGAGATGAACAAAAATCTCCTGTATCAGCTCATTTTCTGATAGAGGTTTATATGGTTTAATCTTAGCGGTCATTAAACTGCCCATCTTTGTATTTATACCTGTTAGATTTTGCTCATTCATTTTTTCAAATGTTATATCAATGATAAATTTATTTGTAGCATATTGCTCGTAAGTAATACTACATGCGTCTTGGTCTGGGTTCATATATGAAAGCATACGACGTAAGAAATACATATGTTCGGCGAGAGATTGCGATTCAAACTCTGGGTATTTTTTGTTAGCAATTTGTATCTGCCACGAAATATTATAATCCTTGTCAGCAAATCCATAACCGAGGTCATCACCAGAAGCATCAGACCCACGGTTGTTAAATCTTGAGTTAATCATAGGATTATAGAAATATTTAAATCTTTTATGAACATAATTGTCTGGTAAATAATAATTGTCTTCTTTTCCGTTTGTTAAATGATTTCCTCGTTGCGTTCTATAGAAGGTAATGAAAGCACCGTTTAACTTACTTGCCGATTTTACGACATTCATATTAATTTCTGTTCCCGATGCGTTAAATGACTGTGTTATGGTGTGATAAATCGGATAAACAATTTTAAGACTACCACCTTGTAATAAATGACTGGTAATATTATTATTTACGGCACTGTCTAAGGTTACAACTTCTGCTCTTAAAATGATATTGTTAAGTTGCCATTTTGTCGTGGTGTCTCCCTCAGTAAAGTAAGCACCACCTCTATCATTGCCGATAGTTGTAGCACTTGCCGCGCTTACTCCTTTAATTACTGGTTCATCAGCATCTGATACGATGGTTAATTCAATTTCTAATGGGGCGTATCGGACGGGTAAATAATAGTTGCTTTCCAAAAATCCACACTTAAACGCATGCCCGAGTCTAAAATATTCACCTTTACGAATGCCACTTACCGAATGACGAGTATAACGATTGGAGATTTTACCCCATTTGTTATGGTCGGTGTAATCTTTAGCATCTGCTCCCGTTGGCAATTGACCTTCTGTTCTAACAACATCGTCGTTAGCATTATTAACTCTCACAAATTGGTCTAAGCCATTAGCATATTTATGTCGCCAGTCGTCGTCCCATCTAGGATTAGCGCTACTTTCTATGTCGTCCATATGACGCGCTTCAACCGATTTAAAACTGTTGTATAACTCACAATGTCTATTATATTGGTCAATGTCTTGAACTAACTGACCTCCTACCGTACATCTATAACGATTGAAAAATCCGTGTAATCCCGTAAGTGGTCTTAAAAACTGCTTTTCAGTATCACCTTCGTTTTGAAGATTAGCAAATAAACGAATACTTGATAAATCTAAATACGTTCCATCTTCACCTGTAACGTAAAACCTAATGTTTTTATTCCCCGTGGCGCTCGTGTAAATGTTACTACCTGATGGAAAATAATTAACGTGTCGTCGGTCTGTTACATACTGTGCGGTTTTAGGCAATCCAAAGTCTAAGGCTGGACTCATAACATCACTCGCTTCTGCTACTAAATTATCCATTATTATATAAATTAGATTAGATATATTTATTTTTTATATTTCTTTTTGTTTGATGCTTCGGGTGGCAAAATCTTTTTAGTTTTAATATCAGTATTTTTTATAATAATTTCTGGCTTTTCTTCCAACATATCTTTTATACTATTATAGTCTTTTTTGTTAATATCATTCTGTATAATACTATTTAGTTTGTTTGTTTTACCGTTTAATATTAGTTCCTTGTATGGTTTGTAAATACTATTTTTGTTCATATTTAAGTATATAATACCTTATGAATTAATGGAAGGATTATTCATCGGAGCAACATTAGGTGTAATTGTCCCAATATATGTTGGTGCCCTAATAAATATTGGAATGTTTATTTACGAATGCGGTGGTGATATCAAAAAATATTTTTTATATAAAAAGGTAAGACTAGATTTTGAATTTGACACTGAAAACAACTTATTAAACATTGCTACGCCAGAAAACTTACCTAAACATATGTCAATAAAGTATGAAAACAACGGTATAACATATAAGGAAATTGTGCGTTTTGAAGGTGATGAAAAATGTATTTATCGTTTGAGAACTTATAAACCAACAACTGAGGATAATGTTAATAATTGGTCTTACTATATGAATAATGGTAGTTTTTATAAATTTAAGTCTTTTTCCTATTTTTATGTTTGATTTTGTTGTTGTATAGTTGTTTCGTTTGGATGACTTGATACGCCCATTGTATTATCCTCGCCGACTCTAAATGTTCCTTGTGTTTCAAAATTATGAAACCTATGTGCTTCTATAGGATTATTAGTTCCTGTTTCTATTTTAATAGCATCTCTATCCAAAGCACTAATTACATCACCTTTATTTGAAAATCTTAAGTGGTGTGGGTTTTTACCACCTCGATTACCAAACGCTATAAAAGGGGCGTTGTAGGTAGTTGTAATATACTTTTGATTGTTACGATTGTTAATTTCCTGAAGAACCGAACTGCCTAAGGAATGACCAACAAGACGCGTAACATCTGGGTTTTTCTCTAACTCACTCATAACATCTCTATATTTATCCGAAAACTGTAAATTATGAGTTGGAATTAAAAATATGTCACTGAATACATCATTAACTTTAGCACCAATGCCACTTTTACCGCCAGTGCCAGAAATGTATAATGTATTACCAGACCTAAACAATCCAGTATTATTAGCATATGCTGTTTTCAATCCTTCTACATCATCAATATAATTTTTATTTTCAACATTAACAACTTCTCTATATTTAGGATTTTGTAGTGCTTGCTTACTGTTAAAGTGCGCGTTAAAATCGTCTGCCCTTGATAATAATCTTTTCTTCGTCTTTTCATTATCACCCAACTGTTCTTGAAGAAATTCTCTTGCTGGGTTAAACTGAATATTGTTTCTTACCCTTCCCTGTAATGACTGTAAGAAGTCGTCAGTATTATTAACTCTACCTGTTCGTGCTAAACTTTGTAAAACTTCTGCTATTCGTATTCCTGCCATTATTGTAATTTAATTTATAAAAAATCTCAATATATTAATAATGTTAAGCAATCGTAAATTAACTTATAATAAAGTGTATGTTGATAGTCAGAAAAGACTGCCGCAAAGCGAGAGTAGTAGCGACTTTATAATTCAAATGAATGAAAACTTAGAAACGCACCCGAACACCGTTATGTATGTAATGGATGAAGTTATACCCCAGTCGTATTATACAACACCGGAAGGCTTTTATCAGTTTATGTATGTAATAATTTATAACACATCTGGCGGTAGTGTTCAAGCATATTTAAAAATTGATTTGAAAAACCAAGTCTTCTTCGCTTCCCAACTAGTGGGTAGAATATCCAATTTATTAAGTCAAGAAGCAGTCAGTCAAAGTCTCCCTTCAAATCTCTTCACTTCAAGTTATGACAGTGACCAACGACGAATGATATTAAACATTACTGATAACGCCTACAGTTTCAAAGTGCCAACTGACAAGGAGTTACAAGAAAGCACCATCTGGAGCGGTAATATATTAGAAGACCCGATGAGTGTAAATAATTTGATAGGTAATTATGAAGCAACGGTGCCAACCAATACAACGTGGACAAGTGGGCTCATGAACCTCAATCCGTTCAACTCACTATTTATAGTAGCACTGAGTTAAGCGACTTTCATTATTCGGCGCCCGACGGATATAGTAATAGTATCATCAAAAAAGTGAATATGATGTTTAATGTTGGTGGAATAACTGTTTCATCATCGCCACCTTTAGTTAATGACTGGATTGATGTTTCAAATAGGTCATTAAAACGCTTAAGATTCAGAATTACCGACGCACGAGGTAAAACGGTTAATCTTCATAACGCCCCTGTTTCATTTACTTTATTATTTGTTAATCTTTGATGATTTTTACTAAGTCTTTAAGTGTCTATTTGTTTTCTATTCACTTAAAATAGAAATAATATAGAATAATATATATTATGGCCGATGAGGATATTAAAAATGAAGTAGTCAACGATAATATAAATGAAGAAGCAACTGAACCAACACCAGAGACCAAGATTGAAGTAAATGAAGAACCAACGGTTAAAGCAAAAGAAATCAAGACTGAAGAAATTAAGGAAGAAGAGCAACAGTTTAAAAACAAAACGGATAGGATGAAAAATAAAAAGGTAAATTGTAAAGACTGCGGTGCCAATGTTACATTGAAGACGCTAAGATACACACATAAATGTAGCAAAACTGAAGATAAACAAGTGAAACCAAGAGCAAAGCCTAAAGCAGTATCAATACAACCACCGATTAACAATGAAGTTATAACAAACGAAGAACCCGTGTATATGAAACAAGTCAAACAACAAGTAAGGGCACCAGAACCACCACCTGTTATAAAGACACCACAAGAAATTATTAATGAAAACTTTATGTTAATACAGCAACAATATATTACTCAGAGAAGAGAGAAAGCAAATAATTTAGTTCAAAGTATGTTTTCAGGAGGATTAAGAAATAAACGCCGATAATAAAAATCTAATATATTATATAAATGTTTTCTAAAAAGTATAGCAAGAAGTTGAAAAAGAAACAACACCCTGATGATGTTAAAGGTTTTAAGATTAGCACGGGAACTAAACAATATAGTCCTTTTGAAATGAAGGATACACGATATTTAGAACATTTAAGAGAACATCAAAAGTTAAGAGAAGCTTACGAGGGTAGCATTCTAAAAAGGAATGAACTACTAGAAAGCAACAAACGAAAAAATTATCAACACGAACTAGACCGCTTAATGAATGAGTTACATCGTCCTAATCTACCACATTCAAGCATAGAGCATATGAAAAAGCGCATTGAAGAACTTAAGAAATTAACGTTTGTATAATTATTTTTTTAATCTAAATATAATTATATAAACTAATGACAACTAAAACAGCAAGGTTTGAAATAGTCAATCCTTATCAAAAATACGGGTTAAAACGAAAACCTACATTCAATGAAATATTAGGATTATTAAGCGAAGACCAAAAGCTATTAAGACCATTTCCAGACAGAACAGCTACACAATTTAGAAACTCACCCCAAGGAAGTTTCTTTGATGGAACGGATAGTATAGAATTATTAAAGGAACAACAGAACAGAGTATTAGACCGACAGATGAGAGAAATGTTATTAAGAAGACAAGCGCAACAAAACGGAGGGACTTTTCATTTAAATAGACATAATGACAGTTTTACATCTGAGCAAAGCGTCTCGGACTCTGGAATGATGACACCATCGGATGTAAGTTCGTCACAAATAATTTATCACGCAGACGCACAAAGAGAATTGGAGCAACGAGCAAGGGGTTTAGCACAAAGACAACAAGAAGTAGGGCAAAGGCACGGGGAAGCAGTCAATAGACTAAATGATACATTAACTAGAAATATGTTAAGGTCGGGTTTCAACGATTTACGAGGAATGCCAGAAGCAGAACCATTACAAGGTGATGTATCAGAAGAAGAGTTAATCCCCGCGGAAGATGAACAACTACCAACATATCAAAGGGGAGTGTTTAATTTTGATAGTGACGCTTCTAAGATTATGTTAAATAACGATATTACTTTTGATGATTTGATGTTTCAACTGTTTTATAGAGATTTATTGACAGACGAAATAAAAGAACAAGTAAATGACGAACCGAATGACATTAGGAAGAAACAATTTTTATCGGGTATTATACAAGGAATGATGAACGAAGGCAGATGGTCAGTATTAGCAAATCCAAGAAAATTAAAGTCTAAGCAGAATGAATGGAAAAGCATGAAGAGAAACCAAGCAAGTAGTAGCAGTGGTGGCGTTGTTCGTCAATTTTTAGCAAGCGCAGGTTCGGCAGGGGTTGATATTGCGAAAACAGCATTACAAGAGGTAGGTAAAGGTTTAGCCAAAGGTGCCGTTAGTAGTGTTACTGGCGTTGATTTAGTATAATATAATATATACAATGTATAAACGATTAAACTTATTTAAAGACAAACTACCAAAAAGGAAAAGGAGAGCATCCGATGATGATGTTTATGTTAGAGGTATGTTTAATCCGTTTTTAGATACTACAGGTTACGATGTTGAAGTAATACAGGAAGAAGGTAAAACAACAGCAGAAAAAGGAGTATTGGCAGATTACCCAGATTTTGAAGGTATAGGGTGGATATTTGATAGTGAAGTTAAAGATTATGAAAATTTGTTAAAGGATAGAAGAAACAAAATGACACAAACTTTTAGGTATATGTTGAAACAGAACAGTATCTCATCGTCGCGAATGCCTCGCGAGGCTCCTGACGAAGCGTCATCGGAACCATCGAACCCTAGTTCAATGCCTAATAACATAAGCAGAAGCACTTCTAAATCGTCTGATACACCACAACAGAAATCGCAGATGATGGAAGATTTACGAAGATTAAAAGAGTTTTTTGGCTTTGGTAGGGAAGTTAGTAAAGAAAGTAAGGAAAGCATAGAAGAAGAAAGCGAAGAAGTAGAAGCATTAAACAAGAAGGGTTCAACACCTCCACAGTCCAGTAGTAGTTCATCATCAAGAAAATCAAGTAATGCTGGACTACCGATTTATCCTAGTATTACACCACCTGAAAGCGTTAGAAGTTCCCCGCCGGTCAGTGTTAGAAGTTCCCCGCCGGTCAGTGTTAGAAGTAGCAACAGCGCACGACCATCAACGATATTAAGTAGTTCAAGAAGTGTAGCATCAACAATAGACTATAATTTTAATCAATAATTTTCTAATGTTTATTAATGGTAGAAGTAATAATTAAAAAATCAAAAAACCCTAAAAAGAAATATGATGCGATTATTAATGATAGTAAAACAGTCTCGTTCGGTGCTAGTGGATATAGTGACTTTACAAAGCATAAGGATGAAGAGCGTAAAAAGAGTTATATAGCAAGACACAAACCAAATCAAGACTGGAAGGATTATACAACGAGCGGGATGTGGGCAAAAAATATTCTGTGGAACAAGCCAACTATTGAAGCATCAGTTAAGGATACAAATAGAAAGTTTCCTAATTTGAACATAAAACTAAAAAAGTAAGATAAACATTAACAAATACTTAATGTTTATCTTGCCGAGCAATTACATAGTTTACACCAAGCTTCACAGTTGTCCTTATAATGCGGGACTTCGTTGTTTAGTCTTTGTGCGGTTATGTTATTAGTTAAATAGCCATTCTGGACATCAAACTCAAAGCGACAACCGCAATTCTGACAATTTCCGTTTAACCTCTTCATAAACCATTCCACATCAACATATTTAGTCTCATCTATCTTTCTATTCTTTGCCTCATCCTGTAGTTTATAGTTCTTAATTTTATTGTTTAAATATCGGTGTAGATTTTCCTCGTTTAGCTCTCCATTGTTAGTAGCGCCTTCGTAAAACAAAACATCATTAAAATCAGTGCTTCTCGTTAAGGCGCACCATATCCACTCACGGCTTACTAAATACGACTTCTCCCATTCATGGATTGTTATTTTGCCTTTGATTGATGCCCCCTGTGCCGAATGACAAGTGGCGCAGTAGTCGTATCTAAAATTATTATCTAAGGTGTAAATGTCGGTGGTGTATCTATCTTTTGATTTTATGTTCTCTAAGGTAACTACATTGCCCGATATATTAACGATTTTAAACCGATAATTAACATTAAACTTAGTGCTCCCAACCTTCTTATACTTCCTACATATAAGCGTTTCACCTACTTCGTATTTATCAGTTTTACCTAGATTGCTTCTTATGTAGTTGGATACATATTTACATCTTATGTTGGTATATGCTATGTTCTTCTCGGATGCCATTAGGTCGGCAGTCGTTTTAAAATATTTCCTTACAAAGTCGGTTATAGGAATGCGGTTTATCCACATGTCGTCATACATACGGTTTAAGGTGTTGCGGTTCTCATTCGCTTTTGGGTCGTCTTTCGCCCCTAACCTCTTACAAATCTTAAGCATCATAGTGTATTTAAATATTTGGTTGATACAGTCATCGGCGTATTCGTCGGGCTTTCTGGTATTAGTTAGGTCTTCAATCGGTGGCAGTTGCTTAACATCTCCCGCACCTATAATAATTTTATCAGGATGCTTATAAACAAACTCTCTAATCCTATTTAAGATGTATAGACTGTTCATATAAATCTCATCAAACACTATACAGTTAAATTTACTATGGTCAAATTCTGGCAGTTTCTCCCCATCGCCAACTGGAATAGCAAAGAACTTATTTGTAGTGATTGCTTCATCGTCTATATTTTGCGATAAGCTGTTCTGGGGCACTACAAACAATGTTTTATGACCTAACTTGCTGAAATGCTTCGCTATATGCGATTTACCACCACCCGCGTATTTACTTCTTATAATAAGTGGGCTCTTTTGAGTTATTTGCTTTGCTATGCTTTCGGTGTCCCACTCGTCTTTAATTTCTAATGTTTCGTTAGTATATTCTGGTATAGTTGTTAATATGTTTTCTTTCATTTTGTGTTGCTCTGTCGGTGGGATTATTGATTTACCTTTTTCGTGTCGCCATCCTCCGATATTATTGTTAAATGTTATTGCTTTCTTTGCCTTGCTTAAGTGCTCGTGCCTAATTACAAAGGCATCGGTTTTAATACTCCATACATCAACACCATTATTCATTAATTTGGTATAGTCCTCTTGTATTTTATGGTTATGGATTTGTAGAAGTAACTCCTTTATGTAAGTATATCCGTTTCTTAACGCCACTCTATCGGTCACTGTTAAGCAGTAATATTTTCTGTCCAATTCCTTGTCGTCTTCGTCGTATCCGGTGATTTTATTAATCTTGCCTCCTACTTCCTGCTGATAATACAATGCTTCCCGAAGGCTGTCAAAGGCAAAGCTTTTAGATTTTTTGTTCGTTCCCTTCTCTAGCAATCCGAAATTTACATTTGCTATAAGCTTCTTGATTTTAGCATCTTCTGGGAAGTGGTCTGATATCTCGGTTGCCCATAGTTGTTTAATAAGTTTCGTGTAATTCACCTTATACACTCTAGAAGGCTCTTTGTAATATAGGATTTCGCATTTGTCTGCGTAGTGCTTTAGAAACTTACCATAGACTAAACAGTGTGTCTTGTTAAAAAATAACGCTTGTTCTTTAGGTTTAACTAAAAACAAAGTCAGTTCGTGAAACTTACTGTAATCGTGGGCTTTGTAATTGAAATGCTTCCATATATCAAACTGATTAAAGACGGGAATTTCGGTAATTTGGTTGAAGGCGTGGGTGTAAGCTTTTCTTACATCTATTTCGGTGGTGGTTTCAGGTATAAACCCGTATTTGTCGTATTTCTCGGTTCTTTGGTTAAACACCTTGTAGAATTTATTTATTTCTCCCACTGGCGGGATTGTTCGGCACTCCTTAAGAATTTGTATATCGGTTTCGTTGTAATAGGATTTATGTAAGGGATTAAATAATGCCTTGTTGAATTCGTATGTTGCTTTAGACATATTGTTATAAATCTGTTCCGTTCTTACTTCTACCGTTCCGTCTATAGAACCTGTCACTAGATTTTGGGTTTTAATCCTGTATCTTATGCTCTTCTTTTTAATGTAGAATTTGAAATATAAATCGGAAACGATACACCCACTAAACTGGACTTGCGGTTCATACCGTGCCATCTTGCTTTCATAAAACAATTTTGTTAAGTCGTTACCGTCATAAATTAATGTATAGTTGTCTTTCTCTCTGAATTTCTTAAGGTCATTTAATGACTGTATCATTTTACATTCGGTGGGTTCGTCTTTCTCGTTAATATGATAATCTGGGGAAGCCTTGACCGATACATCTTGATTCTCGCAGATGGCCACCATTTGTCGTAACATTTGTAGGTTGTCGTTTGCTGTGTAGATATGATTGTTTTTAACTAGGGCGTATAATGTTGGGATATGGTGGTTGTATTTGGTAGGCGAGTATTTGAAAATCGGCTTTATGAATGAGTTAAATATCCTTACTTGAATGCCGTAGTGTTCAAACACTGGCACCATATCTTGTATTGATGCCCCGTTCGTTTTGAAATCCTCTTCTGTCTTATTCATCAGTTTTAACATACTTTGTTTTGTTAATCTGTTCTTTTCCCTTCGCTTCTCGCCCATTAGTGTATCCTTATACCAATCGGTTCTGGTGTTAAACCAGCACTCGTTTTCTTTGTAATGCTTTACATTTATTGCTTCCTTAAAGGTTTCAAACTCGGGGTCTAAAGGTGTTTGAATGTAGATGTTATACATACTTAAATTAGCGGTATTTGTGAGTTTCTCCTGTTCTGGCTTAAAGTCTGTATCACCATCTACCCGTTCAAGGCTTTTAATTTGAATACACTCCATATATTGCGCTGTATGATATAGGTCATCTTCTAAAACTGGGTCTGTGTTGAAGGTATCCATTAACTTTTTAAAGATGTTTTTCGTTTCTTTCTCGTATCTAAAAATTCGTTTCCCCACCAAGTCCTCTATGTATCTGGTGGATGTTACATTTGCGGTTTTAGGTTCTTTCCAAAAATAAATTAAAGGTCGGCCTTTGTGGTCTTTGAAGGCGGTTTTAATAGCATTGTCTTTTTCTAACTTTAACTTATAAAACATTACATCAATAGAGTAGATATTGGCACTATTTCGTCTTTTGTTTTCCTTCTTTGCTTCTCGCATTCTTTGCCCGAGTGGTTCTTTGTCGTGATGTTTGTCGTGGATTTTGTCGTATGCCGTGTTTGCTTTCGTTTTTTGTTTGTCGGTTTTTGCGGTTATAAACTGTCTGATTAAATTGTCCGCGGTGGTGAATTGCGCTATTTTACGGTCTTCATAAAAGTTAATTAGATTTTGTATTTTTTCTCTGGTGCCTTGTGTTAAACGATTCTTGTAGTTGTCGTAGGTTGTTTGTAGTGCTCTCGTGTTACGCTTAATATTTTTGCTCATATACAATATAATTACAATATAAATTAAATTTCTTTTTAAATAGTTTTTCTAAAGATTTTCGTTATATGTTTAGAAACTGATTTAAAGAAATAGTATAAATATATAGTATAGTAATATGACACATTTTAAAAGTCCCGAGGATATGACAATGGACGAGATTAAGCAACAACTGGCATTATATCAAAGGCTGTATTATAACAAGAGGAAAGAAGACGAGCAATTTATGATGAAGAAGCGCGAAGCAAGCTTAAGGCACAACCAAAAGAAGAAACTTAAGGAATACATAGCAGAGAATAGTTTAAGTGAAGAAGATTTGACGCCCACACAAATTAACGAAATCATTATGGATAAGAAACCTAGCGGGAAGAAGCGTGGAGCTCCCAAATACGACATGAATGAATACAAAGTCATTATGCCAAACAGCGGAATGTAGAAAATGATGATTTAATTCAAACATTAAATCATTGTTTTATTTGGTCTTAAAGGGAAGGGAACTTAAGGTAATAAAGGGTATGAACAAATACCAGAACGGGAAAATTTACAAAATTGTTGATGTTGGATACAATAAGTGCTACATAGGAAGCACGACCGAAAGCTTAAGTCGCAGAATGGCCAGACATCGCCAATGTTTTATAAAGTATTTGCGGGATGGACAAATAAAAATGACATCTACACTTTTATTGAAGGAACATGCCCCCGAAAATTGTAAAATTGAACTCATAGAGTTATACCCGTGTAATAGCAAAATCGAACTAGCGAGAAAAGAAGGAGAGTATATTAAAAACACCGAATGCGTAAATAAATACATTGCTGGTAGAACGGCACAAGAATACAGAAGGGATAATGCGGACATTATAAGCGAAAAGGCAAAACAAAGATACGAGCAAATGATGTCAGAAGGCGGGGTGAAAGCAGAACATCTTAAGCAGAAATACCTGACAAATAAAGAAAAAATCA
Organism: Symbiodinium sp. CCMP2592; assembly: GCA_905221615.1. Lineage (NCBI taxonomy): Eukaryota > Dinophyceae > Suessiales > Symbiodiniaceae > Symbiodinium > Symbiodinium sp. CCMP2592. Next base: position 815,772 of record CAJNDT010005902.1, on the reverse strand, counting down.
ACGAACAACAAAAGCAGTATTACGCTAATAACAAGGATAGTATCAATCAAAAGCACCGAACTTACTATGAACAAAACAAGGATAAAGTAATGGCAAACCAAGCCACCAAAGTATCGTGCGAGTGCGGTGCTACACATCGCAAAAACCATAAAGCCCAACACCAAAGAAGCAAAAAACACCAGCAACATATTCAGCGGTTACAGGAGCAAGAGGAAGAAAAATAAATATCATCCTTATTATAATGAGTAGTTCTAATAAAGATGATATAATAAGTAATATTTACTATGACCGCTCGGGCTTTGGTAGCGTCGCTACGACATATAAAGATGCTAAAGCAAAAGACAAAACAATTAGTTTAAACGATGTTAAGGAATGGTTTAAAAGGAATGTTGAGCAAAAGAAACAACTACGAGGGTATAATTCATTTGTCCCTAACGAACCTTACTGGGAATATCAACTAGATTTGTTTTTTATTAACGACATCCCTGACCAAAAGTTTAGGGTCGGTGTTGCCTTAATTGATATTTTTACAAAATATGCGACAATCATACCAATCAAAGGCAAGACAGAAGGTGATGTAGCAAGTGGCATGATACAAGGCTTTAAAGAAATGGGAAAGATGCCAAAATTACTTTATACGGATGATGAACCAAGTTTGAATACTGAAGCCATACAGACCTACCTTAAGGAATATAACATTTTTCATCATAGAACAAGAGGACATAGCAATTTTGTTGAAAGATTTATACGCTCGGCAAAAAAGATGTTGTATGATAGAATTGAAGCAGATGAGAAGAAACAAAAACAAAGCATCCAATGGACGGACTACATCTTCGAAATACTACTTACCTATAATAATAAAATGGTTCATAGCGCCCATAAATTCACGCCAAAAGATGCCAGAAAACCTAGCAACGAATTAAAAGTGAAATTCAATTTAACTATGAACGCAAAGCGGAATAGATTATACCCTGATGTAGATACAGGAGATAAGGTAAAGATATATCGTAAAAAAGGAGTAGGTGAAAAAGAACGAACTAGCACGTGGTCAGCGAATACTTATACAATTGAAAAAATTGAAAAGAAATTAAACCAAAACTACTACTATGTAAATGGACAAACGCGCCCATATTTGAGACACGAGATTTTAAAAGTTTGATAATTATATGTAGTTGTTTCTTTCTTTTTGAGCATATGCTGATACTCCCCGAGCATATGCGCCGAGCATATGTTGATGCTCCCCGAGCATATTCGCCGAGCATATGTTGATGCTCCCCGAGCATATTCGCCGAGCATATGCGCCGAGCGTATGTGGATACCCGCCGAGCATATGTGGATACCCGCCGAGCATATGTGGATACCCGCCGAGCATATGTGGATGCCCGCCGAGCATATGTGGATGCTTGCCGAGCATATGTTGATGCTTGCCGAGCATATGCGCAGAGCATATGTTGATGCTTGCCGGGCAGCTGTTGATGCTTACCTTATTCCTAAACCTTATTCTTATTATAGATATTTTACTAGAGACTACCATTTCCATCCGAGCATATGGTGATGCTTGCCGAGCATATGTTGATGCTTACCTTATCCCTAAACCTTATTCCTATTATTGTAAAATTATTTAAGAAGATAGAGAGCGTAAGCTCTCCATTAAGGCGTAGCCTTGACCATTTCCATTTTCTAAGGTTAGGGGTATTAGGGTTGGGAATATGGGTTTTTCTATGGAGGTGTTGGTGTATGGGGTTTAGAGTGGGTTTTTTCTATGAGGTTACATATGGTTCTTCTAATGGTTCCATCTTGTAGGCATTGGGTTGAGGTTGTTATGGTTTTGGGTCTTCGGGTGAGTTATTCCTAGGGTTCTACCTATGGGTCTTGGGTTGGGTTAGTGTTGAGGTATAGGTTGTTATGATTTGGGGGCTAGGGGGTGGGGCATGGTTAGAAAATGGAAATAGTATCTACTAACTGCCCCCGCCCTGTAATAGTGGTATAACAGGAATATAATGGGGCCCTAAAAAAATCCTTATAGTCACTATTACAGGGTTCGGGCAGCTTCTAACCTATAGTCCATGTTCTGGTTAGTAGTCTACAGTCCCTATTTTGGTTATAGTCCATGGTCCTCATTCTGATTAGTAGTCTATAGTCCCTCTTTTGGCTAGAGTATATACTTCCTATTGTGGTTAGGGCGTATACTGCTTTTTCTGGTTCTAGTATAATGCACACCAGAACTTGTTCTAACTGTCAAGGCCAATTTAATGGGGCTTCTGGGTTTGGAGCCTTTTGACGTTAAGGGGTTTGCTCCCTAAACCCTGAACCCTAAACCGCTAGGGCTTTAGGGTTTTCGGGCTTCTTGCTGCGCGGCTGGCGATGATGATGACGGTCGTGATTGTGAGGGTGATGATGCGGCTGATGATGATGAAAACGACGACGATGATGACAACCAAGATTCTGGAATCATGAAATATCGGGAAGAGGGGTTTATGAATCAGGGGTGTATAGTGTTCCGGATCTCGTTCTAGTTCTGGTCGCCCTAAACCCTAAACCCTACCCTAAACCCTAAATGAAGGGGTGTTGGAGTCACTTTAGAAGTCAGGTCTCCCACACCTCCATTGACCCCTGCCGCGAGAGTTCGGCTCAGAGAAAACGGCAGAAGGGTCTTGGAGCCTATCTTGGTTCTTGATAGCGGAGAAGGGTTTAGGGCCTAGGGTTTAGGTAGTTGTTGGGTCTGGAGGGTTTAAGGTTTCGGGCATGTATGAAGTAGCAAGGTCAACTCAAGCAGCCCCTGAGTCCAGAAGCCGCAACGCCAAGCAACACTAAGACCAAACCCTAAACTTGAATCCTGAAACCAAGCCAAAACAGTTGCTAAGTAAACTCTACTCGTACAGCCCTGAGACTAAGTAGGTTGTTTGGTTCTCCAATGTCGGGCGCGGGAGAGGAGGATTTGAGTGCAAGGCTCCAGGAGCCTGGCGATCAGCCATCTCGCGCAAGAGCACCTCGGACGTTGTCGTGGCACTGTTTTTCTCAGCATATTAAACCTTTGTGACCACTCGTAACCTGATGCAAATCTACCAATTCAGCTTTCATTCAACTTCGAAGGGGTCCTGAGCATCTAGAAGGACACATTGTACAAGCTGTTATGGGCATGTGGGGTCCCACGCAGTGTTTTTCAATGCTTAGCAGCCAATGCCGCGACCTTCGACTTAAGGTTTTCTCCACATATATACATACATCTCGCTTTTCTCGCTTTTGGGGCACATGCTCCGGTTCGGATGCAGCCCGTTGGCTTGCATTAATTAAGTGGGAGTGAAACAAAAATGACCGAGAAGGCCGCTGCTATTCGAGAGTATTCGGTGCTCTCCTGTGCAAAAGGCTCGGATCCCTGATAGTGTAGAAACTGACTGGATGCAAAGATCCGTCGCGGGCGACACGACCAGGATAGCCGGCACACGTAGGAGAATCAGCCTCAAGAAGAAGCGAAGGAGGTCAGCGCCGAGGATGGCTTTTCCGAGTTCCGCCTGACCAGACGAGAGGCCAGAATCCAGACACGGCAAAGTCTGGAGGAGTGGAAGCCCCGTGAGGTCAATAGCAAAAGCGACATCATCAAAAGGGCCATCAAAGAACGCTGGTTGATCCCCCCTGGCGAAAGCCGTAAGGCATTCTTCATGAGTGAACTCAAGAAAGCAGCGGTCGCAGAGCGACAGTGGTGACACCCTCGACCCAGAATGAACCCGGAGAAAGACGAGGTCCGGAGTGAGAGGGCCAGGAGATCCCGGTTGGATCGGGGAGGTGTCAAGGAGACCAATAATGTGGACAGAATCTCTGTAGGTTCGGTACATGGACTGGCGGACAGTAGGTGTGGGCACAAGCCAAGCAACAATGTCGGTCGTACTGATCCACTCCGCACAGTCAACGAGTCGGGTACTGCCATCCGTGGCGTGTAGAAACTCGGCCCAAGACAAGGCCGTCGCCCTAAGGCGATCAGTCGATGCGCAGACACAAGAGAACGACAGGCGCAAGCGTTCCCACAACTCTTCATCCGAAAGGTCCGTTACGGGGCCGTCGAATTCGACAAGCCGCAAACAGTCCCACACCTCGGCGACAGGGCAGACCTCCTGGTGGACAGCAGGAAGCTGTGGAAACAACCGGAGTGGTCCACTCCCAGGCAAAGCTGGGCATAAACCAACGGCCTTGTCGTCATCCTTGCGGTGTCCAACGCCGGGTTCAACACTGCATGAGTAGCCCATGGATAGTAGCTTTGCACGACAAGGGAGGGAATACCGAAGGTGCCTGCAGAGTCTGACATTACTGGGGTGTACGGAGGCATGCTTGGCACTGTAGGCCCGGGAGAATACCTCTCCCGGCCATACGCCGTCCATGACACTTGAAGGCATGCACCGACCACTTCTGTCGAGTGGAGAAGGTGGTGCGGCAAAGCGCGCAGCAGTGCACCTGATCCTGTTGGTCCAGCGTCGAGCCGTAAGAGATGGCTCCGTTTCGTTGAAGCTGGTGGACAAGAAGGGCGCAGTGTCTGTGGTAGGCAGCCTGCCATGCTTCGATGTGGACAGCTCTGGCCTGGGCTCGTTTGAGCAAGCTCTTCCACTTGCCGGGGGCCGTATGTAGCAGTAGAAGCCACTCCGGCCAGATGTCCTCCCAGGATCTCGTATCCTTAGAGGATCGGACAATGCCCCAGAGCCATGCAAGGGACAAGCGAACAGTGGCGAGCCAATCATTTTCCCAGTGGGCAAGGGCCCAGAGCTGGCCCAGCTGCAAACGGACAAATAGCAGCAGATGTCGGAGGCGGTGGATGTGCAGAAGGACCGCAACAGAGGGAAGGCCCAGATAAGCAAGGACCTGATCTCTACCGGAATGAAGGGCTTGGTCAAAGTCCCAGTGTGGCCGACACATATGACAGGCCATCCTCTCATACGCAGAACTCAGGGAGAGCGCAGCCTCACTGAGTCCAGGCCAGGTACCGGCCCCATGCAGGAGCACCGAGAGGATAAGTGAGTTGTACAGGGTGGCCTTTGCCTCCTTGGGGACAGTTGGGGACCCAAAGATATGGCGCTTTCTCTTCTGGAACGCTTCATGAGCAAGTGCGACCCTGGACCGGACTTCTCTTGAGAGGTCTCGTGAAGTGGATTGTACCTCCTAGATGTCGGTAGGAGTTGACCACTCGCACTCTGGCCCCAGGCCACAGTCTTGAGGGGATCTCGATGGAGGGATCCTTATCCCGAAAAAGGCCTGCACGGACGCCTTTCGAGCCAGTCCCTGAGGGCACGATAATGAGCTCTGTTTTGCCCCGGGCCAGGTTGGGTAGGAGTGCTCTAGATAAACAAGCGTCAACCAGCAATCCCGTTACATGCCCAGCTTTGGTAACTATTGACTCTGCTGAGTCGGACAGCATCATGAGTGCGAGATCATCCATCCAAGTAGCATCGAAGATATCAATCGATTGCGGAGGCACAGCTCCCGAATTGAAGATGTCATCGCGCATGGAATCGTGATACGGCAATTGGGTCGTGCATCCCCTGGCCGCCATATCCTTGGATAATTCTTGTAGCACTCTGGAGAAAAGGAAAGAGAAGATGACATCGGCACAGTTGTCGCCTGGACGGCTGCCGATGCCGGTTTGCACAAGGGAGGGGCCTGCTTTGAAGCGGAACCATGTAGCCTCCAGCACCTCATTCATGGCGCCGGACAGCCATGAGCTGGCCCCACTACCCTCAAATACAGAATTCCCTGTTAAGTGCAAATGGAGTTCATGCAACACTCCATGTGGCAACCGGATGGTAGCTGCAACTTTTGCAATGGCCTCATCACTCAGCTGTGCACCGGTAAGCAAGGGTCTGCAAACTCGATAAAAAGCTTCCTGAAGATCCAAAAACAGGACAGCAAACGATTGCTTACGGGCTCGAGCCGCAGCGACAAAGAGACGAACCGAATGGGAGACAGCTGTCACTGGGCAAGAAGGGAGTCCTCCTAGCTGCAAAGGAGAGGTGACCGATGCCAGCGGTCCAACACATCGAGATCGGAGCAGACGGTGGAAGGCCTTTCCTGTGACTGCTGAGATGAGGATGCCTCTGTGGGAGGCACAGACTGCTGGCGAGCCTTTGCCTTTCCAGGCAGCCTCTAGGCTGCCCCCTTTGAACTGAACCGGTTCGGCCAACCGTAGGCTGGTTTTGAGCAGCAGCGGATACAAAGCCTCAGACGCCGCCGCAACTGCACAGTGGAGGGCCTCCCCGGGGACTCCATCGAGGCCTGATGCTCGGCCTGTCGAGGTCGCTCGGAGCGCAGCTTCAAGCTCGATCCGGCTCGGGATGTCATCCCTGGTGAAGGCTGTAAGGACTAGGGGGAGTCCTTTGTGTGTCCTAGCCTTACGTTTAGGAGGACCCAGAAGGGGCTTGAGGCGCCGAACGGCTTCAGCAGTGGCACAATGTTCAGCTTCTGCCGCAACTGTGACAATGCGGTGTTGGATGTCTTGGCGAACCGCCTGCCGGAGAACCTTGCGAGTCTGGCGCAATTCTGTCGCAAAACCTGAGAGTCTGCTTTGTAGGTGCATGACAAGGAGACTGCCTGAGAGTTTGGTAACAGCGAGCCGGCATTTGCGTCGCCATGCGACAAACGAGTCGCGAAGGGCTGGCGGCACAAGCAGGTCGCGGCATTTTAAAATCTGGCGCCTCAGCCAGACTCTTCTCTGTCTCAGGTGCCACGTATGCTCCCTGAAATGAGAGGATCTACATTGGCCTCTCTGGTTGGGAAAGGCCTTGGTCAGTTCGCCTCGTAGGTAACCTTCCAAGGCGGCCCAGTGTCTGTGGACATTGGTGGACCATGGCACCGGAGGTGCCTGTTTCCAGATCTCAGAGAGCACCATTTGCCCTTCAGGAGTGCACATGGCCTCTCTGTCAAGCCGGACTCTGTGGGGGCCACTCGTTGAGGCTCTGACCAAGGCAGACACTTCGACCTGGGCCGCGTAATGGTCAGTATGGCCTTGTCCCCAGTCCAAGTCTGTCTGGACACAGGATGACTGTGGGCCGGCTATCCACGTACATGGAATCCCAACAAAGTCAATTCTAGAACCCGAGGAACCAGAGGGAGAGACCCAAGTGAGAGAAGATCCCTGGTGTATATCAGGGAACGTGGCCAGTAGCCAAATGTCTTGAGTGTGAAGAATCTTCTGGAGACCCGTTGGAACCGAACCCGAACCCGGGAAAACAAGAGATCCTACACGTCCTGGTATGGGGACTGCAAAGTGGGTGTTGTAATCCCCTAGAAGAACAACCTCGTGCGCCTCGCTAAATCTGTGGAGGCGTTCGTGGAGCATTGCCCACCATGACTCTCTCTGCGGGTCGCATGTGGTAGGACCGTGGACGCAGACAAATAGGATCTTGATGCTGCCCCTGGCAAATCGCACTACCAGTGTTCGTGGGTCAGCGAAAGCAACGAGAAAATCTCCCGGCCGGAAGTAAGTCTTGGAACCCCTATCGCCCAGGAAAGGGAGAAGTCGACTAAACCAAATCTCGACCCCCAAGCAACCGGCTGGGTCTTTGCCGGAACAAAAACGGATGTGGGAGTGCGAGGTGATCGTGTCGCTGGCTAACGCCCGCGTCTCTTGGAGCGCTGCCACATGGATGTTCAAGGAGTCGAGCTGTTCTCTGAGGAAACCTGCTCGACCTTTAAAGTCTCGACTATCGCCTGCGGGGACGGAGGGGTCATTGAGTGTCTGCACATTGACCGTGAGGAGCCTAAGCACAAGCAGCCTGGTAAGGTCTGGCTTATGTCTAAGATTCGACTCGTACCCGAACCAAGCTTTGGCCTCTAAGTCGGATGGAGGACTGTTGTCAGAGAACCGGTGATGGTCCGAGAGGTGGGGGCCGCAGAGCTGTGGCCATGCCTGTGGGGCAACCGCCCCTGTGTGGATCAGCCACCACCATTGAACGGAACCGTCACGTATCGCTTGAGCTAGTTCCTTCGGACCGCAAACTTAGCAAGCGAGTCCGCGAGTTCATTGCCCGGCTGTCCCTGGTGGGAGTGGACATGATCAACGGCACCCTTGAAGGCAGGTTGTACAGAGCAAAGCAGTTGGAGGAGCTGAGGCCTTCATAAGCGGATCCCCAGATTGACTGCCCCATTGGCCATTGGCCTGCTGAAGAGCAGAGAGGCAGTCAGAGTGGTAAGCCAAAGAGGGAAAGGTGCAGGCTTGGATCCCCCAGTAGAGCGCCCAGACCAGTGCGGAGTACTCTCCTGCCAGGGCATGGTGAGTGCTTGCTCCGATATAGTCCGGAAGCTGGGACGAAGTTTGGACAACTCCAGCTTGCCATCCAAGGAAATAGCATGTGGCCTCTGACCATCCAAACGCGACAAAAGCCCAGGAACTGAGGTTCCCGTCAAATGACGCATCCGTGTAAATGTCAACATGACTGAGACTGTTAGAGACTTCTGACCAAGTTCCCTTATCGACAAACGAGCAGTGGCTGAGGAAGGCCCTCGCTGCCGGGTGCAGGTCGCCAAGTTCCGGCAGCCGATGTTGGAGTGGCCAGGAGTCACACGCAATACCACGCATAACCTGATCAAGGCTGACACCCATGTCCACAGAGACTGCGGCAAGATCAAATGTCTGGCATCGTGGAAGGTGGTCGCGGATCCGGATGGGCTCGGGAGTCCCGGGATCGAGGCTGGATGGTTCTGCAAGATTCACAGCACCGAGGGTGTGGCCATCAGGGCCCCTAGGCACAGTAGTGTGGGGTCTGGGCCCAAGCACAGCTGTGTCTTTCGCTGTGAAAGGGCTATCAGGAACCTGATGCTCAAGCAGAGTTTCTAAAAGAGTCCAGGCATGGAACAGTGGACGATCCTCACTTTCAACTCTACTGCATTCAAGTAGTGTGCACAAGGCGTCACCCCGATCAACGGAGAGCTCTCTTAATTGGCTGCGAAGATCATCATCCTCGCTGGTCGGGCTGGTATGCCCTGTGCCTCCCAAGGGGACATTACGGCATGGCGTGGGCACTGGACGTGCGACAGTGCTCCCAGAGATGCCTTGTGAGTTGGGAGGTCGGATGGCAATGACCTTAGCTGTATCCCCAAGCTGGACCGCAATCGCACCATGCGATTGAAGAAAGACATGGAGCAGCCCAACTGCACAAAGAGTAGGAAAGCGGCTCAGAGCCCTAAGACTGAGGGCGGGAAAGGCTATACATACATACTTACATATTTACATATATATATATATATATATATATATATATGAATATACATGTAACATAATTGCACACCATTTATGTATACGTTCACACACCTACGAATAGACGCATACATACATACATGCATACGTACCTACATACACATAAGTACCTAAGTCCATCCATCCATCCATCGATCCATCCATCCATCCATCCATCCATCCATCCATCCATGCTTACGTACATATATGCATACATGTGTATTGTGTGCATACGTGTACACAGAAACGTGTATGTATGTGTGTGTATATATATATATATATATACGTGTGCATACATACACATGTATGTGTGTATACATATATATATATATGTGTATGTGCACACGCATACATATGCGTAGAGAGAGAAGCGAGAGAGATAATGCTAGGAGAACTAGGTAAGCCCGTGTTGTGTTGAGCTTGCTGGCTGGGGGACACATGCACTTTCGGGGCTTTGAAGTCAGACCCCCGAAAGGTCCATGTGCCTGTTCTGTATGCTGTTTGCCATTCGAAGGCTTCGTACAGAGGCACGCTTCCTGTTTCGTACATTGTACATACCATACAGGACCCGTGGCGGAGTGGTTTCGCTGATTTCTTTTAACTTACTAGTTGCCTGCGGCTTTCCTAGCATGGCTCACCGTGCGGATGAGCTTCGGTTCAAGCTCTAGTCGCTCAGCAGGGTAACCTTTACTGTTTCGGGTATATATATATATATAATTATACAAATATATATATATATAAATATATATATATATATATGTATATACGAGCCTTTTTTTGTGTGTCTCTGTGTATTTGTTATGTGTGTATGTGTGTGCATGCGTATACGTGCCTTTGCATGTGCGCATGCGTGTGTATGTATATATGTATATATGTATATATGTATATATGTATATATGTCCATATGTACATATGTATATATGTATATGTGTATATATATATGCGATATGTATGTATATGTGTATGTATGTATGTCAAACTGTATGTCTATATGTGTATATATATATATATATACATATGTAGTGAGACACTTTGCGGAAGTTGATTGGGCAGGTAAGACCCCTGGTTCTTCCACCCCTCCCCCCCAGTCTGGCATTGGCATGAGCCAAGGTTCGATGCAGCTGCCGCGGAAAGCAGCTTTGTCTGGCCATTGGAGGAAGCGTTGCCGTTCTGGGGGCCTTCTTGGCCATCTTTCTGTCCCTGTCGTCTTCGAAGACTCCTCTTCCCGACTGTCCACCGCCAGAAACTGGCAGGCTCAGCATCGAACTGCAACCTGCAGAGCCAGGAGAAGGCCCTGGGAGTTTCCGAAAATTGGGGACCCTGATATACCGTACCCTAAATAGTAGGATCCCTATTTCAAGGACCCCAAATTAGGTACCCTGAATTTTCCGAAACTCCCATTGTTTCAGATGGGACAGATCAGCGCTGCTCAGACAAGCAGCCAAGCCTTTTCAGCAAGATTCTTCTGGACGTCACGCGCCTCTGCAACTCCTCGCACCCGGCAGATGACCAGGATTGCAGCATTGTGTATCACACTGCATACATGTGCCTTGGCGCTGTGGTTTGGGGTTCTAGGTTTAGGTAATGCAGCAGTAGTGGTAGTAGTAGTAGTAGTAGTAGTAGTAGTCGGAGTAGTAGTAGTAATGTTAGTAGTAGTAGTGGTAGTAGTGGTAGTAGTGGTAGTAGTAGTAGTAGTAGCAGTAGTAGCAGTAGTAGCAACAAGATGTTGTCGCTGTGTTGCCCCCGGCTTTTCTTCTCCAGTGCTGAGGCACTGGAGACCACAAGGTTGTTCAGAGCCTTAGCCCAATAGACTTAAGTCTTAGCCGTTTCAACCCCAAAGCCCTGGATCTAAAACGCCAAAACAATCAAATCCCCGAGGGCCCCGCGACAGTGAAGCAGCCTAAACCCTTCAGGTACTTGGATGCAGGACATGAAATCGATGTGACACTGAACTTCAGCGACCAGCAGCCAGGGACGGGACGTTGGGACTTTTTTCAAGTGGCGGCCATCCTCCATCAGAATGGCTGCAATGCAGAATTACAACTGAGCAAGTACGAGACTGCGGACTGCTTAGAGGGCAACGCGTCTCATCCCAATTTCGAGGTCGGGGGTTCTTTTGACAGAAGTGTAGGATCGAAACATAAGGCTAGCTATTACATGTCATGTGTCCTGTAATTAATAAGTACATGTTCGAGGGCAAACACCTTCAAACCTACCCCACCCCTCCTCCCCCCAAAAATACATACATACATACATATATATATATATATATATATTACATATGTATATATATATATACACACCAGTAAATCAACTTTGTGCAGCAGCCCCCAGGTCAGCGTGGACCCCTTGGGTCGCATACCGGCGCACGCCAGAACGCAGCTGACCTGCATCAGCCGGCAGAGGGCCGCCGATGCACCGAATGGGCGGTCTGTGCGCATTGCGGACTCCTATAAGAGTGTACAGCCTGGTTGCAGGATAGGAAGCCGCAAGAGATTTTACAAGGCTTTCCGAGACATCTGAGCCACACGGGCCCAGACCCTCAACTCTACTACTGCATATAGGTCTCATAAGTCATAGCATCCCCTTGTAGATTTTAGAATATGTATGTGCCCCAAGCTTAAATCCCGAGTCTTGAAGGTAATGATTGAGGCTGACAGTGAAGTGCCGACGACTGGAGAGTGCGAAAGAAGTTGACGGGGTAATGGAAGGGCCTCAGTACTCAAGACCATTCTATCGATCTGTCCAAGACTCCTTCCTTCACCTTATGAAGCCCTGGCTGAGCATTAGGGAAGAAGCCCGAAACTAAACTCTAAGCCGTAAGCTTAAGCTATAAGTTAACATCCTGAAGCCTGCAACACCGACCCAAACCCTCAACCGTAAACTCTCATACCCACAAGCCTTACAAATGCTTGAAGTCGCTCACCCCAGCCCGATAGCCCTAAACCCTAGAACTTTCGAAAGTCTCGGACAGGCCATCTTCGTCCGAAGGGAGCTTTCTCTTGGTCTCCTGCTCGCCACGGACCCAGAGTGTACGGAAGGGGTACTTGGAGGGTCGGGGGACTTAGCAACTGGTTATTTCTAGGGACTTTTAAGTACCATAACCCCAATTAGGGTCCCTTTAGGGTACTTATAAGTCTACTTACTAACTACTTACTAAGTCCCCCGACCCCCCAAGTAAAGGGCCATAGACTTCGAGGTGGGTTCAGGGCTTTGGGTGCCTGCGGTTTCGGAGTTTGGGGCTTCGGCTTTCGGGGTCTAGGGCCTGAAATTTAGGGTTTTGGCTTTCAGGGTTTAAGGTAAAAGCCAGAAAGTTGGAATATGATTATCCTAACCCTTCTATGGTAAATTATAGGGTATCCTACCATGAAACCATATTCCAACTTTCTGGAGTTCCCTGTAGGATCTTAGGTTTTAGGGCTTGGGGGTTTTGGGCTTTCATTTTTTCGGCAGGGCCAGGGCTTTGGTCCAGGGGCTTTCCGATGCGTCTCGAGTCGAGTGTTTCCGGTGTCTCAAATGATGCTCCTTAAGGACGAAATGAACCCTAAAAGGGTTTAAGGTTCATATACCATATAGGGATTCATAGTATATGGGTATAGGGCCCCTACTTTTAAGGGTCATTTGGTCCTTCAGGCTAGGTATGCCACTCCTAAACCACTAAACCCCCCATTCTCCAACCCCCAAAGCCCAACCCCGATTGCTGCTCTTGCTAGAGAAACGTGGATGGAGTCTCTTGGCAGCCTTAAGCCTTAAGCTTGATCCAGCCACCCTGAACCACAAGACATTCCAAGCCCCTTCAATGCAAAGCCTTGTGAACACCCGAAACCTTTGTAAAACCTGACTAAACACCCTCAAAACACCTACACAAACCCGTAAACCGCAGGTCCATGTTCTCCTGCTTCTTTGGTTTGCGCAGGCCATGCATGCTTTTTTGGCTCTCCAGCCGTTCAGTGGGAGAGCTCCAGCTACCTGACCTAGCAAATAGGACATAAATCGATTTGCAAGTACCCGGAAGAAGATCCTAATTAGGGTGATGGTGCTTATACCTTGACTAAATACATGCTTACTAAGTCCCCCGACCCTCCGAGTAGGGCTCGGGGTTTAGGTTTAGGGTCCCAAACTACTATTTGCTTAAGAACCCCCCCCAAAAAAAATATATAATCCCTATATAATCCATATAAGGAATATATTTTTTATTTTTTGGGGGGTTCTTAAGCAAATAGTAGCAAAGCTTCAGCCCGAGATCTCCCCTTGGGATCTCTCTCATGGAATCCCGTCCCAAAGGGTCCCAGGTACTCTAGGATGCCCAGTAGTACCCTTATTCCCTTTTTGGTAGTCCGAGGTTCCTTGTAAAGTTACCCAATACCAAAAAGAGAGGCCTTTTTATTCTTAGGTTACTGGGTATCCTAGTACTGTTATGGGGACAACTTCCCCAAATCATAACAGTAATCAGTAGTTCCGAATATGGAGATCCTACGTTCTACTATATTGGTACTTTGGACCCTTTGGGTGTTTGTAGGTGCCCTTAACATTATTGGGATAAACCCCTATATTAACTCCCAAAGCTCCCAAAGGTTAACCTTTAGTTTTTTAGGATACTGGACAAGTAGGTAATAGAGAAGCCTGAAGACTGCCAGCAATGTTCCTCAGGGTTTCTGGTTTATAACTCTATCTTCGCATCCCCCCCAAAAGCTGGTCGATTTGTTTTTTTCGCAGGGCTCCATAATATCAGGTCCCTGATTGGCGACGGCCTTGAAATTCAGGATCGCGAGAGTACTCCTTGTTGGAGCGGAGTGCTATTGATCGGGTCTACGTTAGCCCTTCAACACCCCGAGTCTCAAACACAAATGCAAGAACTTCTGAAACCCTCACCCTGAATATTCACACTCCTAGGCTTTTTCAGATCTCTTATGGTACCCAGAAAGGAAACTCTAATGGGCTGGCTGACAAAATTATGGTCCCTTTTTGGGTCCTTAATGGAATACGGCACCTAATATTCAGGGCACCCAGAAAGGGACCAGAATTCTGACAACTGCCCAATGGTACCCTTAAAGGAACCCGGGGAAGGAGCTCCGAAGCCCCTTGGCTTCAAAAACAGCCATCCCAAGGGACCATCCTTTAAGGAGTCCTTTAAAGAGGCTTATAAGGGATCTACAGTAGGGTTCTATATTATAGGGGCCTCAATAATTACATATAGATTTTCTGGGGCCCCCAACCCTATTCCAACTAATCAGGCCTCTATATTAGTTTAGCAGCATGAAGCTCAAAACTAAGCACCGGACATCACGTACCTGCGGATCCAATAACCTAGTGAGCCTACAGTGTTGGGGTCATACCCCTTTGTTTTGGGGGGTTTCGGGCTGCAGATCAACCCTAAACCGAAATCCCAAGCACCATGAAATCACGCCTGAACAGCGAAACGCCCACCTGATAGGTCCAGTGGATTGACGGCGGGTTCTTGAGCAGGACGCATTCGGGGGCTGAAGGTCTCGGGAGGAGGGTGAAGGGGGTTTAGGCTTCGAGGTGTGTGAGTGTTGGGCGCGGAATCCGTAGGCCTGGTCTGTCTTTCTGGAACTGGATTTTCCAGGTCCGATGCGGCAGGTTTGCTGCATGGTGCTGTTGTTCCAAGCCAAGCCCAAGCTCAGCTAGCTCAAAACCCAACACCCCTGGATCCCAGCACGTAGAGTTACCCATGATCTAGTACTACTGTTGATGATACAAATCCTGCATTACCTTAATGGCCTTAGACTATGGGAATTATGGTATATTCCTTATTATGGGTAATGCAGGATTTCTATCATCAACCGTATAACCTTCTCAGTATAACAATGCAGCTTCATCTTATAATATAGTACTCCCGAAACCCGACTATTCTAAGCGCGGTGGCCCATGTAGTGCATGTCTCAATACCTCACGAACATCCGGCGGCTCCGAACAGCAACGAGGCAGTGGAAGTGCAGAGACTTTTCCGATTCAGAACAGGTGCATATTTGCGGTTTCCGTAGTGGAACAAATACTCAGGCTTCTATATAACACAGCATCAGCATCAAAGGCAGTAAAATGGAGGCTGTCTAGACCCACAACGCTCAAACCTTAAACACTTGCGCTTAGCAGGACCATTCGAAAATGGCGCACCTCAGTGCCCTTGAGCGACCAAAGTGTCGTGACCATGTGGTTCACCTGTGCCCCGGCTGCTTTTCAAGTTCAGGGTTACGTATTCCAGGGGTGTCTGCAAGATATCTATGTAGTATAGTATAATTTATATTGCATAGTATACAGTTTGTAATATATAATATGTATTACATGATGTGAGGGTTCTATAAGCCTCAGCAGTTACTGTTGTGTAGGGTTTTAACCTTCAAACTTGTCAGTCTGAAGCGCTTTCTGTATAGGCTTTCCGTATGGGTTACCTGGAGGTTTCAAGCAGTTTTTGGGACTTGGGTTCTGGGCTCGGAGTTTAGGGTTGTACAGGCTTTCCAGCTCTAATCAAGATTTACTTCGGAGGCCGTTTGACCATGAAGCGACTTAAGGCCACGAGAGCAAATTTCAGCTGACCCGATGCTAAGGCAACTTCGTTGGCATCGCCTGCCTGCGCACGATGCATTTTCAGTATTTGGTTTGGACGCTTGCCTGGTTTGAGCATGGTCTCACAGCTGGGGTAACATACACTGTTGATTCACGGCCACCCTTTCCTTAAGGGCCTTCGTATCAGAGTTTGATGTTGGCTTCCGAGTTTTTGGATGTTCACCTCACTCTACCCCGGAAGTCTTTGACCCCTGCGCCGCCTTGTCTCCCAAACCCTGAAGCCCTAGACCGTTAACGGTTTAGGGTTTGGGGTTTAGGTTTTAGTGGGATTCCTTACAGTAGCATATGACACGATGCAGTACAGGCGACGGTCCCAAATGGAAGAAGGTAAGTTACTGTATGTAGAGTGCAGGTAGCTCACGGCACACCTACACTCTACAATGTTGCACCTTTCTTGGTTCATCTCATTATCTTCTTCACGGATCCTAACCATAAAATACTCAATGTGTTTTTCTAGGACTAAGCCACAACATACCCCCCTATTTTATTCTAACACTAAGCCCTTATTCCCTGTTTTAGGGTTCAGGTTCCCTTATAACTTATAACCCCCTTTAAACCAAAAAGGGCACGCTTGTTATTCCTAGGTTACTCTCTTAGGTCTGGAATACTATGATCCTAACCGCAAGATAGGCTCTCTCAAAGAAAGGGCAGTGCAGTGTGTAGAAATTCTAGGTCTGGTGTCGGATCCGAGGTTCGGGTTTAGGGTTGGTTTAGGGTTTAGGGGTCAGATCCGAGGTACTTCCATACGATCCCTTTTCTGGCCTATGCCTCCTTCGGTAGTGGCCGGCTGCATCAAGCCGCTGCAGTCACGCTGATTACGTTGTTGGCACTCTGGCAGCGTCTACAGCCATTCTTAGCTGTTGGGTTGAGTTTATAGGGCTTGAGGATGCAAGGGCTTAGGGGTTGGGTTTGTGTAGGGTGACAGCTTAAGTATTTTTGGGGACCTCCAAACGACCTAAGCATGCAGCAAAAGCATGTTATAGGGATATCCTACTTTGTTGGGCTTCGTTGTAAGGCTATTTTTTTGTTATATGGGGTCTCCCTGTCCAACTATTTCTTTTGTTGATTTGCTTTGAGTTTTTGTTTGCTGAACTTGAATTCGATCTGGGCTCATAGCAAAGGCCGCTGGGGGGAGGCGGTTGAGAATTTCTGGGTTTGGGGGTTTAAGGCCAGGTTGCAGTCAGTGTTGGGGTGGCAAACCCAGAAGCCAAAACGACAGCAATGCCCAACGCGTCCGAGTTTTCCAAATAGCACTGGTAATTACTCAGGCTTCCCTAATATACTTTCAATGTCAAACCCCTCCCCCCTCTCCCTAAAACAAAGACACTCTAGTCTGATAGTGGCATTTGCACCATGTCAATCGAGGTAGGATCAACAAGAAAAGGTGTTAATGCGAAACGGGCCTCAGTAGTTGAGTAAACTTTCCTCCCCATCTGATCCCGCAGATTAACGTGCAGTTTTCCGAGGATGCTGGCCGACATCATAGAAGCCCGAATTAGTCTCCCCCAAAACCCTCTTCGAATTATGAAGGCCCCCGCACTGAACCCTATAAAGCCTAAAGCCTTTTTAGTAGCCTCCTCAAGGAGCCTTTTAAAGGAACCCTACAGCTCTAGTCATGAAGAAGTGGGGGCGTCGGCCTTCCCCGTGCAAAGGTTGAAATTCCGTTTCTCTTGACGGAGCACGGGGAGGCTCGCGGCGTCACAAATCCCAGAGTATCTTAAATGCAAAGGGTTTACCAGCATTCCCCGAAGCACCCCTTAAATGAAAGCCTCATGGTCCATAATAGCGTTTACTGGCTCTAGTTAATCAGGGGTAGTTGGGTGTGTGCTGATAGAGTTCTGGGTTTAGGGTTGGGGATTCTGAAGCCAACGGTTTGAGGATTCAGGGTTTGTGGCTTTCTCCCCAATACTCCAGGCTCCGATGCTTTCATCTGCTTCTCGTTTTGAGTTGGTGCAAGGCCTGTCATGGGAACTCTGAAGATTCTGCTTCTTCGGAAGACAAGTCTCAGGGGTACACTCATTGCTGGTCCTTTCTGCCATGCCAGTTCACGTTCACTAAGTCACTGCTTCTGTACCTATAGGACTCTCGCTGGTAGTATTTCAGAGGTTTCTGGTTGTATTCTCAGACTAGCCCTGTGTTTCGCTAGCAAGTCGCAAGCCCTGAGAACCGAAGGGTTCGTCTACACATTTCTGCGATACAAGATAATATTTGCATGTGTGTTTACTACCAGATGTGCTTCGAGGGTAGAGTGTTATCATCAGTGTTAGCGCCTTTGTGAAAATTAGGGTCCCTTTTGGGGTACCCTAATTAATAGGTGCCGCATTTTAATTAATTGGGACCCAAAAAAGGGACCCTAATTTTGGCAACCACCCGTTAGCATACAGACTACAATATATATATATATATATATATATATATATATATATATATATATATATATATATACATACCCCGAAAACACCACGAAGCATTGAACCCGCAAGTTCTTTGCATCGCAGGTGCGGGGACCAGATGGCAGGCGGTGGACCACCGCCGGCCACCCGAACTGATTCGGTTCATGGTATAAACCCTGCATTACCTTAAGGACCCTGAAGTATGGGAATTATGGCATGTTCCTTATTATGGGTAATGCAGGATTTATATCATCAACAGTTAGACATGGATTTGCATTGGGCTCCTTATGAACCACTGGTGAGCTGGTATGCGTTTAGGAGTATTTCTCAATTCGGCCGCATGCCGTGCTCTTCGCACGGCTGAACAGGCCCGTCAGCTTCGAATGTGCGAGTGTTTTGTGTGAAGGGTCCTCACCTGAAGGACCAAATGACCCTGAAAAGTAGGGGCCCTATACCCATATACTATGATTCCCTATATGGTATATGAACCTTAAACCCTTTTAGGGTTCATTTCGTCCTGAAGGTATTGGCTTACAGACTGGAGATGTTTGAGATTTGGGGCTCCGGGTGCTCCGGCTTTGGGCAGGACAGTTGCATTCCAGAGTAGTTGCTTCAGGAATGTACACTTCAAGCTACAGCTGTTGGGTTTAGGGTTTAGGGTTTAGGGTTTAGGGGACTTCAAGCTACAGCGGGATTCTTCATATGATTTCCGGTATACTGCTTGCTTGGTCGACTAAAACGTGATACAGAAGCCTAGATAATTGCCATGCCGCAGGGTTCTGTATTATAACAGGCGCCCCAAGCTCCCCAAAGCCTTCTCATTCGTCTAAGGCCCCTACATTACAGGACCCTCTGGAAGCAGCCCTTCCTGCCGCTTCCCTGCTCACGGGCGCTTGGCAAAATCTAGGGGCCTTAATAGTTACCTATGCCACTGGAGTATATGGGCCCCAAAACCCTATTCTGATTATTAAGGGCACTATATTATGGTGAACAACCTCTTGGCGGTGAGGATCTTCTCTTCAGCAATACCGAAACGTGCATCAATCAACCCTGAAATCCCTGTTTCCTAAACCTTATAAGCCTTAATCTCTAAGTCCGAAACACTCGATCCGATCTGGGTACTTGGATGTTTTAGCGGAAGGTTTGCCCACCCGCCTCGGCAGCGTCCTTCTCCAGGTCCGATTTTTTCCGGGTTCTTGGTATACCCTAAGGATCCAAGTGCCTAAACCCCCAAAAGTAGTTTAATAAGGGCCCAAATCCCTATAAGGGCTATTATTCTACATACTTTTGGGGTCCAGGTAGTCCTTATTTATGGTTTTTGGTACCTCAAATGGCCCTGAAGTCCTATAATAGGGAGTACTTGGACCCTCTGGGATAATGAACCTGAAATATTGCGTGAACATAACAAGGAAGCCATGTCAGGAGGAGCTTAAGCTATTATGCTAAGATAACAAGGAAGTCATACTAGGGTTTAGCATGTAGGGTCTAGGATAGAGTCGAAGGCATTTTGGATTTTCGGCTTCTGGGTGCTATCCAGCTGACGTTGCCCCCACATGTCTTTTCCAACCACTTCTCGTACAGTGTTTGACCCCAACATCGCCCCGAAGTGGTAGGATCCTTAGTACCCCAAGGATCCAAAGTAGCTATATAGTAGAATGTGGGGTTTCTATACTAGGTTATGATTTCGGGAGGTTGTCCCCATCTCAAGGAGAAACATAGCCCCGAAGAGGCCGGATCCTTCTCTTGGAAAGGTACACTCGGTTGCAAGAAGGCCACGAATCACGTGGGTGGTTGTCAACATTATGGTCCCTTTTTGGGTCCTTAGAGTCCTTAATATAGTACGGCACCTAATATTTAAGGTACCCAAAAAGGGATCATAATTTTGACAACCACCCACGTGTTAAGAAAGCAACTGCTTTGCAACCTCGGAACCTCACGAACCTCCCGGCAGACTTGAAAACTTGGGGTGTGGGTCTTGTTTTGGGTTGGGCGATCCCTACAGACCCCCCGGGAGGATCCAAAAAGTAGATCCCTTAATGGGGGCTCCTATAAAGTACCCTTAGTAGTATAGGGCCTCAAATAAGGGGATCTACTTTCTAGATCCTCTCCGGGGTCTGGGTAACTAAGACCTGCGGCCGATCCTGTAGGCCACCCACTGGCTGCTGTTGCTTCGGCTCCTCTGGAGCTCTCGGCCCAAGGGGAAGACTGACTAGCTGCCGAAGGCGCGGGAGGATGCGTTTCAGGATTTTGGGGTTTGGGATGGCGTGAGGTGTAGGATTTTTAGGCGCTTGGACTGCTGCAACCTGACGCGGGTTAGCAGCAAAGGGGAAAGGCAGGGGGGGGAAAGGACCTAAACCCAAAAGGACCGACAGGTCCGCTACGAAACCCCTCGGGCAGCAGGCGCCTTGCGCCAGCCGTCTCGCTGTCCTCTATTCTGCCACTCTCTGCGGCGAATCGAGCCCATAACATGCAAGCGCTCTTTCACGATTTTGATTTGCTGAGCATCGGTAGCTAGCGAACCGTCCCAACCTAGCCTAGCAGCTAGCTCGCCCGGCGGACGAGGAACCCTACGAAGATCAGCATGCCCCGCGCAGGACCAAAGCACATGATCCACACACGGAACCACCGCCTGACGACAGTCCCAACACCAGCCGTCGCGCGCGCCAGCGCCCTTGCGAGACGCATCAGTGTGCATGCCCCCGACCAAACATGCTAGAGCGTCCCCGTCCAACTCCTTAGCAATGCCTCGCAACCTATCAAGGAGGACGTCGGAGTAACTCAGGCCAGCCGCACGGGCCACCTGCGAGTCTCTGCGACTGGAAACCATCCACTCAGCGAAAGCATGTTGCCTCCACGATTGGCGCAGTTCATGCAAAGCTTTGGCTTGGTGTTGCAACGAACACCGGACGTCAAGCGAGCCGCGCGGGCCGTGCCACACACCCCAACCACGGTGCAGCCAGCCCCAGGGGCGAAGGAGAGACGAAACCTGACTCATCAAGGCCGGCTGAGGAGCCTGAGGACTCGGAACCGGGAGCCGCCGAGCAGAGCGAAAACGGGTCCAACGACAAAGAGCGGCCAAGACGCGGCCGACGGCGAAACACCTGAGGTCAGCGAAGTGACCCCACGCGACAGCACACACAAGCTGACGGCTCGCACGCCCAGCACCGTTTAACCTACCCTTGATGGCAGCACGCCAAGAAGCCCAATAGTGGTTGGACTCGCCAACGGTAGGAGAGCGACCGGTAATGAGAGCCCCCCAAGCCGCACAAGGAGGAAGCATCGCACGGGCAACTTGGAACCTGAAGCTTTGCCTGACGGGGAGCAAGCCAATGCGAATGCCTTTGGCACGAACCTTATCCAAACGGGCCTTCTCGGCAACAGCCTGCCGCCGCCGAGGAAGGCCCATGACCGCCCCAAGGACTTCGCCTTCACCTTTAACCGCCGGGTGGCGGCCGTGCAACGAAGCCGCCGCAGCCGGCGTGCGGCCCCAGATCTGGGTTTTCTCGGCATTCGTGCACATGCCGGAGATGGTGCTAAACTCATCCCACTCAGAGACAACGGCAAGAACACGCGGAAGAGCGGTACCGACGCAAGTACGGTCATCGAGGAAGAGGACCTGCTTGACATCGGGGAAGCGAGACTGACTGCGAGAAAAGACAGGCTGGAGAGCCGCCGCCAAAGCCAAAGGAGCAAAGGGATCTCCTTGCGGCAGCCCACGAGCACCGTGGAGGGCCTCGTGGGCGACGCAACCACCAACGCAAGTCCAACGGATCTGCCCACGCCACTGGTGCTGCAGAAGAGTCAACGCCGGACCTTCCAAACCCCATTGCCGGAGAGCATGAAGAGCAACCTCGGGCTCCAGACTATCAAACGCCTTCAAGAAGTCAAGAGCGACCGCCACACCGTGAGTGTCGGCCGGGGCCTCGAGCTGCAAGTCCAACAGCAAACACTCCGGGTCGGGCGCCTCAAAGCCACCGCCCTGCCCCGGAGCGAACAGAGGAGCGACAAAGCGACTCAACTGAGACGTAACGTGCGAAGCCCACACTCTATACAGCAAGTTGGCGATACTGATGGGCCTAACCTTATCAACCCTGGAAACCTTATCCTGGGAGGAACCCTTGGGGATGTACACGGTGCGCCAGTGCAAGCACGACTGCGGCCACACACCCGCACGCTCGATGCAAGCGAGAACCTGACAGAGACGCTGAAGCGCAGCGCTAGGCAAGGCAAGCCACAGGTCGGCATTCCACGCGTCAGGCCCAGCAGCCTTCCGTTTCATGCGGCTGAGAATGGAACGAAGAACAGGGAGGGTGAGAGCCGAAGGCTCGAAGCGCTCAACCGGAGTGCGAAAGTTGTCATCGTAGGCCTCACGGTACTCTTGCAAAACGCTCGCGGCGGAGGCGCGGCGACTCGTGAGGAGTTGCCCCCACCAGCTGTGCAAACACTTGGCCGAAGCAGCCTTACCAGCGTGAACGGTGTCGTCACGCGGGTCTTTAACCAACCAAGGAGGAGGCTGAGAGGCATTAACCCACCTACACGCCGAACTGAGGTCGTGAACCTTACTGCGCCACTGCTGCCGCGCAGCGTCCTGCCTACTCCTAATGGTATCCTGAAGAAGCTTTTTAGCCCAAGCCTCAAGCAGATCCCAACAACGGTCCCGAACGTGGTGCAAAGGACCGTTGGCCCGGGAGACCGCATGGGTGACCCTGCGGAGGAGAAGCTGCTGACAAGCATCCCGGGCATCTTGAACCCGACACTCACGAATTTGGCGGATGAGGCGACGCATCTGGCGCTCCCGCACGGGTTGGCCAACGCCGTAACAGGAACCCCCATGACACACCGTAGGCATGGAACCAAGCGGCCGCTGACCGTCTATAGAGTGCTCAACGCCCCCGCTTGGACAAGATAACACTCCGCATCATTGGACCAGCGAGCCCAAATGGCGTCAACCAACCCGCTAGCTAAAACCCTATCCCAATCGGTGGCGGAGCAAGCAACGGAGTCCCAAAGGCTGCACGCGCTGGCATCCGAAAGCTCCGGTGGCTCGTGCGTCTTCTTACGGGTGGCGGTGAAACGCCACTCGCGGCAACCAACCGGCTTACTAACGCTAGTGAGCTCACCCTGCAAAGTAGAGTGGTCGGCAAACCTGTCGAGACAGACGCTGCCCTTAGGAGAACCAGCCTGAGCAGCTTGATTGAGCCATAAACCGTCAATGAGGACAGAACCCCTCTCATGCATCCCGGAAGTGAGGAGCGAGAACCCCAAACCCGCCAGAACGGGCGCAACGGGCGAGTGAGTAACCGAGGCATTCCAATCGGCACCGAAGACGCAAGGCCGAGAACCGAGACCGACGAGGCAAGCATTGAGATCGGAAAGCAAGGAAGCCTCAGGGATAGGCCGACGGTAGGCACAAACCACGACGAGATTGACACTCAGACCCCAAACCTCAACTTGAAGGATTTGGCCCTCGCGCTGCGAGGCAGTCCAACCGATAGAAGCGGCCAAAGGCTCGCGAACCAGAACACCAACGCCACCTTTGCCCTCCGCACCGGAAGGATTCGGGAGAGCGACAAGTTGCCAGCCTTGACTAGCCGCCCAAGTCACGGCACCGCGCACGGCATGAGGGCCTATGTTAAGCTCTTGCACCAGAATGATGGAAACATCAGCTTGGGTAGCCTCCTCCAGTAAGGAGGCCGAGTGACTGTACCAACTTTGGATGTTCACGGACCAAATGCGCATCGGCTTAGGCGGGGCAGACGAGTGCGGCCCAGGATGCCGCGCCTCGCCGAGCTCACGCTTACCTCTCAAACCCCGCCGAGTGATGGAGAAAGCAGCTCGCGGAGCGATGAAGAAAATCACGGCCCCGAGGCGAAAGGAACCACGCACGTGCCAGGAGTACGAGGAAGCAGGGGACGGAGGCCCCGGGTGACGCGCCTCTCCAAGCTCACGCTTACCTCTCAAGCCGCGCCTTGTGATGGAAAAGGCAATACGCGGAGCGATAAAGAAGATCCCCGACTCAAGGCGAGAGCAACACTGCCAACGTACGGGCTCAAGATGACGATGACCTGAGGGACCCGGGTGTCGGGCCTCCCCCAGCTCTCTGGTCCCCCGGAGTCCGCGCAAGGTGATGCTGAAGGCCTCCCACGTGGCGGTGAAAGCCTCCGGAGACATTTTCCTGCGCATGCGAAACCTGAACGACCTATCCTCCGGAGGATGCTTTGGATTCTCGGAAGTTCTATTCCTGAACACATAAGCCGGCTTCAACCACTCACTGACCTGAGCACGACATGCTTTCCATTTGCGAAGACGCTCTTTCTGAGGAGGGATGGCGCCTTCTGACAACAATGGGTCCTTACCACAAGTGAGGAGGGGGACGTCCTCCCGCCTAATCTCCAAATTGCAATGGCGACATACATGAAACTTTTGGGTATGTCCCGCGGTCTTGCCTGATGCTCGACGAACCTCGCGACTGTTCTCACTTATGGCATGCGAGCCTGGCCATCGGAATCTCATGAACAGCCGCCATTGATAGTGCCATCGCCAATCGGTGGAGGCCACCGACTGCTGAATGCGAACCGGGTCAATGTGCAGCCCGTGCCTCGGCAAGTGAGGCACGTCCTCCATCCCGTGAACTCGCCGCAAGTGGTGCGAGCGCTTCTTGGAATAGTCACACTTACGACCTCCTACCTTACCCGTGTAATACACCTTGAAATCGCACAAGGGGCACGGCCACCAAACCCGTGGCCCGTCAGGGAGGGGCATCGGAGTGCCCAGCCGAAGAGGCCTCGGAGGGCCCTCATCCGAAACAGCCTGAGTGGGTACTCCAACTCCAACTGACGATTCATGATGCTTTGACGGCGTAAGTTGCAAGTGTCCTAGCTCGGTGTCACCAGGAACTGAAGCGAAAACCGTAAGGCCTCCAGCTTGATGCGATGCGAACTCCGTGAGGCGAGCACTGGATGCAGGTGCAGGCGCCGACTTGGGGCCCCGGCGAGTCGGGGAGGATGCCGTTTCCGATGCGAAGTCCGAAAGACACACACTAGGAGGTTGCTTACGCTTATGGCCGCCTCCGCGCAATCCATCACACTTAGGCTTGCCTCCTTGGGCGCGAGGCTGGAGCTGATCCTCCAGGTCGCCTTCCAACCACTCGTAGTGTTTGGCAGATGCGCTGTAGTACAGCACAACTGGTGATCCCTCACCCTCACGATTGAAGAGATAGACCTGCCCTAACTCGTGAACGATGTAGACTCGAATGTTAAGGACATGAGCGGCAGCATAAACTTCCAGGGCACCCACATATTGACCCGTCTGAGAAATCGTATCGACATAATCTTTAAAGGACTTAGACCAATGTGAGTCATCAGGCCCTCGCTTGTCCCAGAAGGACTCGTAATCCTCGAGGTGGCGGCTCATGTGCGTGGTGATGCATGCACGAAGTTGCCTATGAGACCTAGTCTTGTGCTGGAAATGCGACAGAGCCTGAGCCATGGACAACCACATGCAATTTCCCTTCCCTTCATTAGGACGTTTAACAGCACCGCTAGGGAACCATGGGGTGGGAGCTTCCTCCTGCACCGTTTCCAGATCAATCAAATCCTCAAACGCACCATTCAACTCCCGACTACGGCTCCTACTGCGGGGCTTGTCCGAAGATGCATGGGCCTGTCGGCCTCGGGCTTCTCCATCAACGTGCGGTTGATGCATGGGCACGTCACCCCCTGAAGCTTGGGAGTTGCGCGCTCCTCTGTAGACTACCCTGCGCTCCTGAGGGAGGGCCGCCATACTCTTATACGGGGCTTTGCGCTTGGCTTCCTTGGTGATGGTAAGCTCAAGAACATCTCCTTCGAAATCCGTAAGTGTGGGCTGTACCAACTCTTTGCCATCAGATCTAGAGGCTCGGAAAGTCCAGGTGACTCCATCCCTCCTACGACCCTTGCTTTCAATACAGACATCGTCAAAACCCGAATCCGAAAGGAAGCGCTCAACCTCTTCGTAATCCCAACCCCTAGGTGCAGACTGGAGCCGCCACACGGTGCGCACAGGAACCAGTCTAGCATCGGAGCTTGACACTCGGAGTCCCAACTGAAAGCGGCCATGCACTACACCGTGCTCTGCATTGTGTGAAACGCGCTTAGCGTAGTCCTCATAACTCTCATGTTCGGACCATGGCTGCCACAAAACGTGATGTGGAAGGTCTGGGAAGGACGGCTTATCCAGGACCTCAACAAACCACCGCATTCCGGCACACGAAGTGCCGCTGGCTCTAACCAGCTTGGTGACTGTGTCCGAACCCTTAACACGCATCAACCCTGAAATAGCCCGCGAATCCCCACACTGAAACCCCCAAGTATCCATGCATTTGGAAGCAAGCTCGGAGTCGAGGGATTGGGTCCAAGCTCGGGCGCTCGCGCCCGGAGCCCGTTGGGCATCCCACCACTTTTCACCCATGTAAGCTTTACCAGCGGTAAAGCGCAGCACCCAAGTGTTACGCGCATCCTGACGGGAAGGCACACTAAGCTCAGAATCTCGAACCTCGACCCTGCTGCGGAGTTTAGGTGCATGACGGTGGGTGCGTAAGACCCAAGCCCATCTCATGCGCAGGCTACCCCGACTCTGGCCTGGGAGCTTACACTTTTCAAAGCAGTCCATCCACTCGTCCTGAACGGATGTCGGTAGATCCTGATCTGTGGGCCACACAAGTGTGACAGCAGCATTAAGTTCTCCCCTTGCGACCTGGATGGCTTCTTCGAAATGCTCTAGCGAGCCTACGTCTACGACCCAGGCATCGGCGACCCCGTACTCGTCCAATCCTAAGGCAAACTGCTCAGGTCCGGTGGCAATACGTATCCTAGCATCGTGGGCAGTTTCCCAGTCTGACACGCGCAGACGCCATGACCTAACTTCATGCCATGCCCCCTCTGACTGTTGGCGGTCAACTGGCAACGTGCGGGCCTGGGCCCTGTGGCCTGGAGCCTGTGTCCACGATTCCCGTCCCCAATTTGCCTGAGCTCCCCAAGCGCCCTTCCTATCATCGCGGCTCCAATCTACCCACTGTGCAGACTGTGCATGCGGCTCGTGCCCTGCAGCGGGCGGCTTCTGATTGTAAAACGACTGCTTCGGTTGCTGATGCGATGTTGGTGCGGTCCTACGTGTACCCTCAGCAGTAATCAACTGCTTGAGCTCGCCGAACAGATCGATGTTGTGTCGTTGTCTGTTAGCCCTTTGCACAAGCGACTTGAGGGTCTGCAGAAGAGCCTCGTCCAGGTTGGAGTGGGCCCCCCCACCCCTCATCGAGGGCACCTGTGCATCAAAGGCTTCCTGCGAGCAAAACAGTCTTTCCTTGGCTTGCGAATCAACTTTCCTAGCAACACCATCGGGTGACTGAAAGGAACCATCATGCATATCACACGTGACTTGTGACGTGCTCGCAAAACTTTCGGCTGGGGGCAGCTTCGAAGCGGCATCGGAGTCACCCAAGACTTCTTCATGCAGCATCCTAGTGACAGCTACACCCTGCAAATTTCCATCGGAACATGGTTGCCCAATTGAACCCTTCACACATGGCTTGACAGTTCTGCGCGGCTTACGGCGCCGACTCCTACGCCTGCGCGGTCTGGGCGGCAATCTCAGGAAATATCCCCTGAGTGAAATCAGCAACGCTATCAAAGCTCTAGAGCTGGACCTAATCAGACGATTGGTTTTGCGTCCCAAGGGGCGCCTTCTGCATCCGACGACCCGTGCTGGCAAGGCAAAGGCAGCTCTCACACGTTTGGATTTCTTGGAGCGGCAGCTCCACTGTCGCCCCCCAAGCATGAAAGAATGCACGCAGCAAATGCAAGAAAGCAAGCGGCTCGAGAGCCACTTCGCGACAGCCAACCTAAAATCGGAAGAACCCCAAACCAAAAGCAACCCTAAGCGGAGGCCTAGGCTGCAGCCTTCCCGGACCTGTCTGCACCAGGAGGTTGCCAATCTCCTGGCCCACGCCCAGCACGAGGAGCTCGGTCCGCGGGCGCCGTGAGGTGTAGGATTCTGGGCTTCGGGGGGTTCAAGTTGAGTTATGAGCTTTGGACCTGATTTCGGGTCAGAGGGTCACATGGTGTCGGGCGTAGGGGATAGACCAAAAGTATCCAGCGTGCTTCCCGTTGCCGCGGATCCAGCTCCAGCAAGTGAGGAGCCTCCATCGACGGACGGCTGAGCGAGCGAAAAAGCAAGTGGTGAAGGGCCATCAGTTTCTAGATGCGAAACAAAGAGGATGGGCTGAAGGAGAGAGTAACCCCTCAAGTGTGATCTCATCCTCTTCTCGGAGATGGTGTAGGATTTGAAGGGTCAAGGAGGAAGGGCGTGCTCCACGTTGTTGAGGGATTCCGGATATTCCGGCTTGGGGTTTTAGGAGTTTAAAGGTGGGGCTCGAGAAAGACAGGCATCGGCATACCAAGGCATAGTCGAGCTTTTCTGTGCCCCAATGCTTCCGCTCAGAGGCCTTGCGATTCTATCGCATGCCTTCTTTCCTGGAACTGCCTTCCTTGGCCTAGACGCTTCAACCCTGAAGCCTGCATCGGAGGCCAGTCTTTGGTAGACCCTCGCACAGGCTGCACATTCTGGTTCCCTTTCGAGATCATGTTCCGGTTTCAGCAAGCTTCGGATGCCTGTGAAGGTCCTGAGGTTTCCGAAGCGGCGCATGCGGGCAGCAGACGGGATTAAGCATGTTCGGTGTTGGAGGTAGGGCATTTGCAAGTGAAGAGCCGTGGTAGTTCCATGTTGTGCCATGGCAATGACCGACAGCGTGAGCTCGCGGACATCCACATCAGCTCCTGAGTGTCATTCCTGCTTCACCCTACATGAGGTCCCCACCGCTGCAACGAAGTGGATCACATGCAGAAGCCAGAGATGCCTCCACGAGAATCCTGAGCTTCCCGAGCGCGGCAAGAGGTTTGCCTTATGCCGCCAGTGCCTTGAGACCGGCATTTGTCCGCAATGTGGGGAGGTTATACCTCCGAGTGCTGTGGAAGCCATGACGGATGGGTTGCGAGTGCACAGTGAGAGTGGGACCGGATATCCCGGTAGTACCAACAGCGGAAGCAATCGTTTCTCAAGCAATCAAGGAAGTCGCAAAGAACGGAGCCGGATTGACTGGGACCAGTACCGGAACCAGAGCTGGTGGAGCGCTTCGAGCTGGGGCGGGGGTGGATGGGATGCTGACTGGACTCACTACGGTCACTACACACCTATTCACTGGAAGAGAATCTCGATCAATCCACGCTCTGTGGGACTTGTTGTGGGTAAAGGAAACAAAACCCTAGATGCACTCAAACAGCGACCTGGCATCGTGGACGTCAAAGTGCACAACGGAGGGCAAATGGAAGAGGCGCCCTGGGAAGGCCAAG
Source organism: Symbiodinium sp. CCMP2592 (assembly GCA_905221615.1). Classification (NCBI taxonomy): domain Eukaryota; class Dinophyceae; order Suessiales; family Symbiodiniaceae; genus Symbiodinium; species Symbiodinium sp. CCMP2592. Next base: position 786,196 of record CAJNDT010005902.1, on the reverse strand, counting down.
GAACTAGCCGCTGCTTTGTGGAAGTTACTGGCTTCACACAGCAAGCTGTTTGGGATGTGGTGGACGAGGTGCGGAAGTACGAAAGCAGGCACAAGTGGGGTCAAACATCGGCAGGAGCTGGTGCGCGAAGCCTTCACATAGAGATCTCCAGGAAGCGAGTCCTTCGGTTTCAGGCGGCAGCCATGGAAGCAGTTGCTGCTGACTTCTCGGCATACAAGCAAGAACGAGACTTCTACACCATCAGTCACGGCGACAGGACCAATGTAAATCCAAACCCGGGCCGGTCCGAGACACGAGCCCGTTCATTCATTCACGTCGGCCCGAATCTTCCGGGCTTGTCATGTCTTCTGCACGAGCTGCAGAGAGTTTTGAGCGGTCTACCAGATGGAGATGCTTGAATAGCAATGAGATTTCTGCACAGAGGAAAGGCAGCATCGCTTAGAGGCCTCAGTTTGTCAGGGATTGCAGCTACCCCACTGTGCGAACAGCCGAGGAAGATGCAAGGATCGTCATTCGACTTGGGTGCTTGCTCTTCTCTGGCCTGGATCGAGCCGCACTCCGTTGGTCGCAGGAGGACTCTGTCAAAGCACGGTTGCAACATCCTCAGGTGCCCCCCCTTAGGCTTTAAGCCAAACGAACGACATGCTCGAAGGAGTTTGGGCGTCTACATCCAAAATCCGACTTCCAGACCCAGTTCTCGAAGTTCGTCAAGGATTCGGTTGCTGAACGCATCAAGCTGTTTTGGGAGCTCAATCTGTTCGGGCACCAGCGAGAGCCGCATCCCACGTGCCTTGCCTCGCTTGATTAGCTTACCCCTGGGTTCGTCAGCGGCTTGACTCAGTTGGCGGCTCTCTTTAAACTTACCTGAACCCCCAAGGGCTGTCGGCTATAGGCTGTAGGCGCAAGTACTGAGCGGTTAACATAAGGCCACTTGTCCCTTTCGGGCTTCTAGTGATGAGTTTGACTCTCTCGGCATCGTTGGAGCAAGGTCACGATGCCTAGCTTTTCTCCGGTTACAGTTTCGGTTCACCCGTCGAAATTATGAATGGATCACAACGGTTGGAGCTTACCGAGCTCCAGCAACAAACCCAAGACCTGAATATTGAAAGGAGAAGGTTTATGCTGCCCTAAACCCCTGAACCCTTAATCCCGCCCTGGACCAGTCCCAGCCCTGTCGGTTCGGTTCAGGTGCGAGAGTAGCGCGGAGATACGCCTGGAGCTGCAGGAGGAGAATCGGAATAAAGGCTTTCGCAGCACAGGTTGGTTTGGGGTTATATCGGATTACCCAGGGGTTAGGACCCAGAGTAAGCCCTTATTCCCATTTTTAGGCTTCAGGTTCCCTTGTAACTCCCTTTATTGATGTAAGGGCACCCTTGTTATTCCTAGGTTACTCTTAGGTCTAGGGGGTTATGGATCTTTACATGGTTGTTAAAGTTGAACATCGAGATCTTAGTCTAGCAACGAGAATAATGAGGGCTTTGGCATATACAGTACTTCAATGAGGGGGTGGGGGGGGGGGGGGCGTAAAACTACAAATTACATATTCATATATGTCGTTGGCCTTAACTAGATCGTTTAGAAGAGGTTCACCGCGGCACGCCTAGAGCCCGGGACTCCGCCATCCTATGGGAACGAGTAGGCTTCTGTCTTCGAGTGAGGAAGGAGTGCATTAGTTGCAATCCTTGCGCCGGTCACTCAGGAGAAAGGACACACAGGATGATCCACCGCACTGCATGATGCTTGTAGGAGGGTGCTTTTGTTTAGGGCCCACACCAGAGGTTAGGTTTCATCCTGTTGGAAGGAAGAGCGGAAGGACTTGCCCAAGGAGTTGGTGGCAGTTCTTCACGACCCAGACGTTGACTTGAAGTCAATCAAGCAGCTCGGGCGCGGCTCCATCAAGCACGTGCACAGCCGCACGGGGAGGTGCACCGCTTAGTGTACAAGCTTATAGGTTACCGAGCGTTACCGGTCCAGCTTCGGATGTTTCGAGTGGCCTTGACTCTGGAGCTTGGATCGGACGTTTGAACACCAAACGTCGCGGCTGGTGCGGGTGCTTCAACCTTAAACCAATGACCACGGGCTGTATTCTTGCCAAGTAGAAGATGCGCATTGTGTTCTACGGATTTTAGAGGGACTTAGCGGAACTAGCCCCGTTGTGGGTGGCAGTTTCCGGAAACCCAAAACTCTAAACTCGGCTTGCCAAAGCGGCTGTCGACCCTGGAGCCCAGTTGCTCAAAATCAGGGGCCCGAATTGTCCTGAAAAGGCTACGCCTGAAGCCAATGTGGTACCCTATGAGGGTTCAAGGCTAAGGCTGAAAAGTTTAGGGTTTGGCCTTTGCCCTCAGAAGCTAAGGTCTGGAACCCAGGTTTGAACCTAGTTGCCATTGTCTTGCAGTCTGCATTCCTGACACGCTCAGGTGGGAAGTAGTTTTGGGAACTTGAGCCCCCCGATTCCCCTCGAGGTTCAGGCCCCTCCTCCTATTCCCCCATCCTTTATCAAAGCAAAGATGTCCAAGAGACAGCTCCAACAGCAGCATGCGTTCCACGACACGGCTCCATGCGCAGTTGACATCAGTTGACATTCAGTCTTAGCCCCAAGGCCGACCATAAACATTGCCAACATACTATAAGAAATCCGATAAACCAATCCTGTCTCAGCTGTCTTCGTGATGTCCTACTTACCCATCTTGGTATCTACGCGCACAAATTCTCACCTACTCATCCTTTGTTTGACTGTGTGCCTATCGGCCAGTCTGTCCATGTGGTTTCAACTTCTATGCATGTAGGAACTACGGTTCAACTTTACACGCTGACTTCTGTTTCGTAGTCTTTTGCTTCTGCAAGCCTGAAACCGCATGCCTTGCATCTTAGACCTAAAGGCACGGGCATGAAGACAACAAGGACTTCTCCAGTTCCTTCCTCACAAACTGTTAATTCAGGGTTCATGAAAGGGTTACCACCGCGCCGCCCCAAAAATGGCTTGCTTGCCTCCTCGTCCTCAGGCGGTTGTATGCAGACCTCTGCTTCGCAGAGGCCACAGAGACAGAGCTCGGCTTGTCTCTTCGCCTCCAGGCAGCTTATCTTGTTGCCAGAGCTTTCCGCAATATTACGAAAGTTCAGACTTATGGTGTGAGATTTCGGTCTTCGTCTGCTGCCCGAAATTCAATTAGTGTTTGGAGTTTCCACTTAGGCTTTGAGGACTTTGGCGCAGCGCACGCTCGCGAGGGTTTGAGGGGTCCGCGCAAAAGGTGTTTTCGTTGTCAGGTTTCCGGTATGATACTTAAAACTGATACTGTGCATCTCTGCGTAGGAAGCAATAAGTGTCCCGAACGCTCCGGTTCTCTCTGTTTTTTCACGAGGATCGTGAAAGGTTCCAGAGTGTGATAGGCTTCAGAATATGAAAGCTAGTTGCACTAGTACAAGCATCGACTGGGAAGTGCTTTGTTTCGTACAGGTATCTGCACGGCATGTAGCACCCTGATGCCGTCGTGGACCCCCTCTGGTCGTTTACACCCAATCGGAGGGCATGAACTAAGGCTTGCACCTTGTATAGCTACTGGCAGGCAGGAAACGTTAAGACCGATCCTATCCTCATGTCTCGACCCGCCCTTTATCGGTGGTAGCAGCAAACGCCGTGCTTCATGACTGCTTGCAGGTCACCTCTGGGAAAGATCCCCGCCCGCAAGTGCACTGAAAACTCAGGAGGCATCGCTTACCAGCTTGGAAGTCGTACATCCTCGTGGTAGTGGTGGTAGTCGTAGTAGTAATAGTAGTAGTAGTAGTAGTTGTTGTTGTAGTTGTAGTTGTAGTTGTAGTTGTAGTTGTAGGAGTAGTAGGAGTAGTAGTGGTAGTAGTAGTAGTAGTAGCAGGAGTAGTAGTAGTAGTAGTAGTAGTAGTAGTAGTAGTAGTAGTAGTAGTAGTAGTAGTAGTAGCCGTCGTCGTCGTAGTAGTATAAGTAAGTAAGTAAGTAGTCGTCATAGTTAGCAGCAGCAGCAGCAGCAGGAGCGGAAACAGCAGCAGCAGTAGTAGTAGTAGTAGTAGTCGTCGTCGTCGTCGCAGTAGCAGTAGCGGTAAGTAGCAGTAGCAGTAGCAGTCGCAGTGGCAGAGGCAGTAGCACTAGCAGCAGCAGGAGCAGTAGCAGTTGCAGTAGTAGTAGCACCAGTAGCGGTACTGGTAGCTGTAGCAGCAGCGAGGAGGAGTAGTAGTAGTAGTAGTAGCAGTAGTAGTAGTAGTAGTAGTAGCAGTAGCAGTAGTAGTAGTAGTAGCAGTAGGAACCGTAGGAATAGTAGGAGTAGTAGTAGCAGTAGAAGTCGTAGGCTCCCGCCCCCTCTACCAACCACCTCTCCTAAACACTGTTTGAGAGCGCATCGGTATGCACAGTACTTTCGTGATGTCGTAGTCCAATACCAACCACCGCTGTTGAGCACTGTTGCTGCTTGCGGTGTGAGGGTGCGGGGAGGGGGGGGGGGGTGTGGAGGGGTGAGGTAGGGGGGCATGATGACGTACTTTTTATGAGCACATCCGTTTATATGTACAATACGTTCGTGAAGTCATAGCCCAATACCAAAGATGATGATGACGATGCTGATGATGGGTTTCAGGCGTCAGGTGATTGAATAGGCGGGGGTGGGGCGCTAGTGTAGTAGTAGCAGTCGTAGTAGCAGCAGTAGTAGTAGTGGCGGTAGCAGTAGCAGTAGCAGTAGTAGTCGTCGTGGTAGTAGCAGTCGTCGCAGTAGCAGTCGTAGTACTAGCAGTAGTAGTAGTAGTAGTAGCAGACGTGATAGTAGTAGTATAGTTGTAGATGTAGCAGTAGCAGTAGCAGTAGCAGCAGCAGTAACAGTAGCAGTAGCAGTAGCAGTAGCAGTAGCAGTAGCAGTAGCAGTAGCAGTAGCAGTAGCAGTAGCAGTAGCAGTAGCAGTAGCAGTAGCAGTAGCAGTAGCATAGCAGTAGCAGTAGCAGTAGCAGTAGCAGTAGCAGTAGCAGTAGCAGTAGCAGTAGCAGTAGCAGTAGCAGTAGCAGTAGTAGTAGTAGTAGTAGTAGTAGTAGTAGTAGTAGTAGTAGTAGTAGTAGTAGTAGTAGTAGTAGTAGTGGCAGTAGCAGTAGTAGTGGCAGTAGTACTAGTATAGGTGAAGCCGCAGCAGGGGGAGGATGAGGACGAGGGGAGTAGTGGCAGCAATAACAGTAGCAAAGTCTTAAGCCAAAAACCCGGAGGCGATCTAGAGTTTAAGTGCTAGTCTGAGTTTTCGGTTCGGGACTCTTGATTGAAAGTGAACGACTTTCAAGCTCCTCGCTCCACTCCAATGCCTCGTCTCTGAGCAAACATCATGGGCCCAAACCCGAGGACTGTGCTCATGTCCAAGATCTTCTTGAAGAGGCACCGATTACAGAAGGCTCCAAGAACACCAAGCTCATTACGCTGGCTCACAATGGCCGCAAGGCAGCAAGCCCTCCAGACGAGGAGTTTTGGAAGAATCGTTTTAAGGCTGCAGGCTGCAGCTTCTGGAAAGCTTGTTGACGGGCTTCCAGTGCTAAGCTGACACACACACACACACAGACACATCGATTATCGGTCATCGCAGCACTCGAGGAAGTGTTTCTAAAGTCTAGAGTGCAGACAGGTCATGTTTTTCAACCGTCCACTGACCGCACGAATCCGCGCCATGTGTTTCATGTCCAGTGGTTTCGAAGTAAGGGTTTTGTACGTTGAGAGTTCAGTTCGACTTACAATTTTCGGAGTAGTGTGGTTTAGTTGAAGGTTCCCTTAGCCTGCCAGGGTCGAAAAATGACGAGTTCTCGGAAGGCACTGAGGCTTTGAGGCAGCAAGCAGGCTAAAGTAGGATTCCTGGTTCCTAGTACATGTTGGTTTCAGCGAGCTTTAGAGCGTGGACGATACCTACTCATATGGCTCGTCTTCTTCTCCGTTCGACCGTTCTCTATGTACTACCCCAAGCCTCTAAGGACTCGTATTTTAAGGCTTTTGGGCCTAAAGACCATATTATGTAAGGCTTTTGGGCCATTTTGAGCCTTAGGTTAAACTACGAAGACGAAGCAGGCTCAGAGAACTCCACGATCCCGAACATCCTGGTTCTTGTCCAACCCTATTGTGGGATGGATAGCTACGTATCCGTTTCCGTTGTCATCATGTGGATCTCCTTACCCAAAGGGTCCAAAGTACCTAGATAGTAGAATGTAGGGTTTCTATATTAATTCGGAATTACTATTATGATTTGGGGAAGTTGTCCGCATTACAGTATCTAGGACCCTTTGGGTTAGAGCGGTTAGAGCCAAAACCAGACCAAGGTCCGGCTCAGTATTGCGTCCAGGCGCTGAAGCGCGTGCATTTGCAAGAAAGCTACGCCGGCCAGGGTGTCGCCTCGGCGACTTTTAAGCGACTCACGGAAAGTGATCATCGGCATATGTTCACAGGCAACATCGAGAGCTGGGAGGTTGAGTTTTCCTCTGGAGCCTTAGATGTGTTCTTGAAGACTCGGGGACAAGAAAACGAGGCTTGCCTTGAGTGTGAGAAGCTTGTCTCCGAGGTCTCCAAGTTTATGAGTTCCTTTTTGTCTCAGCCCCCAGCCTAGGCTGTCCACGTTTTCCGCCCTACAACCCATCGTTTCACAGAATCAGCTTTTGTCCGAACATAGGTCAGTGAAGGTCGCATGTGAGAAAAAGCCCAGTGCTCGGATTACAGCTCCCTCTTGGAGTCGCTGGCCTGGTTCCCGAATTCGGAGCAAAGCAGAGGTCTAAGTGGTTAGTATCTTGCTGTAGTTTCTAAGCACCTTTGCTACAATATGCCCCCAAACCTAGCTAGGCGCCGGTATTATCTACTTTTGGGAGACCTGTTTTGATCCCTTCGCTTCTTCTCGCCACGCTCACCTTTCGGAAAAGGCAGAAGTGAAACCTTCCAGCCACTTCCATGCCACAGCTTCCCAGCGTGATGGTGTCGTCCTTCAGCCCCCATGCTCGGCTCTCGTTCGGTGGGCAAGAGGTGTTACCCTGAGGCCCCAAAGTAGTTCCTTTTTGGGGCTCATATATATATATATATATATATATATATATGCGTATATATATATATATATATATATATATATTTCCATAACGTAATAAAAGGAACTGCTTTGGGGCCCTCTGGGTACATCCTTCGGACAAGCACAAGTTACAAGGCTTTCGCGACGTGAGCTCCAAAGCTCCGGCGTTGCTCTGGCGGAAATCTTCATGCACAATAATTACGTAGAAAAGGATTTTGGGTTTAGGGTTTTGGGGTTTGGGGGCCCATTGTACTATAACTATAATAAGGAACCCCCATAATAGTATTGGTAAGTATTTAAGCCCCACCCTTCTCGCCTCCTCGGCCTCCGTGGGCGGAGCAGGGGCGACGAACAAACGACCGATCTCCCTAAACCCTATAAACCCTAAACTGTTTGTTGCTGCTGGTGCACCGAGTTGAGCAGCCTTGTTTCGTCAGTTCCTTGTCTGCCTGCTTTTGAAGCCAAGGTCGGTAGCGGGCCTCTCAATAAGTCAAGGCAGAAACCTGAGAGACCCAAAATTCTGAACCTGCCCCAAAGCTCTGAAGCCCTGAACTCTCCCTACCTCAAGCCTCAAGCCTGAAGCCGCTCGGTCTAGGCTTCAAACCCTCAACCCTCAAGCTTAAAAGCTTAAGCTTCAAGCCGGACAGATCGAAATCTTAAAAAAAAAGGTCACAGGGCTTCGCAAGCTTAGAGAACCTACGAAGATCCGGGCATGCAATTCGCTTTAGCGATGAGGGCACTGCTAAACCCCAATGCCTGTGCAGGTGGTGGCTGTCAGGAGCCAGCATCGTCGAAACTGCTACATACCACCGCCGCAGGCCAAACGGGCTTTGTTCTTGGGGTCCGTAGTCTACGGTTGATTAAAGTTCATAGTATGACCGTAGATTCCGGAGTGACATCAACACATCAGATCCCTTGGGGCTCCAGCTGCCCAGAGTGTAGGTCGGCGATGTATAGTAGCTTAGCCCAGTATTCGGAGCCCTGTTGTCATCGAAGACCGTTTCAACCAGTCTCCTTCCGCCCTATAATGCACCCAAACTCTTAGACGCTTAATGTCAAAACTGTTAAAACCCTGGGGAAAGATCGAAAACAAATCTCGGTCTCGAATCCTCAGACCCTGGCTATAACTCCAGTGTCATTCCTCCTTTTGTCAGCCAACTCAGTTGTGCCTATCTCGTAGGTAGATGCATAAAGTTAGGCCTTGCAAGCTCAAGACCTCTTAGTTTGCAAGCTTTTCTTTCGTATTTATCCAGATTGTCTACATGCATCACAGACATGCGCAATATGTGCATAGCTTTGAAGTTACATATGCGGACCTACTCCCCGCTCGGCAACTTTTTCTGATAGCAGACCCTAAACCCTGAATACCAGAGCCCTATACCCTAAAGCCCTAAACCCCTCAACCCCTAAACCCTAAAACCCTAAACCCCCTAAAACGCCAAAACCTGCAGCGCGGCGCGATTCAAGATCTCCTTGCGTGGGAGGTTTTTCAGGGGCTTCTCTGTTGCCGGGCTTTCGGCTTTCGGGTTTTTAGGGGTCTGGGGTTTGGGGCTTAGGGTTATAGGGTTCAGGGATGTAGGGCTTAGGGCTATAGGGTTTAGGGGTCTGGGTTTAGGGTTTTAGGGTTTCAGGGATTTAGGGTTATAGGGCTTAGGGTTATAGGGTTTATGATTTGTTGCTGGGTTCAGTGTCTAGGCTCCGATCGGATTTTTCGGAAGAGCGCTCGGACAGGACCTGTCGTGGCACCCTCATAGCTGCACGAAAGAGAAGAAAGGACTGCCCAACATTCGTAACAATAGCAAGAATAGAAATCACCCGAAAAAGGCACTGCGGCAAGATCTCGGGCGATTCTAAGGAAAAGCTGTGCAGACTACCTTTTTGCAAGCCTCAAGTTCCTCAACCCGCGGCACCGACATCGAGAGACCAAAAATAAATTGGGTCGGCCAGCAGCAAAGTAACATTCCTGATGCAGTTTTCTTTGGATCTCTCCATCAATAAGTGAGGCTTAAAGCTTGGGAACCAACTTAGCCCTATATATAGGGGCCTATAGCTACCTATACTATTCTGGGGGGTTCCTTCTTATAGTAAAAGTAGAGTGGGCCCCAAGACCCTGTTCTAATTGTTAAGGCCTCCTACACCATAGTACCCTTATAGTATCCCTTGTAGTAACCCATATAGACCCCTTCAAAAAGGGGGCCCTGTTCTAATTATTAAAGCCCTCTGCTAGTTTAGGTTTGGGGGTCTATCCGATGATCCCAGTGCCGCCGCAGGCCAGCCCGGTGCACTGCCTCTGCAGGAGGCAGCAAAGAAAGCCGGGCGAAGCGTGCCAAAAAAAGGGAGCGGTACCTGAAGGATCAAATGACCCTTAAAAGTAGGGGCCCTGTACTATGAATCCCTATATGGTATATGAACCTTAAACCCTTTTAGGGTTCATTTCGTCCTTAAGGTATGGGCTATGCTATGCAACAAGTAGAGCCTAAGTCGTAGGCCATAAGCTCTAGCCCCAACGTCTGCCTTCGCTCCGGGTAAGCTCAGAGGCTCTGCAAATCTCGAATGAGGCGTGCACATAATTCAACTTAGATCATATGAAGGATCCCCCTATCATATAGTCACACAAGGTTCATTCCTTTGGAGTCCCTTGGGCCCGGAAAAGTCTAGATTCAACTAAGTTCCTGAATCCCGAAACCCTGCACCGAGGTTCTGCCGAAATCCCGGATTCTGTCTCGGGATGCTGGAAAGATGCTCGGTGATGCACCTGTCGGGGTGCCCAGGATTCGAGGGAAGTCTGTAGATGTGAGATGGCCAGGGGTGATTCAAGTTCAGAATCATAGCCCTACCTGGGTGGTTGTCAAAATTAGGGTCCCTTTCTGGTCCTTATGATACGGCACCTATATTTAGGGTACCCAAAAAGGGCCATAACTTTGACAACCACCCACCTAGACCCTGAGGTGTGATACAGTTTGTTGGTTGCCTTATGTTCTTTATCAGAGGTCCTAACCATAAAACTATTGTATTGCAATGCACGATCTGGTGAACCCTTAACTCTTAAACTCTGAGCCCTGAACCCTACACCATGCAAGAAGTATATATGGGCGGTTGTCAAAATTATGGTACCTTTTTGGGTCCCTGATATACTCCGGCACCTATTATTTAGGGTACCCAAAAAGGGACCATCATTTTGACAACCACCCCTGTTTTCTTTGACACCCAAGATCCTCCGAACAAAGTCTTTCCGGGCCAAAGTATCCCTGAGGTCTCGGACCCTCAGGGGAGAAGCCATACAGGGTCCCCTTGTAATGTAGGAACCTCATTAAGAAACCATGGGCCTTTATTAGGGTTCCTTATATGAATCCTGCTGTTTTGGGGTTATAGGCCCAGGGATTCTTAATCAGGTTCCTACATTAGTCTGCAAAGTAGAGTCAAAGCCTCGCATTCCCCGCAGAACTTATTCTAGCTGCTGCGGGCCCCGGCATAAGGGAGCTTAGCGTCTACTGTTGGACATATCGACACATGAGCTCTTTCGGTTCCCCAGTAGTACCCTCACCGCCATGTCAATGTGATCTGACGGCTTTAAGGGTTCCTGAAAGGATTTCCTCGACGGGATCTATGAGATATTAGGGCTTCATAGGGTCTAAGACTTATAGGGTGTAAGCCTCAAACCGTAAACCCCTATAAGCCACCAAACTACACCCCATAGAACCCTTTAAGAAGCCTACACCCCAGAAGCCCGAGATCCCATGGGACCCTGACGGAAGCTTACGCCCCTACATTGAGTTTGTGTTCTAGAATGAAATAAAGTTACCGCAATAAGGAAACCGTATTGTCTACTGTAGATCCCTATGATGCAACCTTACTAAGATTATAAACTCCTTAACAAAAACCTAAACCCCGAAACCCTAAACCCTACATAGATCCCATAGACCCCTTAATGGAAACCCAAGTTATGCTACTTCAACATAAATCACTTAAGAAGAACCCAGTAGATCCCATACCATAAACCTTAAGCCCCCGAACCCCATTAAGTTCCTTACCAAAAACCCTAAACCCCTAAACCCCCTAACCCTAAACCCTTGAAGTTCCTTACCAAAAACCACTAAACCCCAGAATTCCTTCAGAAGAACCCTACCCTAAACCCTAAGCCCTAAACCCTATACGGGGTAAAATCCGCCCTGAACCACACCAGAAAAGCCCTGACCCTGAAGCCCCGAAGCCGAAAACACCCTCAAACCCGGCCGGAAAACAATCCCAATCCCTACAACCACACAACCTCCCTGAAATAAGGACTAGGGTGACCCCAAAGAGGTGGGGAAACCACGCAGGCACAAACAAAAACTTTTAAACCCTTGAGCCACGTGTCACGTTGGTACACTTCTCGATGTACCTTAGTGTGTCATCCTTGCGCAGGGCGAGACAATGCCATGCGACCTGATTTGTGCGTGTCTTCTTACGCAGGGGCTTTGCTTGCAAGGCCCCTTGCCTCGCACTCCCCCTGCTGTCGAGACAGCACAGGCATAAGAGCAAAAACTCAGAGGCGCTTTGCATCTGAGCACCCTTGTTCAGGAGAAATCGGGGTAACTGAAGACCACCTAAACCCAAACCATATCCATGCTCCGATGCCCCTTTGGGGCCCAAGTGATCACTGAGTGATCCGTCCCTTGCGTCTGCTCTTCGCGAGGGGTATGCATCATTAGCACAATGCAGCAGGTCAAGCTCATGAATATGTAATGCAGAGTCGCATACTGTACCTCAGAAGCCTGTCCAAATTGATTGAAACATCATGATTGGAAAAGTGTTGTGTGCGAACCGAATAACCCATCATCCACTAACAGGTATAATCAGCCTTTAAACCACGACATCAGACTATAAACACGTTGCCCAATGCGCTGAGACGGAAAACCAGGTGTAGGACCAGATAGCCCAGTTTGGAAAACCATACTGCTTGAAATCATCTTGCGCTTGATTCCCGCAATCACCACCAACTGCGGATCATGCCACTTCGAAACACCGCCGAAACGACCTTGTGGACTGCGACCATGACGAAAACCAATACCAGAAGAAATCCGATATCCGCTCGATCAAACCATCGCGTTGTTGAAGACGTAGTCATCGAAGAAGTCGAAGAAGTTGCTTGCACCAGTTCGTAGCCTTGCAACATAGTAGCCACGAGGATGGCCACGGCGGCGGCCGCTGCACGTGCTGCATCAGAAACCAAATGTGTGGTAGGAGCAGTCGTCATCTGCCACATCTGCTTGAGGTTGACAAAGATTGCTCCGTTCATCAACTTGGTCAGCATATCAGCTAGCATGTGCTCACCTTTCAAGTGTGCCACCACCAGGTACCCACTGTTTAGCAAAGACCGCAAACCGGCTGCTCGGATTCGCAAGTGACGTGTTCGCCATGCACCAGCGACAAGTGAAATGATCGAGCATGCGGAAACGGAATCAATGTATAGCGCTTTGGAAAGGCCATCTTCATTGATCCCCAAAAGCATAGAAACGATAGGCGCGACAGATTGTAGCATAGTTGTTCCTTCCAGGGCAGCGTTGAGCTCAGCTTCCGCTGTGCTCAGTGCTATCGTGGTTTGGCGCTGCGTCATCCACATGACTGGGCTGTCGGCCCATACGACCACAGCTCCACTGTGTGATCTCGCCGTTTCTTCACCTTCACATCCCGCAGCAAACGATGCGTCCGTATAAGCTTCCAAGACTGTGACACTCCTTTTGAAACGAAGCTGTGAATCACCACCCAAAGACATAGGATCCACCTTCGAATACTTTAAGCCCAGTGTGACCGTCCTACTCAAGTAATGAAACACTTCATCTGCCTTTCTTGCAACAAAACGCGGATAGCGAGTACACCACACAGAAAGCTGGCTTGTGCAAAAAGCCAGATCTGCTCTGGACTTCAATGCCAGCCATAACAGCTCTCCTACGGCTGCCTGTGCTTTTCGTAGCGCCTCAACAGACACTTCCTCCGGCTCGTCAGGCGGCGCCTCCTTGCTCATTGGCCCAGCACCACCAATGCCGCCTGCATCTGCTTTAAACCCCCGTCGTTGCAACAGGTCCCTGACAAAGTCCTCCTGGTTCAAGTAGTACGCGCCATCATTCCAAAAGATTTGGATACCCAGAAACTTCAACGGTTTGTCGTCATGACCTCTTCCGCAGAACTCTGGTTCAGAAGTTTTCCATTCAGCGCGAATCTGTTGGATGGCATCTGTGATTATGGACATACTCCCGGCTAACAAAAAGTCGTCAACGTATAGTCCCAAAGTGCCTTTGACACTCTCTTTGCCGTCGGAGTCCGTCGCGATGAGCAGGTACAAGCTGGGATCAACCTCTGACTTTTTGAACCTCATGTCCAAACCATCCGTCTGCCAACGCATCTGTAAAAGCCTCGTGTCTCTCCACTCCACCCACGCAGCTGGGCTTTCCGCCAAGCCGTACAAAGCTTTTCGCACCACCCACCGCTCGGATGGCGAAGCAAGTCCAAGCTTCACCGCTGCTTTAGGCGGTTGCACAATGATTAGCCGACCCTGCCGCTGAACTTGGCTCATTGGTGCTGTCAGAAAAGCCTTGGATATATCTAGACCAGCTAGAAACCACTCTTCCTCCGCGGCTTGCCTCACTTGACACCTGAAGGTTGTAGAATCCAATCCTGGAGCGTATAGCCCTTGTCTGCGCAGCATCTTGGGACCTTGTTGTTGAACACTTGGGCTTCCTGATAAGAAGTTTCCACATGCACAAATTCTAGCTCGCCGTCGACCTGAACCTTGTTTACGTGTAAACACCACCAAGCTTGGAACATATTCAAGAACGGGTGCATCAGGAAGCTTCGCCATCTCCGCAAGTTGTTGCTCCGTAGTCCGTTCTACGACCTGCAGCTCCGTGATGAGATTGTTAACCTCATCTGACAATGCTTCTCTCCAATCCTCCAGCTCCTGCATGGCTGTTGTGGTAGGAATTGTGCGAGTTTGAAGAAACTCCTCATTGTCCCCAGCCTCCTGTGCAATCGTCTCTTGTTGCATCTTTAACAACGAACCTGCATGCTGCAAAGACTGCTCCAACTGTCGTTCGATTTCGCGAGAGTGTTGCAGCCACTCTGATGTAGCACTACCTTCAAACACCTCTGGCAACGACACTTCGGCAATCAAGTACTGCTCTTGATCCGCAATCAACCTTCTTAAGCTAGCATGTTGACTTCGAAGATGACCAATGTCTACATCCGATACAGAATTCTCGTCCCCCCCGACATCACCGAACGCGTTTTCAACGAACACTTTATCTTGGACCAAATGTTCTGTTTGACGACAATCCGACGAAGAAGATGCGCGCATTGGAAAGCCGATGTCCAAGAGAAAACTCCGATCCACATCACAAAGTTGATCACTTCCTCGAGGCGTGAATGCTGTGATAGTCCATCTGGTGCCGCTCCACGGTTGAGGGCCATGAGCCTGTTGGGGTGAAAATGAAAAGAACTGATTCTTAATGTCCACCGTCTTGCCCACGAGGCTACGATCACCGTACTTCCGCTCCACTGCAGATTGATCCTCCCTAGAGATACCATCATCTTGCACCCACAATTCTCCACCCGTAAACTCGCCAAGAGCACAGATGACATTGTTGCACGAGTAATCGTTGTGACGATCTCTATGGACTCCCACGGCAGTGTTACACGAAAGATAAACCGATGAGAATACCACATCTGGATTGTGTTCGCGAACAAAGCTCACCAAGTACTTGACGAACATGGGCCTATGTTTTGCAGCATTGGTCACGCCGCACATATGTCCACGAACATACTGTCCCAGAGTCACAGCTTGAATGCGATCCTCATTGCAGTGAATGTCGCCTCTCCGATTCGCACGAAAATCCAACCCCACAGACTCCAAAAGTTCCAAACACTCTTGTGGTGAAAACTTCTTCTGCTCCAACCACTCACGCGCTAACTCCTCACTTTTTGCGATGTCATCAGTGTAACAGGGTTTTGCAATGCACGCACGCGGACTGTCACCCGACGGGATTTCCACCTCCAAGTCTTCCTGCAAAACCTCGCAAGCAACTGGACCCTCCCCCCGGTTCGTGCAGCATAGTGAACGAAGCGACCCATCTGGTATGAAACGCCTCAACGCTGGAAGGACCTCAGCATCCGTCTCCCTCGGAACCCGCATGGTACGAGCCACCCCTTTGAAACGCATCCGATGCTTAGGAGGCGCTGGAAGTTCCTCAGTAAACTCGGCATCACACTCCGGAACCGACGACTTATGTTCCACCTTGTCATAGACCACCGTAGTTGGAAACATAACCAGCTTGTCAGGATCATCTTTAGCGCCCCTAGCTTCAACGATGTAGCCTCCAGAAACCTCTGTGCATGGACCTAACAGTAAAGCCGGCTGTGTCCGATCCAACCACTGACGCCCTTTCTTAGAACCACTCGGATCACGAAGTTCCCAAGCCCTTCGACGCACATGAACCCGAGCACCAAATGGAAGAATATCACGAGGCTTCAATCCCAGCTGTTGTTCAGCCCATCTCCATCGAAGAGCTGACCAATGAACAGCGGCACGTGCCCAATACGATGAATCCAGATTGGCCTGCTTTAGCAGTGCGCGGACGCCTTTTTTGAACACCCCAACCGTAGCTTCACTGCGACCGTTACTCTGTGGTGATCCGGGGTCCCCGGTAGTACGAAAAATCTGTCGAGCCTCACAGAATGTACGGAAAGACTGATTCACGAATTCACCGCCGCGGTCTGTATGAAGCCGCAGAACTGGATAACCTTGATGTTGAAGCTTGACCAAGATACGCTGTGTAGCGGCTAAAACTTCCGATCTGTGTTTGCTTTTGAGAGGTTCGGCAATCATGAAGTTAATCATGCGCACTGGTTTAGTGGCATGATCCTTCAAAGCACGCCAAGCCTCTTCTGACTCGATAACCTTTTTGACCTCAACCTCCGAAGCCTCCAAACGCTCGTCAGGAGTCACAATATCCCCGTCTTCAGGCTCTAAAGACACATCATCCGCACCATCACCTTCTTCATGCGCTCCCACCACATCGTCAGGAATAGGGAAACCCTCTTCAGTAGCCGGTTTATCCAACAAAGGAAACTGATACGTACCAATCAACACATGACGCTGCGTTTGATACAGATCTTTAGCCTCCTGCCAAGGACCACCCAAATCCAATGAAAGAGTATAAGCGCTGCCATACTTTTGTCGAAGGTGACGCCGATCTTTACCTGCAGCCCGAACGCAGACCTCACAGTCTTTACGGAAAGGTATGTGACCCCTCAAGCAATGATCTCGATACTCAGATTCCTCAGCTGTGAGTTTGGCCAGGTGTACCGCCCTCTCCTCAGAAACAGCTTGATGCTCCACGAAAGATGAGTGTGCCAACCACGCCCGCAAACATCGCTTGATCCGCGTTGTAAGCCCCGGAGCCCACAAGGACCACGACCTAGACATAGCCAACCGTTGACTAGCCTCCTCGGGTACTGACACCACCCATGGGACGCGCACATGAACCTGCTCTAGAGACTCCCACAACTGAAAATCGGAAGTAAGAACCGTCGTTGGCTTGACCATATAATGACCCAAAGCACCCTGATCACAATGTGCTGCAAGAAGGTTGTACCGAGTCCTGAAAGATCGCACCTCTGGCCATGCGAAAAATGTTGGAGAAGCTAGGCTGGGTTGACCTTCTTCTGCAACATCTTCCCTGCACATAACTGAACAACCAATCTGAGAAAACTTTTGCCCCACCAATTCTGGATCTTGCGGACTCTCCAATGCGAAAAACACACCAGCATGTACCGAAGAGGATTGCTCCAATGACAAAGCTTTTCGTGCCTGAACAGCTGTCTCAAACAGGAATAGCACCTTCAAAAACAGTAGGCCGTCTTTCTTAGCCAGTTCCTCACTTGAATAGCTGAGCCCATCCTTCCAGAAACGCCCCTCATCACACCTCCCTCGTAGCACTGGTGGTCCACCGTCCTCAACACCCCTGAACTGAGCCACAGTCTCACATGGCGGGCCACCTACCACTGCAACGACCTTGCCCTCAATTGCCAGCGAGAGGATGTACGTCCACACGGAAGAAGAATGAAGGTCAGTACGAAAATCCACTTCTAGAACTTCGCCACAACTACTTGGTAAGTGCAATCGCGGACCGCCTGAGTGCAGATGAACGATGACGCGTCTGGTTTTCTTTAATCGCCGTCTTTTGTGACGATTGTAAAGCAACTCCCCCACTCCCGAGGCAGGAAGAAGATCCACAAGCATCGATTCCGGGACATCAGGATAGTACCAACGCAACCAACGCCAGCATGCCTGAATAAAGTCATCTTGATTTCCACTACGCATAGCACCATGAAGACACTCACGTACTGAATGTTCCGTGTCTGCAGATGGACACCCTTGAAGCGCACGTACAGACTGCAACATGTGAGCAACCCCCTTTTGCTCCATTTCATCAATGATTCGTAGAGCAACCGCCTCAGCAATGCAAGGACAACCATTGACCGTCTCAACTTCCAGAGGGCCCAGTATTGGATGCGTAGCCGTACACTTTCCTTTGCGCCAACGAACCTGAAGACCAACCAATTCGCTAGCCTTGCCAATCGGAACCAAAGGATCCACCCGCTCGCTTGTAACTAGAGTACCACCATCCGTGAGCATCATTTCCTTCTTGCCCAAAGCCAAAGCCACAGTCACCCTTTTTGTTGGTAACGGCTCCCCCGGACGCAAGGATCTCAAAGGATGCGAAGCCCCAGAATCAAGCAAACCCACACCTTGTGTACGGTCATGGACCCCATCCACCCGAGCAACATTGAGAAAACCAGATACCACGTCCTCTTCAGATCCAGCGATAGCCTTAGAAGCAGCAGTTCCTTGCAGAAGGTCGTCAATTGAAGACCCTGACCCCCCCCTAGCTGCTGCATCCCCCAACGCCGTTTCCAAGTCCGCAATCATGTCTAAAGCCACCTGGCGATCGATCACAATGCGGCCATCAAGGACTTGGGCTTTCAAGTCACCCTTCTGAGGATGTACAACCGTGCACCGACCGTCAATCACATCAAAGTCCACATGAAGATGCGAATGAGCAAGATGAAAAGGAACTACAGGGCAAACAGTTTCACGAGTAACCAATGTTCCCACCGAATTGATAAGCATGTGCGCGCAACCAGTGGCCAATGCAACTTCAACAGAATCTGTTGGGACAGGTTCGCCTGCCCTCAGCGTCCGAATAGCATGAGAAGCGCAGGTATCCAACAACCCCAAATTCTGCCCCACAATGGCCTCATCCACCACAAGCTTTTTGGCTGAAACACCCCCGCTGTTTGCCCCAGACCCTTGCGACAACTTAAGCGACTTCAAGATGTCCAAAGCCTCTGCCATCACGCGTGAATTGTCAGATGCCGTCGAAGAAGAAGCAACATTACCCGCACCAGAACTACCAGTATGTATTGAAGCCTCCTCCGTTGCCGTAGCTGACTTAGCCGTGGCCTTCGCCTTCGCTTTTGCTTTTGCCGTTACCAGTTTATCCATTTGCTCTTTTGTAATCGGAGAATGCGAAAACTTGCACCGATCCCCAAACTGGCAAGACTTGTCCAAATGAAAGCCCCAACATGGAGACTTGCCCCCTGGTCCTGACTCAGATTCCCTCGACTTGCCTTTCCCCTTTCCAGGTTGATCCTGTGCTCCCGCTCCTGACGGCTCAGATGTTGTGGATGTTGATGTTGTAGCTGTCGTGGCGGCGCGAGCGGCTGCTTTCGCCTCAGCCCTCGCCTGAGCCTTTGCAAGCTTAGCCTTCTTTTTTGCATCACCATCATCATCACCAGTACTGTGTAGCAAGAGTTCCAATTCAGCTTGAAGAAAGATGGCTAACTCCCCAACCGTCAAGGATGTTGGTGAATAGTCTAGCCCTTTCCGCTCCCGAAAAGTCGCCACCCGAAATAAAATCGTTGGATGTTTCGAAAGCACTGCAGAAACCATTGTGTCAAGACCTTTCACTAAAAGTGTAGCATCCGGTTCAGCTGCATGTAGTTCTTTCAATCGCGACCTCCATTGCACCCACTGTCTGACTCCCTTGATCGCCTCCTGCACTGAAGTAGCCGAGGTAGGTGACACCAGATAATGCAACATTGTGCCTCTCTCATGGGCGCCGCCCGGTTGGTATACCGTAAGGAGTTTGAAGAGAATCTGGGAAGGGGACATCCGTCTTGTGGCTACAATATCTGTCTTTACAACTTCAGGAATCGCCTGGAGCAAGAGAATTGAAGCCCGTTGTTCCAATAAGATGTGCTGTGGCATGTGCGTACCATACATCTCTAACTCCGCCTGGATGCCAAGCCGCTCTAATGGTGACACCGAGAGCCACTTAGTGTACGCGCGCGAAGCTCGATCAAAGGTGTAGTCCCACCACACATGGCCCGAATCTGTCAAACTAGAAAGTGTAGGCTTGACAATCGCCAACCAATCACCCAAAGCTGTAGGATTTGATGCGCTGTATTCCGATAGAGTTGGCAACGACATGACATGTTTGCCCAGCACCTCTGGACGCTCCACGGTATGCCCCATCCCACTCGCCACCTGCGGAATAGAAGACGACGGACCTGGATGAGGAGAAGCAGCAGGAGTTAAAGCCACAGGAGAAATATCCAAAGTACCGTTGATCACCCGCCACTTGTAAGGAATCCCAGAAATCATGGTGACCCCAGCCGCTGCTTCACTGGATGTGTGATCCCGAGACACCGAAGTTGCAGGAGCAGGACGTCCGGGTGATTGACCAAAGGTTGGAGCATTGTCCGCAACCGAACCCCTAGCACCACTCCCACCCGAACCCCGAGAATCCTGAGAAGGGAAAAACGGCTGTACAGGATGCTTTTGGTTGGCACTACCACTCAGACTACCAACTACTTGCCCCAACGATTGCGACCCGGGGCCCTCAAAGACCTCTGGCCCGATTGAAGAGCTGGCGTTCCTGTGTGGCACATCCACCCTCGCTGCTGACGGTATCGCGCCACTCAGGATCCCCTGCCCCTCCACCGAGCTAGAGATCTTTGGTGGCACCATCAAACCAGGAGTAGATGCACCCACGACTTCATGAGCAGCTAGCGCGCGATCCCTTGCAAAGCTCCCCTCCTCTAACTCCGCCATGTTAAAGATCACCGCTCCAACTGGAATTCGATTCTCATCAACCCACTCCCACTCACCAGCGGCTGTGAAATTCCAAATGGTTCCCAATGCATCCCGATAATACTCCTTTCCTTCAAGAATAACCGCACTAGATTCCAAAGGTCTTTGCACATCCACGTCTGATGGAATGCTTGTCGTCGGAGCCTGCAAACCTGGAGGATGCTGTGGAACAAACTTGCCCAGCGACACTGTCTCTACAGACTTTCCAGAATGTATCGAGCCAAAACTTCTCTCTTCTACTCTCTGCATTCTCTCTGATAGTTGCGCTTGGAATTGCGCTTGGCTTTCCATCATAGTTTGCAACAGAGTTTCCAAGCGGCTCAAGCGTCCCAGTTCCGGTTGGTCTGGAATCAACTCTTCTTCTGTTTTATCTGGTTTAATCGTAGTTGATGAAGAAGGCGTGGCGGCTGGAAGACCGTCCACCGGCTGAACTTCCCTACTCCCGCGATCCAGGGCTGACGAAGGCAACGGTTGTGGAACTGTTGGGCGCCTAACGGGACCATAACTAACTGGATTACCTACTGGAACCGTTACCCCCGCATGCCCAGCAACGCTTGAGTCTTCCAAGGGTGGTAAAGTTGCAGGTCTCATCTGCCGAAGTTGGGATTCTGTCCGCGCTCGCTCACTCCAAAATGCATGTGGTGTGCTTACAGACTGCATCTCATGACTGCGAGCCACTGCGCTTGACTGCATCTCTTGATTGCGAGCAGTCACGCCTGACTGCATCTCATGACTGCGAGCGGTCACGCTTGACTGCATCTCATGACTGCGAGCGGTCACGCTTGACTGCATCTCATGACTGCGGGCCACTTCACGACCATCTAACAAAGCAGGAGCAGGCCCAGCAGAACGCGAACGACGCATAACAGGATCCATGGCTTAGCACAGGGGGAACCGCGTTTGGGCTCCTAACCTACGGGGTAAAATCCGCCCTGAACCACACCAGAAAAGCCCTGACCCTGAAGCCCCGAAGCCGAAAACACCCTCAAACCCGGCCGGAAAACAATCCCAATCCCTACAACCACACAACCTCCCTGAAATAAGGACTAGGGTGACCCCAAAGAGGTGGGGAAACCACGCAGGCACCAACAAAAACTTTTAAACCCTTGAGCCACGTGTCACGTTGGTACACTTCTCGATGTACCTTAGTGTGTCATCCTTGCGCAGGGCGAGACAATGCCATGCGACCTGATTTGTGCGTGTCTTCTTACGCAGGGGCTTTGCTTGCAAGGCCCCTTGCCTCGCACCCTAAACCCTAAACCTAGATCCCATAGAGAAGCCCGGGAGCCCGACGTAGGCCTGCTTCCATGGCGTGGGAGAGAATCACTTCGAGGCTCTTAGCTCTTCGAGGGCTTCTTTAGGGGCTTTCCCTAAGGGTCCATGTACCCAAATAGTATATACTTTGGCGCCAAAGTACCTATATAGGGATTACTTTCAGGCCAAAGTATATACTATATGGGTACATGGACCCTTAGGGATTTAGGTTTAAGGATTTAATTCAGGGGTTTAGGGTTCAGGGATGTACGGTTTAGGGATGTAGGGTTTAGGGATTTTGAGTTCAGGGATTTAGGATTTAGCTCTGAGCTCTTGAGGGCTTCTTTAGGGGCTAGATGGTTTAGGGGTTCTAGGTGTTCTAGGGTTTAGGGTTTAGGGACTTTTGGGGATGTCAGGGCTTCTTTAGGGGTTTAGGGCTTAAGGATTTAAGGGTTTCTTTAGGGGTTCAGGGTTTAGGGATCTACAGTTTATTGATTTATGGTGGCAGCCGCAAAGTTGGAAGATGCGCACCCAAAATTTCAGCACCCCACAATTGGAATAAAACACATCTTCCAAGTTTGGATTCTTCCAAGTTTGCAACCTTCCAACTTTTGATTACCGCATGAACCGCTCCAAATGCCGGGACCCAAAGTTGGAAGATGGGACCAAGTCACACCCAATATTTAATTGCAGCTTCTCCCGTGTCTCTCTCTCTCTCTCTCTCTTTCTCTCTACAATACTGCAGTAATTGCAGTTTTTCTCCCTCTGCAATACTTGAGCGGCCATGGTATTTGCAGCTTTTCTCTTTCTGCAATATTGGAGCGGTCGTAGTAATTGTGCAACACTGGAGTGGTCCTAGGAGTTGCAGTTTTCTCTCTCTGCAATATTGGAGTGGTCGTAGTACTTACAGTTTTTCTCTCTGTGCAATACTGGAGCGGTCGTCGTATTTGCAGCTTTTCTCTCTCTGCAATACTGGAGTGGTCGTAATACTTGCAGTTTCTTTTCTCTCTCTCTCTCTCTCTCTCTGCAATACTGGAACTGTCGTAGTATTTGCAGCTTTTCTCGCTCTGCGATACTGGAGCAGTCGTAGTACTTGCAGTTTCTCTCTCGCTGCAATATTGGAGTGGTCGTAGAAATTGCCCTTCCCTCTCTCAGCACTACTGGAGCGGTCGTAGTAATTGCGGTTTCTCTCTCTGCATTACTGGAGCTGCTTCCCACAAACCGAAAGTTGGAAGATACCGTTACCACATCAACCGGTCCAAACACCGGGACCTAAAGTTGGAAGATGGGACCAAGTCAAACCTAAAGTTGGAAGATGCCATTGCCGCATCAACCGTTCCAATTGCCGCCTTCCAACTTTCCGGCGGCTACTGTAGGGTTTAAGGATTGTGAGATTAGGGTTCAGAGTTTCGGGCTTCAGGGGTTTGGGGTTTAGGGCGTCGCCGTGTTTTGTTGTTTTGTGTTTTATCATCTTTGGTTTGCCTTGGCTGCTATCGACTATCGTTCCTACCAGTATCAGAGTACGTAACCTTCAACCTCTTTGCGGGTATGATATTCCCAGTACACCCCCAAAGGTTAACCTTTGGTTAGGCACCCAAAACCATAGGGAGGGATGGTCTTTTGGGACCTATTTCCATACTTGCAGTGTATCTAGCACCCTATTATTGTGGGATCCGCACTATAAGGACCCCATGATAAGGCACCCGTATTTCCGGAAACTCCCATACACGTACCCCCAAAGGTTAAGCTTTAGTTCCCTGGGCTACTGCACAGCGCAGCCTGGGGCCTCTGAGGTTTCTTTGCCTGAGTCGTTCTTTTCTTTGGCTTCTTGGGCTTCAGAGGTTTGGGGAGGGGGTCCTCCTTTGTTTCAAAGAAGGAGGGGGGTGTTCAAGGTTAAGGTGAGTGCGCGAGTGGTTTTGGATTCAGGGCTTCTGTTTAAGTTTAAGTTGTTGATTTCTGGTCAGTCCGTTTAGAGTTTCCGAATAGCGACTAGACCGAGCAGCTAAGTTGATGAATTTCGGATGATGGGGCTCAGCGGTTCGTTTTGTTTTCGGAGTTTTTTCCAGCTCTTGAGTTTCGGCGGTACTAGGATGCCCAGTGGTACCCTTATTCCCTTTTTGGTAGTCCTAGGTTCCTTATAAAGTTACCCAATACCAAAAAGAGAGGCCTTTTTTTTTCGTAGGTTACTGGGTATCCTAGGGTAAGTCTCAGGACGATGGGGCTGAAGGGTTGAACTTAGACCATCTCCCTGGCAAGCGAATCCTAGAAGACTCTCTTTACTACAGGGGCCTCAGCAGATACCCATACGATTTTGGGGTCCATATTATAGGTAGAGTATTATGGGCCCCAAAACCCTATTCTAATTATTAAGGCCCCTATATCATGGTGCGCTTATTGTGTCCCGTATAGTAACCTTTATATAGACCCCGTTTAAGGAACCCCATTCTGTTTTTTTTGAAGGCCCCTATGCTAACACTCCAAGAAACCATTCCCAGACCTTTTTGAGGTGGGTCACAGCACCTGCGCTGCGGTTTTCGATGACGACCCGGAGGTGGTTGGAGGACCCCGCAGTTTTTGTGTGTGAAAGGTTCCCGGTGCCGTTTGTTTACGATGACGCAGCTTTGGGGTTTGAATTTGCTGTTTCTTTTTTCTGGACTGTATAGGGGGGTTGGTAGGGTGTCAGAGAGCTTTTCTTAATGAAGCGGCAACTTGACAGTACAGGACAAGAGTTGAAGGCTTCCATTCAGAGTTGTGAGTTCCGGGATAATTGCCCAAAGGGTCTTAGGTACTGTTATGGGGACATCTTCCCGAAATCATAGTAGTAATTGCTAATATAGAAACCCTACATTCTACTATAGCGGTACTTTGGACCTTTGGGTTACAAGTCTAGGATTGTGGTTTAGGGCAGTGTGAGCTTCAATGATACCCGGCCAGCACGGCAATCCCTACATTGCTGTGGCCACTTCTGGCTGCGCTTCTTGCAGTCCGACAAGAGCCCTAAATACTGAGAGGGAGGGGAACTCAACTCATGCGTTCTAGTACACACTCGCTCTTCCAATCGTAAGGCATCGGATGCTGATAGTCCCTAAACCTAGAGTAAGAGGCAAGGGAGCTGACTCGTTCTAGCACACGCTGGCTCTTGCAATCATAAAGTGTCGGATGCCCGGGAGACATCCCCAAACCCAAACAAAGTTCTGCGAGACAGAGAGAGAGAGAGAGAGAGAGAGAGACAGAGCGCACGCGAATCGTAACGTAATCTGGGACCTTATTAAATAGTCTTCTGGTGCATTCCGGGCCAGATGCTCCCTGAAAGCATATGTTGATGATGCTGGGCTATATTTATTCCCTAACAGCCCTATAAAAAGCAGACTACAGAGGAGTAGAGCCTTCATATCATAGACCAGATAGGCCTCCGCAACCGCAGACCGAAGACCTTATTGGCCTAGTGTCCCGTGTCCCGACATGGGAGTTTCCGAAGATAGGGGTACCTTATTTTGGGGTCCTTATAATAAGGATCCTACTATATAGGGTACTATATCAGGGTCCCCTCTTTTCGGAAACTCCCACATGGTATTGAATTTGGCCCCAAGGTTACAAAAGGGAGTCAAGGGAGTGTGTTTAAGGCCTAAGTACATATGCTATAGTCGTCAAACAAGTGATAGCCTAATTTTAGCATAGATTAAGAGGACGGTCGTGGCCATAGCTCAGAGAACGACTTCGAATGCAGTAGCTACCTTCAAAGCATGTTCCACTACTGAAACCTTAAACGAAAAAGCCCTGCACAAACTTTGCACCTAAAAGCCCTACACTTGCAAAGTTGTGTAGCCACCAGGGCATATAGGGTTTCCAGAAGCGCGGCGTGAAAGGAACCACTGGCACCGGCTGCCACGTCGGCCGGGCTGCCCTGATTTGCTTCTGTGTCGACCGTTTCGATAGATTGAAGTTCCGCATCGTGGGCTTGCACAATCCGAATGCCTGAGGCCCCATGTGCCTGGTTAGTATTTCCGTAGGCCTTAAAGTTCCCATGTTTGAACCTGGTTAGCATTTCCGTAGGCTTTAGAGTTCCCACCCTTCCAGGCCTAAGTATATACTATGTGGCTACATGGAGTCTTAGGGTACGGGAAACTCTGCAGGGTTTGGGGCATCGGGGTTTGGGATGATCATGCCCAGGCCGCTGGGGTGGTAGGCTCTCGAGATGTTTTGGGATTCAATGGCCTAGAGCTCTGGGGCGGAGGGGGAGATGTTCGGGGTGTTTGGCATATATGGGGCTCTGGGTTTATGTTTCCCCTCGAGTGGATGGAGCAGTAACCTCTTAGCACCCGTGCATGTGCATGTATGGCATGTCTCATGACAGTTCCGAAGAGGCTAACGGCCCTCTTTCAAGGTTCTCCATAGCTCAACAAGTTTGGCCCACCTGCAAATTGACCCCAAACTCTAAACCGCCCCTAAACCCTAAAACTTAAACCCTAAACTCAGGACCCCTTAATTGTCCCAACCCCTAAACCCTAAAAGCTAAACCTTAAAAACTAAACCCTAAACTCTAAACCCCTGATTGTACCTGCTGACCTAGGGGCAGACGCAAAAAGGAGCTCAAAAAAGCAAAACCCTTCATTATAAAGACCCTGAAGCTTCCAAAGTGTGTGGTGTCCATGGAGGCTTGGATTTCGGTCCCTACACGGACGCCCGCGTGGAGCGCATCCGTTGGCATCCGCTCTATGACTTCTTGGAGGCGGGTTTTTAGGGTTTTAGGGTTTAGGGTTTAGGATTTTAGGGTTTAGGGTTTAGGGTAATCTCAAAGTCCGAAACCCTTAGACCCTTAACGCCCTAAAGGCTTTAAGGGTTTGGAAGAACGCCGAAGCCCTAAAAATCACTTTTCAAGGGCCTTAACCGACAAACCTCAAAAACCCTGAAACCTGAAACGCCTGAAACACCTAAACGTCCCTGGAACCTTTTGAAAGCCTCTACAGCCTAAGCCCTGAAGGTGTTGAGTTTGGAAGCCTCAGGCTAAACCCTAAACCCCCCAAAAAAATGAACCCTAAACCCTAAACCTAAACCCTAGACCCTAATTAAACCCTAACCCTAAACCCTAAACCCTAACCCTAAACCCTAAACCAAAAAAGCCTTGAACCCTGAAGCGCCTCAACCACCTAAGCGTCTATGGAAGCCTCAGGCTGAGCAGTACATCAACTCCTTTCCCTAAGGCTCTTATAGGGTTCCTTTAAGGGCTCTATAAGGGGTATCATAAGGGTTTAGGCTTTAGGGTTTAAGGCTCCATGTACCCATATAGTAGATACTGAGGCCTTAAAGTACCTATATAGGGATCCCTTTAAGGCAAAAGTATCTACTATAAGGATACATGGAGCCTTTGGGTTTAAGGGTCTCGAAGAAAGCCTAAGCCCTAAAACCCCTATCCCCTAAGACCCTTAACCCGCAAGCCCTAAGTGCCTCAGGCTGAGCAGTACGTCAACTCCAGATTCCAGATCGGCTCCTTGATGGGCTCGCAGACCTGCGACGAACTGAGTCGAAGCCTCGGCGTGGTGGGGCTTTGCACCTCCTGTGCTTTGAACTGCCACAGGACAGCAAGATATGCTATAGGGGTTCTACAGCTTGGGGGCGTATGTGTGTGTGTGTGTGCGTGTGTGTACAAGGGTTTTGGGTTTTAGGGTTAGGGCTTCGCAGTGGATGGGTAGGGTCCACAAGGGAAGTGTTTCCAACGTTTTCAGCGTTCTTAAGCTGTTGCTTACAGGCATTTGTCAGCTATCTATAGTGTGGCGAGAGGCCAGAGTAATGCCCGTAATCAGATCGGTCCCACTACCGTGCATCGCCACATTCGTCATTGGTCGCAATAGCAGCAGCGATAGTGGCAGCAGGAGGAGGACCAGTAGTACTATGTGTAGTAGTGGTAAGAGCGATACATGCTGAAAGCGAAGGATGCGAGTATCGCTAGTACGTACAGTTGCCGCAGCATCTGCAGCAGCCTTAAATTAACCCTATGTCCATGCGAAAGTCAAGGAGTTTTGAGGTTAAGCATCTCTTTGCGTCTATGGGTACTTGGTATTTCCGCAGCATCGGGTGTAGGCGTGAGGTAGGTTTGAGTAACTGTGGTTGAGATATTGCCATATCCCGGGCAGCGAAATTTCTGTAAGTTCCCATGCGATGTTTTGAAACGCGTGCTGCATGCTTGTGAGGCCTGTTACTCTCAAACCAAACACAGTTGTCTCTCAATGCTTGCACTGAAGGTTCAAGGCAATCCTAGAGCCAAGCCCAAAGCCTTAAAGCCAAATCCTTGGTGCAACGTCGCAGGCTACGGCTGGCGTGGTGTGGAGTATCGGGGCTGTCAGGCGCGATTCGGATTTGGGCTTTAGGGTTTCAGGTTAGGTTCACGCGGCTTAGGATGGGTTTAGGGCTCAGAGTTGGGGGGGGTACGTAGGGTTTAGGTGGAAGCTGCCAGTGGCCCTCATCCAAGAAACCGAGCGGATGCGAGCCTTGTGAAAACCGATAGGCCGCTAACGACTCAAGTCCAAGGGTAAAAGGAGGGACCCTAAATAAGGACCCCTAGGTATATATATACCCTTAATGTAGCTACTATATACCCATTCCATGGCCCATTATACGGTAGGGGTCCCCATTAAGGGTCCCTCCTTTGCCCCTTTGATCAAGCTAAGCAGCTAACCCTTATTCAGAGCCCAGTAACCTAGTAAGTAGGTTGTCGGAGTTGTAAGGTTTACATAGCGCTGAAGGAACTGAGGGAACAGTAACTGACTCTATGGGTACGTAGGAAATTGGGGTCCCAGAACAACATGCACCGCCCGAAGTCTTCATCTACATGGAGGGTGCTTTGCAGGAGTATGGGGTCCTGAACCATTCGTAGCTCAATCAAATCATAAGCTGTATCGCACCAGCTGTTACAGGGACATGCCTTTTTGTTCTCATATGTTCTCTTAGATCTGAGGATTAGGTAAAGGTGCACACTGATTGCGCCGCTTTTGGGTTATCCACCTAAGAAGGTCCATACGTATGTATGTATGTGTGTGTATGCATATGTTTGTATACATTATCATATGCTATATATATATATATATATATATGTAGAAATGTAGTATTCCTTCAGGTTTCCCGAAACCAAAGTGAGAATGTCTTTTGGGGCTTACTTCCACAATCGTAGAAATTTGGAGCTTCTGGGCACATGATTGAGCCACTGAGTTAGTAGCTGAGTAGGTAACCTCTAACCTTCGTGGGGTTTATATAGTCCTACCACAATTCAAAAGCTTAACCTTGTGGGGGTTATATAATCCTACCAGAATTGAACCCCTAATTGAAAAGGTTAACTTGTTTTTTGCGCTGGGATATTCAGCCCCTAAGCCCAGCTTGGCTTTTTGATTGGGGGTGTTCGGTTCTGCTTGCGCTCCAAGGCTTAGGATTTAGGGTTTATGGGGTCTAGGGTTTAGGGAGACCAGCTCAGGCTTGAGGATTTAGGGGAGGTTAGCTCAGGCTTTAGGATATACTGTAGGGTTCAGACTTCTTGCCCGTGCCGCAGGACGTGTCAGAGAAGGGAAATCCGTGTGTCAGCTTGGCGCCCAGCTTCTACTTACCCTGAATTTGGGAGGCGGATCCTTCTTAACCCACTTTTGGCTCTCATAATTTCATAGGAGGCCAAAAGGGATTTTAGCCTAGGGGGGTTTAGTAGGGATTAGGGTTCCCATAATAGGGCTCATAAAAAGGAATCCCTACCCCACGAATCTTAAACCCCCCTTTTAGCTTCCCATCATAATTGGACCTTGAGAGGGTCTGCCATCCCCAAGGGTCCCCGTAAGCCTAACTCCTACCTGAGCCCTGAACACCACCAGAAGGATCCCAAGGACCGTTTGAAGGGCTTTGATATTTCTCATGAAGAGGTAATTATGAGGGCTACAAAAATGCGACCTTAAAACGGTGACAGGGGATGATAGAATCTCCAAACGTTCCAGGAAGGCTGGCACTTGCTTAGAACGCCGTCATCCTCCTTACTAATGCCCTGTCACGACGACTCTGCCTTGCAGCTGATTTCTATGCCTGCAGCAAGCCCAATGGACCACTCCGTGGTGTCCTGGCTTACAGAATACAAACAACCCTCCAGCGGAAATCATGGGTCCCTCCGTGGATTTTCCATATGCTTGGGAAGGTGGGGGGAGCTTGAAGTTGAAGACTTGGCGCGAACGCTCCATCTTGCTGCATAGGGCTTGAGGATTGGGTTTTTCTAAACCTTAAACCTCATTGAACCTTCCTTAACCTACCAAAACCTACTTTTTTGCAGGGTCCCTATATTTTCTATACTGGAGTTTATAATAAGAACTTACAAAGAAAAGTAGGGTTTGGTAGGTTAAAGTTAACCCTAAACACTACCTTGAGCTCCGCCCCTCGGAGCATCGGTCTGAGCAACTCTGGGGAACCCCAATTCGGTGACCTCTTCTTTGCCTCGGGGCCCCTACCCTCAACCCTAAACCCTAACCCCTAACCCCTAAACCCCTTACAACCCTAAACCCTGAGCCCTCAACCTTCAACCCTACATCTGGGTAGTGATGTTCCACTGTGTGGCCTTTGCTTTCAGGGTCCTTAAGAACCCTCGCTAGGAGTCCATATCGCTTTCCCTCTACACTTCCAGCAGAAGGAAGGCATCCTAGGGTTTTAGGTAGTTTTATGAAAGCAAGATGGCTACGTGCTCAGTGCATTCCTGTGTCAATGATATTCGAAACCCCAGATCCCGACGTTCATATCCCCCGCGCACCTGGCTCAACTTCTACTATGCCGCTATACAGGCCAAAATAAAATAGGGTTCCTCTAAAGGGGTCTACAAGGGTTACTGTAAGGGTGCTGTGGTGTAGGGGCCTTATATAATATTCAGAATAGGGCTTTGGGGGTATATTATACTATAGTTTTAATAAGTAACTCCCAAAATCGTATAAGTAAGTATTGAGGCCCCTATTATAAACTCTACTTCAAGCACCTGGACCTCAATCCCTAGACTCTGTAACCTTTAGGTTCCAAAGCTTTTAGAGAACCCTAAAACCCTAAACCCTAAACTCTGTGGCAAAAAGCCGTTTACCTACCCACCAAGTCCCCCGACCCTTCAAGTAGGGTCAGGGAGAACCCCCTCCCAAAACCCTCAACCCTAAACCCTGAACCCTTACCCTCAACCCTAAACCCCAACCCCTAGACCCGTACAACCCTAAACCCTGAGCCCTCAACCCTGAAACCCTCAACCCTACACCCTGCACCCCGCTCTAAGCCGTATTTCCTGAGAAAGCCCAGGCTGGGAAGGTTGGCACCTGAGCAATCCGCAGTTTGGGTTTTTAAGATTTTTGGGGGTTGAGGGTTGAAGGGTTGATGGCTTAGGGTTTGGGGTTTTGGGGTTTAGGGCTTTGGGTTTCGGGTGGAGGGTTTAGGATTGAGGGGCACCTGAGCAATCCGGGCTTAATCGGTTGACCAATGGGTGGAACTGCATTACAGGTCCTTGGATTCAGGATGGTCCTGCTGTCTGGGATCTAGATGAGCATCTACTGCGGGCCCCTTTGGTTTAGTCCTTTAGGGTTTAGGGTTTAGGGGTTTAGGGTTTAGGGTTAACCCTAAATCCTGAGCTCGAAACCCGAAAGCTTGAACTCTGAAGCCTAAGCCCTGCACCCTCCACCGACACCATAGGTAGGGGTTTAGCATCAAGTTACCTTGCTCGCCGGGTTTGGGGGGACTTAGTATCTGGTTATTTTAGGGACTTATAAGTACCATAACCCCAATTAGGGTCCCTTTTAGGACTTATAAGTCTACTTACTACCTACTTACTAAGTCCCCCGACCCTCCAAGTCCTGTATGATTCGGCCGACAAGGATCTTGGCCTGCTAGTGAATCTCGTGACCCCTTTCACGTGCCAGCTTGTCATGACAACTCTGCTTGGAAGAGGGTTTAGGGGTTTAGGGGTTTCGGGATTAGGGGTTTAGGGGTTAAGGGGTTCAGGGTTTCGGGTTTGGAAGACGCGCCTAAACCCTAAGCCTTTAACACCCCAAACGCGGAAACTCCAGGCCTTGAGGGCCAATCCCCAACCCTTAACGTTAAACCCTAGACAACTGCCCGGACGATCAATATAGGGGCCTTAATCATTAGACTAGGGTTTTGGGGCCCATTTTACTATAATATATCAGGAATGCCACCAAAATAGTATAGGAAATTATTCACGCCGCTACAGTAAAAGCCAGAAAGTTGGAATATGATTATCCTAAACCCTTTATGGTAAATTATAAGGTATCCTACCCTGAAACCATATTCCAACTTTCTGGAGTTCCCTTTACAGGATTCTGAATATTAACATGAACCCCCAAAAAAGGAACTACTATGGCGCCTTAGGGTAGACACTTGGGTGGTTGTCAAGATTAGGGTCCCTTTTTTGCTTCTTTAGTGGACATGGCACCTCCTGGAGTCACCCGGCTCCTTCTTGGCTTTGATGCCCTTAGATAGCGTGGGCTGCAGCGGCGAGGCTAGTCTTCTGCCTTATGCCATAGACTTTATGAAACCGTACTTGAGCCTGCAAAACCTATGTTTATTTAGGGTCTTTTAGTGATGAAGAGTATTTGAAACCGTACTTGGGCCCGCAAAACCTATGTTCATTTAGGGTATGATAGCGATGAAGAGTGTTTGAAACCGTGCTTTGGCCCGCAAAACCTATGTTTATTTAGAGTATGATAGTGATGAAGAGTATTTGAAGCCGTACTTGGGCCCGCAAGACCTATGTTTATTTAGGGTAGTAAGACCCATGAACGCAAACCCTTAAGAAGGTAAGTTCTGCTCCGCGCAGTCCACAGTCTCATGACAGAGCGCTGAAACCTGTTCCTTGCCTCTTAAGCCCCAGTTTAGGGTTTAGGGTATAGGATTTAGTTAGCCCCCCCCTTTAGGGTTTAGGGGTTTAGGGTCAAGGGGCTTGGGTAGCCCAAAAGTTTTATTCTGGGTGCCTGAGCAACTGCCGGCACTACGGTTCATGATATGAATCCTGCACTACCTTAATTACCCTAAACTATGGGAATTGTGGTATAGTCCTTATTCTGGGTAATGCAGGATTTATATCATGAACCGTATCCCTTAGTGCTCCTTGCTACAGCTATGCGATAAGATGCCCCCCCCAACCCTCATTCTAGTTGTCAAATCCCATAAAGCCCTGCAGTCATCCTGTACGGCTTACCTGGACCCCAAGGAACCTACCTTTTTTAGGGTTCCCGAATCTGATTTTATTATATAAGTCCTGAAGAAGGTAGGTTATTTGGGGTTAAGGTATAAGAGCCTCCAAACATCCCCTTTTTTTGGAACCGCACGCTTCCTCTGCGCCAGAAGCCGGGTCCTACGTGAGTACAAATCCAGAGCTGGCGGGGTCGGAGCCTGAGATCGGGAGGAGGGTTTTTGGTTCCCGATCATGTTTGCTACCACCTTCTTATGATTACTGTTATTGTTTTATGATTACTGCTGCTCTTATGACTATGATTTTTTTTCATGAATGTGTATATATACATATATATATATAGGTATTGTTTATGACTATGGTTATTCTTGCTAGTGTATAATATTATGAGCATTAGTAGCATCAGTATTGTCAGGCCTCGGGTTTCCAGGCTAGGGCTTTTAGGGCTTCTTTGCTTTCGGGTTTGGGGCTTTTCGGGAGATCCTGAGATCGCTTTCGTTTTTGTTTGTTTGGTTGGGGGATGAGGGGCTTGGAGGGAGGGCTCTGGAGGGGCTACTGCTGGGGTTCCCAGAGCCTCCAAAACCCCTTAATTAAGGAATATACCTTAAATTATAATAAGATCCCCAATATGATGTAAGGTATATTCCTTAATTAAGGGGTTTTGGAGGCTTTGGGTTAGGGTTTCGGGGGAAGGAGTGAAGGCCTGAGATTTGGCAGGATTTGGGGTTTCTAGGGTTTAGATTAGAAGGGGCCCCTACCCTGTAATAGTGGTATAATAGGAATATAGTAGGGCCCTGATATAATCCTTATAGTCACTATTACAGGGTGGGGGCCCCTTCTAAGGTTTAGACTTTGGGCTGAACTTTCACGGCGGAGTACAACAAGCTGGGTTTGGGATCTAGGGCCTAGGGTTCAGGGTTGGAGGCCTCGGGCCTTGAGGCCGCAAGCAATTGCAGAGAGCCAACAGAGTTACTCTGTTGAGGTTGACTTTATGTGTTGGCAGAGCTTAAGGGCACCAGAGTTCGATGCAAAGAAATGGGTGTTCGACAGTCTTGAGCCTGAGTGTAGGTTAACTTGTGAGTTGTCAAGTCTTTGAGAGTGTGACCGA
This sequence comes from Symbiodinium sp. CCMP2592, assembly GCA_905221615.1. Taxonomy (NCBI): domain Eukaryota; class Dinophyceae; order Suessiales; family Symbiodiniaceae; genus Symbiodinium; species Symbiodinium sp. CCMP2592. The sequence goes on along the minus strand of CAJNDT010005902.1, from coordinate 752,417 downwards.
TTGGCACGTGTCCTGTCTGCCGACCTCACTCTATGCATGTATGCCGTGTTGCACTCAGGTTTTGGGGGGTTCCTTATTGTTATTACAGTACAATGGGCCCCAAAACGATATTCTAATTGTTAAGGCCCCTCGATTGGCCACTGTTCCGAAACCTTCAATCCTCGAACATGAGTCTCTAGGCCTCCCAGTGGGCCCTTATTCGCTTTTGGCAGTCCTAGGTTCCTTATACAGTTACCTAATACCGAAAAGGGATCCCTTTTTATTCCTAGGTTACTGGGCATCCTAAAGGGAACTCCAGAAAGTTGGAATATGGATTAATGGTAGGATCCCCTATAATTTACCTTAAAGGGGTTACGATAATGATCTGTCCTAAACCCAACCCAAAAGCCTGTCATCCCAGGCACAAGTACTGCCGAAATCCCCTACCAGGCAGTCGCGCTCCCAGCCGAGGGGACGATTCAATGCTGCGTTTTTTGGTGTCAGTTTGGAGCGAAAGGTTTATATAGGGAATTCAAGATTAAGGTTTTGGATGTGCTCACTGGGAGATGTCCCCAAGCCTGAACCGTAGCGTTGGGTCCGTGGTACGGCTTAGCGGTTTGGGCTTTGGTCAGCATCATCAAAGGGCTCCAAAGGGTGGGATGAAGGTCGGCCGTAAACCCTAAACCCTCTGACCTAAACCCTAACACCCTTAGAGGGTTTAGGGTTTAGGGTTTAGGGTTTAGGGTTTAGGGTTTAGGGTTTAGGGTTTAGGGTTTAGGGTTTTGGGTTTAGGTGGGATTCGATCCTTACCCTGCGAGCAATCTTATCAGGACCGGATCATCGCCTTCTTCTGATGGGGGCAGAACAATCGGTGGTCTGCAGTGATTATATGGGCGGTCGTCAAAATTATGGTCCCTTTTTGGGCAGCCTCATTATTAGGTGCCGTATTATATTAGGGACCCCAAAAGGGATCCTAATTTTGACAGCCACCCATATAGTTCCAGCTGCTCTTGGCAGAGCGATTCCTGTCCTGAACCTTTTTCCAACCCTAAACCCTAAACCCGCCAAACCCTAAACTCTAAACCCTAAGCTCTAAACCCCTGAACCCTAATCTAAAGAAGTAACTACACGAAATATGCATGGATGGTCACCAGTTTGCTTCGCCGTCAAGCTCCGCCCACCTGACGCCGGATTGAGCAGCGGTTGCTCCGACGTATGGCACGTGCCGAAGCACGAACTTGGGAGTGAAACTAAACTGGCGCTTGTGCCGAGAAGCAGCACTAAACCCCTAAACCCTAAACCCCCCCAAACTCTAAACCCTAAGCCCCAAGCCCCTGAACTCTGAACCCTAATCCCTACATCCTGGAGCCTCAAGCCTAAACCGACGTCTCAACTCCCGGTCTTCTTGGGATCTCATGGTTTTATGAGGTCTATACTTGGAGGCCCTTTTGACTTAGTAAGTCTACTTAGTATCCCCTAGAAACCCTATTATAATCCCCATAAGTTACCTTACTAACCCTACTTACTAAGTCAAAAGGGCCTCCAAGTAGGGCTTACCTGAAAGACCAAATGACCCTTAAAAGTAGGGGCCCTTTTCCCAGATACTGTGAATCCCTATATGGTAGTATATGAACCTTAAACCCTTTTAGGGTTCATTTCGTCCTTAAGGTAGGCTTCAGGAGGTTTAGGAATTAGGATTCTGGAGCTCCGGAGTTGAGGTTTTTAGGAGTTTTAGGGTTGAAGTTGAGGGTCCAGGAGGTTTAGGTTTGAATAATGGGTTTAGGGTTTAGGGCTCAGGAGGATTAGGGTTTTGGGTTCTAGGGGGTTCGTGTTTGAGCCGTCCGGGTTGGATGTGCGAATCGAGGTCGCAATCGTGGCATCTGGTGTCACACGATTAAAGGCAGTGCTGCCGGCTCGTTTGAAGCTTCTTGGCCGGTGGGTGTATCATATGGGTGGTTGTCAAAATTGTGGTCCCTTTTTGGGTCCCTAATATAATATGGCACCTACTATTTAAGGGTCCCAAAAAGAGATCCTAACGTTGACAACTGCCCATATACTATTCCCCGGGGTTCCTTTGTATGTCGCATAACATGATTGCTAAGGCCCCTACATTGGGTAGGGCTAGGTGTTTGGCCATAGTTCCTTGTGGGATTTCCGAGGTTGGAGGTTTAGGATTCGGGCTGTTGGCTTCAGTGTTGCTTGCTCCGCTGGAGTCTCTTTGTGTTGCACCCTGACCCAGTCCCTTAGATATACAGGGGCCTTAATAATTACCAATACTATTTTGGGGGTCCCTTATTGTAATTATGCTACACTGGGCCCCAAAACCCTAGTTAGTCTAATTATCAAGGCCCCTATTTTACCCGGCTCAACCTTGAAGCCTTTAAAACCACTTCGAGCAGACGTAAGAGATTCGTCATGAATCTCGAATCGCAAACTCAAGCCTTAGCAGTAGTCCGTTTCTGGCTTGGGATTGCCCTCCCAAATGATGCAAAGTAAGTATATAGTAGAATGTAGGGTTTCTATATTAGGAATTACTATTATGATTTGGGGAAGCCTTTGGGCCTGTAGGTCGAGGTTAAGATTTCGGGCTCTCCCACGCAGCCTACTTGGAGGTTCATGGGTACGTATAAGTAGGGTTGTAAGTAGGGTAACTATACTTATAACCCATACCAGGGGACTGATAACCCCACTCATAACTAACTACCCCTGAACCTCCAAGTACCGGGCATCATAGAAGCTTCCCACTACAAGGATTTCGACAGGGGTCACTCTTCTGGCCTGCTTGCTAGTAGAATACGTGACCTTTTGTATTTCTGAGGTAGCACAGACCATGTATATCCTTCAAAGTCAGTAGAATATAACCACCCTCCTAATGAGTACCACCCACCAGACCACCCAAAGTTCAACACGAGTACCTTACACTACCTCACCAAAGTTTACCCGCTTGTGCCTCGCAAGCTTTCAACGGCCCATCCAGGACAGCCCCCCTTTCGACTGACTACTTCGTACTACTGTAGCAGGCTTTTCAGTCCAAAGCCATCGCCGAAAAAAACCTAGTCGAATTGTTCAGGCCCGTTAACTATGCATTCCTAGGCCGTTTGTATCGTCGAACACGTTAAACCAAGCCTTAAACCCTGCAGCCCGCAACCTAAGGCCCAAAATCTAACTTCGGCCAGTTTAACTCAACCTCAAAGAAAGCCTTGAAGCTTCAAGCCCCAAGTCCAACTTCGCCAGATTGGGAGTACTGCAACCCGAAGATGCCTGACATCTCGTGGACAGATGTGACGACCATTGAGTGGCCCCGTCTTCCTTTGCCTTCAGCTGACAGTAAAGAAAGTCAAGTGGACCTAAATAGGGATTTCTATTCTTTTCTCTCTGGAAAACCTAGCGTGACACAAGTTTCACTGAAGATTTAGTGGCCAAGCCAATAATAGCTAGGTGAACGTGTGTTAGACTGGCCAGGGGGTTGTCATTTAAAACCTCTTGCTGGGGGTCCGGTTTGGTCATCGGTTTAGGGTTTCAGGAGGTGCTGAGCGTTTCGTCCGTTAGGAAGCGGCAACTGGATTACAGGCTTTTGGTTGATTCTCTAGGATGCCCAGTAGTACCCTTATTCACTTTTTCTAGTGCTAGGTTCCTTATAAAGTTACCCAATACCAAAAAGAGAGGCCTTTTTATTCCTAGGTTACTGGGTATCCTAGTTCGTTAGTCAGCTACTACAGGGGAATAGGGTTTTGGGGCTCATTATAGTATTTTTATAATAAGGAGCCAAACAAATGGTATAGGTAATTATTTAGGCCCGTATACTACTAGTACTCTCCGGAGTTGGAGTGGTCTTTGTTCCGGCCTGGACATGGAGGTTTGATGTGTCGTTGATTTGTGAACTTCCGAAAATGTTGGGTAGCTTACCTTTGGGGTCCTCTTAAAAAGGATCCCACTGGGACCATATTTAGGGTCCCCTGTTTTCAGAAACTCCCATTTGCTGGCTTTGGGGCCGAGTAGACTGCTGGGAGTCGGTTCCAGGATGTCATCCAATCCCATATTACGCATTTGTGGACTCACAATATCGGGGCCTTAATAATAATAAACAATACGATTTTTTTGATTTACCCCCAAACCCTATTCTAAATATTAAGGAGTACCCAGCACCCGGGAAAACACAACTGCAAGGCATTTGTGTGCTCCTGCCGTCGATGGATTGCGTAGTCCACCCTAAACACAGCACCTACAAACGAACTCGGAAGCTGCAGTGTAATATAGTTCAAAGGGGAAAAGGAGGGACCCTTAATGGGGACCCCTACCCTATAATGGGCTATATAATAGGTATATAGCAGCTGTATTGAGGGTATATTCCTAGGTGTAATATACTAGGATGCCCAGTAGTACCCCTATTCCCTTTTTTGTAGTCCTAGGTCTTATAAAGTTACCCAATACCAGAAAGAGAGGCCTTTTTATTCCTAGGTTACTGGGCATCCTAGTATAGTAGAAGCCAGAAAGTTGGAACAGTAGACTCCTCATGCCCTTAAGGTAAAGTATAAGGGATCCTAGCACTAATCCTCCTAAAGCCATGTTCCAGCTTTCTGGCTTCTACAACAATTGGAATTGGGTTTTGGCGGTTCCTTATTATAGTTAATTATAGTATAATATACACCAACAGCCTATTCGGATTATGAAGGCCACTATATTATGTGTGTGTGTGTGTGTAGCCAGGGGGTTTAGGAGTTCAGGGTTTAGGGGTGCCATAGTAATGACCAACGCTGCTGCTTGGGGTTCCTATGTCTGTCTATGTTAACCTCGTATACGCCAAATATGGTACGCAGCAAAGCACAAGGGGCTTCATCGGTCAACAACGGCACGAAAAAGCACACCTTTGAAGCCAAGCAGGACACTGGTTAGACGGTTGTACTGAACTACTTACTTGGTCCTTTTCTAACAGAGCGGTTACCTTCTTCAGCGCGTGACCTCCGCAAGTAGACGACCGTCTGACCAAAGCAGTCAAAAACTCCCATGTTGGCCAGGCGCCCGCCGAAGATGTTGTGGAATGACGTCGTGCCCGCAGCCTAAACATCGGGGATCTAAGGACATGTGCTTGAAGTTTGAGGGATTCAGGCTTCATTGTCGGGTCGAGGAGGGGTTGAGGTTTAGGGCCTCGGTTCACTGCTGGTATGTATGTTCTCCGAACCTCCAAGTATCGCTTTGAAACGGCTTCCACCTGGCCTGCATAATGAGAAAGATTTCCCAAACGGGTTCCCTAAGACCTAAACGCCAGCCCTTGCAGCCTAAACCCCCGCCCAACACCCTAGTCTAGATATATGGGCCTCGCTTGTGGGAGCATCAAAATGGACATTGTAGGATGCCTCAATCACTCCTACATGAGTTGTTTCTGAAGAGATGCCCCACAATATCTCCAATGAGGGGATGTTGAAGCAGACGTCGGGTTCCTGCACCTTCAACCCCGTAAGTCCCAAACCCGAACAAGCCTTGAACTTGCAACATTATATCCCGACCTGCACCTGTATGATCCTACATGCGCCAAGTACAGGGGTTGAAATACGAGTTGGTTAACCGCACTTACAGTCTCTAATTTGACCCCTGTATTGCCCCATATATCTACAGAGTATCACAAAAACTGCCAAAGGTACCCCACCAAAACTCCCTATACTCGGTGTCTAGAGTCTAGGAATCGTGCGCCCAAAGCTCCGCAATGCAGGCTCTCGACGCCAGTGACCGGACGATTTGTTCGCTTCGTGTCCTCTACGGGTAACTGCCAAATCACAGAGATGCAGGCAGGGCCAGGGTTGAGGGTTTAGGGTTTAGGCACGGTTTAGGGTTTAGGGTTAGGGTTTTAGGGTTTAGGGTTCATGGGTACTTCATTTTATAAGTAGGGTTATAAGTATAGGTTAACAATACTCTTAACTTATAACCCATATTTTACGGACTTAAATCCCCACTTACAACTACCCCTGAACCTCCAAGTTCGGAATTTTACGGAGTTTGGAGAGTAGGGTCTACTTTTCGGGTTTTCTATGCAGCAGTCCGGCTTTTCCACGGCTTTTTCTAGGATGTTGAAAGGGTTCTGTAGGGTTCTTCGGCTCATGGATCAAAGGTTTAGGCTCGACTTTACACGGTGCTCACTATCGCAATGCTGGTAGTTTGGCTGTCTGGAAACTTACTGTTGATTTGTGTTGTGATTAGTATCGATCTGACCTTGTGGACCTTTTAGCGATTGCAGTTGAACCGCGGCTATGAAACCCTCAGCTAGAGGCTTGAATAAATACTAGCCCTTATAGTTCTCATACCACCATCGATGGTTTGCCCCAAACCCTGCCAAAAACCCGAAACCTTAAACCCGCAACCCTAAACCCGAAACCCAAAACCCGAAACCTTAAGCCCGAAACCTTAAACCCGAAACCTTCCGAAACCCGAAACCCTTGTTCTAATCATCAAGGCCTCTGCATCATCCGCCCAATCCTCAAGCCTTGAAAAAGTGAAACCCCATGGTCCGGAGTGCAGAAACAAAGGGTTCCTTCAAGGGATCGATAAGGGTTCTACAGGGGACCCTCAAGGGATCTATGAGGGTTCCATGAGGGAATTTACCCCGTAAGGGCTCTATGAGGGAATTCTGGAATATGTTCCCAGCCCAGCATCCCAAAATTATTGAACTTTCTGGTGCTCGCGTAGCCACAACCATATCGAAACGTCCCAGCTGTGGAAGGTCGACGAACTCAACACCCAGGTAATAGGGATCTGAAGCAATTCGTAGATCCTCTCCCTGGCGTTCCCGGGTACAGTTCAATTCTTAGATGAGGATATAATCTTCCTCAAGACCCGCTTCAGTAAACCGTTAACCAGCCTAGGTGGCATCCCCTCTGAGGTGTCCCTGTTCAGACTGCGTAGTAACTAGCGAAAGGGTATGCTTCTTCGAAATGCAGCAGAACCTAGTTACAAGACCGAAAAACCCAAACAACTCCGTAAACCCTCTGACAAGTCACAGAAGCAGTCGTTCAGACATGCCCAAACCATCCTAAATCCTGGAGCCCTAATCACTAAGCTAAACCCCAAAGCCAAAATCCCGAAACCCCAAACCCCTAAGCCAAAACGTACAGCTCTGAATTCGTATGTTTCAGATCCGTAGTACCTTTTCGACGAGAAGTGGAGGTCATCAAAACATACAGGGCACTTAGCCCCTAAATCCTAAACCCCTCAACCCTAAACCCCTGGAGGTCATCGGCCAGCTGATTGCCACATCAGAAACCTGTCCGGTTGCTGTGCGCAACGCCAGGGGCTCCGGATCCGAATGCACCGAATTTGGGTTTGGTGGTTTCCCGTGAAGGTTCGTTGTTTTAGGGATCTAGAGGGGCTCCTTAGATCCCCAACACCTAACCTTTAAACTTGTTGCGGTTCTTGTAGTCTTTAGTAGGAATCGGAAAGTTTAACCGTTTTTCTGTGGCTTATTGGGGTAGTAAGGGTTCATATAAGGGTACTATAGGGGCTACTGTCTTTCAGAATCACTGTAGGGGTTTCGGCTTTTCTGGTTTCGGTTTGGGTTTGAGGTTTTGGGGTTTGAGGGTTTCAACGTTTACGGTTAGGGTTATGCTTTTCGGAATTAAACTTTAGGGTTTAGGGAGTTTTGTAGAAGCCTTAATGTAGCAACTACTACCGTGATTCGTGAGTCTTCCGTATGAGGGCTATCTTATTAAGACATACCCCAATATGCCACAAAACCTTCTTCTAGCTCTTACGGTCGGCCCCCATATTAAGGCCTGAGGCATGTTGGTCATAAGGTTTAGGAGACAGGCTTCAGGACTTGATGGGTTTACGCCTGGTTTTCTTTGTTATGGCAAAGCCTAGCACCCCCAATTTAGGACCACAACTGGTATGGTCTTCTGGCACATGCCCCTTGCGAAGACTTTTTGAGGGGTTGATCCGAATGCTGGTCCGTGTGAAGCTTGCTACAGCTCACTAAAACCAAAAACCTTGAACCCTGGATACTCCAGCTCTCCCCTTAAAACAATCAACAGTTCGGTTTTGGCTACGGAGCACGTGCCGTGAGGTGCGTGCAATGCTGGGGCCAAACATGAACATCGACGTCGGCCGCACGGCCTGTGGCCAAGGAGTTGTCGAGTTATAAGGGAGCTTTAAACAAAGAGTAACGATATGACCTTGCCGCCCACAACTAGACTGCAGAAAGTCCGAAAACTAGTTAAACTGTTATAAGTTATAAGCGTATGCACGACTCGTATTACAGACGCAATGATAACGGGTTTTCGGCTTTGGGCTCTTTGTCCCCATCCTCTTCGGATGATGATGGTTATGGTGATTATGACATGACTATGATTATTTTGTTATTGTTATTATGATTTCGGCTATGATTATTAGCATGCTTAGTTTGTACCATTATCCTATGCATGATAATGTCTTGTGATAGGTACTATGCTTATGATCATTATTTTGATTAGGATCATTACCTTGTTTCTGCTGAGTACTGTTGTTGAACTTGTCCTTCAACTTCCATTTTAATTGGACTCATACTGACCGTGAACATTATTACGATCATTAGTGTGATGGAGAGTATTCTTATGCATATTGTGTTTTGTGCATTAACTTGGCAGTTGGATCCCTAGGAATCGATGACCCTCAGGCCTGGCGAGGTGGCATCCACCCATCCGCGGAGTTCCCTCAGGCCTTCACCGAGCTACTTGGCTCAGGTACTAGGATTCCTTCTTTGTTCAGGGGTTTGGAGTTTCCGGTACCTAACTAAGCTGGCTAGGAATCTTGTAACGGTTTTGAACAAATTTCAAGCGGGGTCCAAACTATGTGAAAGTCTTTGGACGTTCCACGTGTAATGAAGCCCCGCCGAGGTGGGTCACCAGTTCTGAAGCCACGATCACCTTTGCAGTGAACGAAACGCCGGGCCCTTTCTCTGCTGAGGAGGTTCATTGTTCTCAATGCACCGGTTGCCTTGCTTCTGCCTGTTCGGATGCTAGCTAGCACCGCACGCAGTAACTGGTACCAATTACTGCGGCTGCTGAGTCACTGCTGCTTGCATCTGCTTGCATTTGCTTGGCTAGTTCTCCTCTTGCTGCTACTGCCGTTGTAGCTGTTCGCTTCTACTGCGGCGGTCCAATAAAAACATGGCAGCAACTGAGGCCTACCGTGACCTCGGTTTCACCGATGAACGGAACAGCGCGTGGCGGCACGTGCGCCTGCGTTGGTTGCCCTAAGGGCGGTTGCTTTGCTCAAGATTTGAAGCAGACTGATGCATAGGCAAGACTTGGATTTAATATAGAAGCCTAAATAATTGCCTATACTATGCGGGTGTTGCCTTATTATTACAGTTATAGCATAACATGCGCCAACACCCTATTCTAATTATTATATAAGGCCCGTATATTAGGAGCTTTAAGTGCAAGGATCGTCGATGTGGAGGCTATACTGGATTAGAGTTTAGGGCTTTTGGGGTTTGGGGCTTGGGGTTTAGGGTTTAGCGCGGATTTCTGGAGGCAGCAAAGGTTCGAACAGATAGTCCTCGCTCTTTGGCTTTCTCGTAGATTCCCAACAAGCAGGTTAGCCAACAACAGGCAGTGCAACGATTATTGTTGTTATTCTCATCACTGCAGTTCATTAGCATTGATGACCCATGTCGTTGCTATCATGAATGATATTCATTTTACCCATAGTCTCCATTGTAGCGCCTTCTTGTGGTTTAACCTATTATATAGTTAGGATCCTACAAGGTATCCCCCAAAAGGAACTACAATGGAGACCATAGGTAGTTGACATGGCAGACTAAAGGCCTGGGAGTCCTTGTAAGCTGAGAACCAGCCCAAGAGACAAACTCGAAAGTGCAGAGCGCTCACCCCCACTCACCATGACGACGCGGAAATGGACAAGTAAAGCATAAAGGATGCTTCTGTCGTCGGTGAGTGGAGAAAGGCAGAGTTAAGAGCTGGAGGGTCGTTGCAAGATTTCGCACGATCTGGAAAGGACCTGCAACCAATCCAGTGCCATCCCTAAACCCTACATCCTAAGCCCTTTTTACAGCACTACGCGCATTCAGACTTTGCCAGGGTGGTCACTGTCTATGGAACCAACTTCGGGGCAGCTTGGGTGGTCAGGGGCCCAGGACATTGGATTCGATTTAGGGTTGAACGTAGGACGAAGGGTTTAGGGTTGAGTGCTTCGGGTTTAGGATGTGAGGTTTGCGGTTTCTGCATGTAGTTTCTAGGTAGTTGGGGTTTCGGTGTGGGTGAGGACTTGCTTCCAGAAGTTAACGAGCACTGGCATATTTTATTCATGTAGGAACCTGATTAAGAAACCTTGCGCCTTTATTGAATTAGGGTTCCTCATAATATGAATCCTACCATTTTCGGGTTATAGGCCAAGGGTTTCTTAATCAGGTTCCTACATTACGTGATCTTTGCCCTGGCTTTTGAGCTCAGAATGTCTGCAAAACCCAGAATTGTACAGATTGCGCCGTCCGCTGGGGCACGTTGATGAGCTGCAGAGTGAGTTTGATTCGGCAGATCACTATCACCATCAAGCTAAGGACCTCCTTAAACAACTGCATGTTCCATAATTGAGGTGTTTGGGCGTGTTTTCGAATGTGGATAAAGCAGGCAAGAGCGGTAACCTTCAAAGAGCCATCTGAGCTGTTGAGGCCAACGAAGCTACCAACGCCCGCGGCCAAGTTCCGCCTACCCAACTGCTCCCCAGCAGTGTGGGGTTGAAGGTGCCTTATTGGTTAGAAGGCCTCCACCCTGTAATAGTGACTATAAGGATTATATTGGGGCCCTACTAGGTTCTTATTATACCACTATTACAGGGTGGGGCCCCTTCTAACTTATTGGGCTTTCGCAGCCTTAGTCTGGTATGTTTTATAAGGGTGTTGAGGGGGCCCTGCTGTGGGCTCGTTGTAAGGCTTGTCTTTTAAACTCTTTTATCAGTTTCGACAGGGCCTGCGGGGTGTGTCAGGGCCTGCAGGGGTGTGGCTTAGATTCTGAACTCGTGTGGAGGCTTCGTGATATCTTTGGAAGGCTTGTCAAGGATCGGGTTCAGGAAGTAGCATTCAGGATCTAGCGCCGTGTCGGGCCTACACTAAGTAGGATCTGGGACCCTCTATGCCACAGAAGCACACCTCTTGAGGATCGATACATGAGGGCCCCCCTCATTTCCGAATCCTGTGGGACAAAGTAAGCTGGTGGATACACAATGACCGCAGCTCCCTAGGTAATGTCCAAGAATCACTGTCGCCCAATACCCTCAACCCTGCAAACCCTAAGCCCGTGGAACCTACAGCACCCAAAGTCCCAGGACGTGAGAAACCTAAAGAGTTTGCAAGCTTCAGCAAATATAGGGGCCTTTATCAGAGGAGGGTTTTGGCGTATGTTCTACTATGCGCGACCCCCATACACTACTCACCCTGAGTGTTCACACCCTCTCAATACTGGCAGCGAGGGTCACTTCTATCTAGACCCTAAACCCTAAACTGAAAAAACCCTAAACCCTAAACCCCCGAACCCCAGGCAAGAGCCTTGTGCTGTTAAGCTGAGGACACGACCGCCCCTGTGATGGTTGAGTTCAACGAGTACAGCTGCGTCGTCACCGAGGCGCCCCTTTTTTTCTTCGTATGTTCTGCTCTGCTAACTTTACCGGGCTTTGTAGTACCATACCTTTAGCACCTTTTCTTAAAGGAAAAAAGGAACCTTTGAGTAATTACCATACCCTTAGTACTTCTCTCTTGGAGGAACCATTGTGAAATAAATGTTCATACTTTTTCTCTCCCTGGTTACTCAAACGGCCAGTTTAAGGAACCAGACCTGCAGTGTCGCGAACTCTTTGGGCCCTTGCATTGTATGCCTGACCCCAAACAGCAGACCTTCAACCCCGAAGCCCTAAAATCTCGTCTGATCTTGAGATGTGTTGCCCTTCCAGACCCTGGAGATGCACACGCCCTAGGCCTAAACCCTGCCTGTACCCTGGCCCTTTACCTTAAACTAAACTTTTTAGGTCTCGGGTTTCACCCCTAACCCTAAAGCCTAAACCCTTGTGAAATTTCCCTGTCTTGAAGCGCCGTGTTGACATGTCCTCATGCGAGCGTAGTTTTCATGTTAGCTCTGAATGCACCCTGTACGACAGACGTCTTGGGCTCAGACCAAAAAGTGTGCTCGTTTGTGTGGTTGGACACTCACTAATCCAGTTCCTGCTTCAAACTGGTAGCGGAGCTGTGAGGACAACCACTAGTGTTTCACCCCCGTTGAGCCTGTGGTCCGGGGTCCGTTGGGTAGAGTAGTGATAGTCGCGGCGCAAAGGCCCCTTCTATCCTCGAAGCCATGAGCGTGGCAGGTTTGCGTTACCAGCCCAATCTCTGGTCACAGAACCTGAGCCCTGCAGAAACCAAAAGCGGCTCGTACATATACGACGGGTCGGCTGCTGGCTTCCACGATTGGTGCTTCCGGACACAGATCCGTGTGCTGCAGCATAAGGAGAAGCAGCGGCGAGAAGCTCTGAAGGACCTGCGTTTTGCCGAGTCAGCAAGGTCCAAGAGCGAGTCACCAAGGAAGTGGCGTGGCAGGGCCAGTCAAGGGACCAGTGCATCCCCCACAGAGGGCGATGCGAGCAGCGGTATACCCGCCAGTCCGTCCAGCGCAAAACGGACTAAGCCCGCGTCCGAGGCAGAAGATGAGGATGCGGAGTCGCTACCGTCGCACCCCAGCCAAGTGGCGGGCGACGATGAGCAAGAGCCGGACACAGATCCGGCGGTGTACACCTTGCAAGACGTCAAGGACGAGTCGCTCGACATGAGCGAATGCGTTAGCAAGATCCTAGAGGGTCTCCGAGGAGATGCCTTTTGCATCGCTCGCGACGTCGGCCTGGAACGTCTGCTTCGCCATGACGGCGTCGACTACCTGATAGAAGAAATCAGGAGGCAAGCCTTCCCTCTTCAATCCGAAGAGGCGTCCGAACTTTTCCGTCAGGGACAGCTCCTGACGGGCCCACTTGCAAAGCAACCTGGCGAGCCTATGTTGTCTTACATAGCCCGCCGAAAGCGGTGGTGGTCGACCTTGCGTGAGCTGGATCCTGATATCCGCCTTTCTGAAGCAATGAGGGCTAATCTCCTTGTTGAGCTTTCAGGGTTGGAAAGGTCCGAGCAGCTAATGGTCAAGACCGCCGCCCGCGTACACAGCGTGGATGAGTACGCACGCGTCCTTGTTCAGCATCACTCAGTGGTGCACATGAAGGAACGTCTTCTTACCCAGAAGGACCCTAGTGGCCCAGGTAAGACCTGGAGACGTTTCGACGCTAAGCCCCAATACCCTAAGTTCGGCTATATGGGGTATGATGGTAGTGCCGCAGAGTATGGTTACCAGGAACAACAGGAATCCGCGGAAGGCTACGGTGACGGCTACGGCGAAGAAGCATACCAGGCCACAGCGTCTGGGGGAGATGATGCGGATGAATGGATTGATGATGAGGATCTAGCATTGCAACTCAACGCCTATACGGCAGTGGCATATGAAGCTGAGATTGACGATTTGGATGATTCCTATGCCGAGTCAGTTCAGCTTGCGTACGCGGCACAGACCGCCTTTGCCCAGGCGAAAGGAAAAGGAAAGGGGAAGAACAAGGGCAAGTCCCCCGGAAAATCCGGAGGGAAGGTCGTGCGTAGCAATTTGACCATTGCTGACCGTAAGGCCAAGTTAGCAGAGCTTAAGGCAAAGAGTAGGTGCCTGAAGTGCGGTGTGATCGGCCATTGGGCCGGAGATGCTGCCTGCAAGTTTAGCGGTAAGGGCAATGGCTCCAAGGGCACCGCAACCCCAGCACAGTCTGGGGGAACTGCCAATGCAGCCGCAAAGTCGGCGGCGCCGAAGCCTCAGGCGTATTTCGCCGCAGTGGAGGAGGATGACACAGAGTGTGTCCATCTGTCGAATGCGAGCGCTGGTAGGCTCGAGGGTTACCCAGCCAACCTTGAGCTGACTCCCTCAAAGACCAATACCGGCAAAGGCCGCGGCAATGAAACCCTCTTCTCACCACAGCTTCGGCGCACAGCCGCCGCTAGGATCATGCGTGACAGCCCGCCTGAGGGTTCCGATCGCGTTTTCTCCTTTGGTCAGCATAAGGGTCTGACTTATGAGCGTGTCTTGTATACGTATCCTGGGTATGTTCTTTGGGGACGCACACAGAAGTGCCCATCCATAAATTTGGCCGACTTCTTGGATTGGGTCACGGAGTACTTTGATGTGCGTGATGATAACCCCATTAGCATTACGAGAAGGGATATCCCTCTCAGCCAGGAACCCCCGCCTGAACCCTTCCAGCCCGAGGTTCGCCTCGCCGCGTCAGCTGCTTCGTCCAGCGAAGGCCCCCGGAAATGCCGGGGAGGTTGCAAGGAGTTCAACAAGTCGGGGAGTAACGCATACATAGACATGCGGACCTGTAAGAAATGCGGCACCGTCACCAAGACGAAGAAAGAGAAGCCTGTCATAGATCAGGCCACATGCCCCCACACCTCCACCGAGAGGTCGGGTAGCAGTAGGAAGACCTCCCGCATTAAGTGCAAGCTTTGTGGGATGCTTCTAGATGAGCAGCCGCAGACCGAGCGAAAGGCTAGGGATGACGCAGCCACAGTGCTGCGGGAGTCCAACACCCTGGACTTCGATCTTCTGCGCAGCATAGTCGGCAGCACGGGGGATAGCCTCCCCGTAGAGGTAGTAGTCCCGGCTATTACCCAGTTTCAAGAGACCATAGAGGGTCACTTCGTAACCGAGCCCGTGATATCCCGCGGTGACCTTCTCGCATACCTGCAAGAGGCCTTAGACGATCACTCTGCGCCATCGACCAACAACAGTTGGGAAGTGGCGTCGGCGAGATCGCGCTCCTCGAGGGCCTCCGCGACGAGGCACGCCTTCGTGGCTTTTACTGAGGGGGTCACAGATATCCATCCGGCTTTGGTTGATTTGCCCGTAGTAAATATCTACGAGGATAAGCACGTATACGCCGTGTTGGATGAGGGCTGTAACTCGACTGTTCACGGTAGCGATTGGATAGCAAACGCGGCGGGGAAACTTGCGAACTTCGGTTACAGCACGAGGTTTAAACCTGAGGGCAATCGTACCTTCAAGGGTCTTAGCGGCGCTACCGAGACCTTGGGTAGCAGGACCATACCTTTCTCTATAATGGGATTGGAGCAGGACTTGAGAGTTCCGGGCGTCCTTGATTCGCATGAGATTAAGGGTACAGCCCCTCTCCTTTTGTCCCTTTACGCGCAGGCCCAGCTTGGTATAACCAAAGATCTTCGGTTTGGTGAGTGTGGTGTTAGACTTCCTTCAGAGGATAGCATCATTAGGATCAAGCTGTGTCGGACACATGACTCAGGGCTGTTATGCATAAACATAACAGAAGGCTTGACCCAGGTGAAACAACCCCGTCTCATAAAGAGCTTCCAAATTCCCTCGCCGCCAGTTCCTATATTTAGGTCTGCCGCCGCGCCGCCTTAGCTCACTCAGAGTCCGTGAGCGGATCACCCCGAGATGCAACAGCGGCAGATGACGCAGTGGCAACAAGTCGCAGTCACAGTACTGTAGATGCAGGCCATGGTCATAGCACTGTAGGCGTAGGCCACGGTCACAGCTTTACAACGACAGCTGAGAATATCGCAACAACACCAAGCGACGCATAAGCGTAGCGTTTCCGAACCATTGCATGGTAGGCACGTCCGTAGGAGACACGGAGCCCGCCGCGATGGCCGCAGCAGAGGGGCAGCTGCCTAAGAAGGCGCCCCCAACGGCAAAGGCTGCACCGAAGGTTCTTGCAGCGCCGGACCCTGGCCACAGTGCCATGGCGAAGTCACCAGCGGTCGGCCACAGTGCCGCACCGGCAGGAGGCACTTTCTCCGCGCCTGCGCCTAAGGCGCCGCCTGGAAGTGGACTGCCCAAGAAGGCGCCTCCCACGGAGAAGGCCAGGCCTGGGGATAGCCCAGGAATTCCGCCAGCAGCTCGTGCCACAGTGCACCCGAAGGAGATTGCAAGAGGGCACCGCGAGCTGGCCGAGTTTGATGCGGTTGTGAAGAAGGACCCGCATGGCAGGAACCTGGTTATAATGGCAGGTGGAGGACCCCACGGTCCGGAGCTCGACACGCCTCTCCCAGCATCCGTGTATAATCCGGATTTGGCCTTGCAGCCGTATTATGCGGGGGACATAGCGAACCCGGACATCATTATTGATGTTTTTACCTGGGGCTATGAGCACCATGCCTGGCTGCAACGCGTCAGAGGGAAGTGGACAGCAGCCGAGCTCTTCGCACAGCACGAAGAGATGGAAACGCATGCAACCACGACGTATGCGTCTGCCACCAGCTATATGCTGGTGATGTTGGACATGGTGTGGCTAAAGGACGATCGCAAAGACGATCTGACGCCTGCAGAAGCCCAGCAGCGCAACGATGAACAGCGCGACCGCACAAAGCATGTTGGGTCAAACCCCGATATAATTCGGGAGCACGCAGACCATCCCAATTTGATTGCCCACGTCAGGCACATCTTGGCGAACATCCTCGACGCCAAGGATGCTGGGATTCGGTCCATAGCCGTGCATGTTGTTTGCAAGGCCAACAGACATAGATCTGTTGCGGCGGGTATCCTTACCCATGCGACGCTTTTGGAGCTTGTGCCGGATTGCTCCGTCAGCCTCACTCACATGAGTGCAGCGAACAGTTGGCCGTTCATGGGCAGCAAAGCGTGCAAAGGGCAGTGCCCCAAGTGTTTGCACCGTGCCCCTGGCATAGCCCAGGAGGTTGAGGAACTTACGAAGTCCTTCGTCGACGCCGTCCGCATAGACGGACCGGAGGACAATGAGTGCATCCTTGTCGTGGAGCCGCAGTGTGCACGCCCTGATGATCAGCCTACATATGCTGAGCGGTTTCATGAACGCCTGCTTGCAGAGGGCCGCATACAGGCACCGGTGACGGGGGTAGGTCCCCTTGATAGGCCTCCCCTGGCAGGCGAAACCGCGTACCAGGCTGCAACCCGCATGGGGCTGGTCGGCAAGACACATACATCGTATGTGGCCAAGTTCGACCCCAACTCGCTCACTGCGGCGATGAATCGCGCACAGGGCACAGCCCCTGGAGGACGCTTGCCTTCGGTTACCTTTAGCTCGGGTCCTAACCCTGCTAGTTCTAGCGTAGGTGCGTCAGCCAAGGGCGGAGCGGCCCCCATAGTGGGACCGAAGGACACACCGACACCGCCGCCGGCAAAGTCCGGTGGGGCACAGGACCGCGCAGCGACGCCGACAGGGTCGTCGGCTCGGATTCGCAGGCTCGAGGCCGAGGTCCACGACCTCACCGATGCGAATCGCTGCCAAGAAAGCACTATAAGTGACTTGAGAGAGGCCCTCAGCAATGTGAAGCGGCAGCGCGATAATGCGTATGATCGGCTGCAGGACATGCGCGAGAGGGCAGAAGACGCGGAACACCGGGCCGATAGGGCCGAGGCGGAGCTTCCCGCCTGAACCGCCGGAGCCACCGCGCTTCCGAGGCAGTGCTGGTTACCATAGGTTCCCAGAGCGCGAGAATCCGCACCGCCCCATGACAGCAAACGAGTCATGGTGGTACTTCCACGGCGATAGGCCGTCGGCCGAGTGGAATGACGCGGAATGGGCAGAATTCCGTCGTCAGTTCCCGAAGCCCCCAGGGCAAGGCAAGCTCGTCGAAATCGACGAGAGGATCCTGGCCATCGACGTTGGTGCCATTGGACTCAGCCCCGACACAGGTTTCGGGTGGAACAGGCGCATCGTGTTCCAGGACTTTCCTGATGGTGTGCTGACCGCCCTATACGAGGTGATGTGCGAGAAGCAGGCGCCAGCGTGCTGGATCGGTCCATATGCACCGAGGCGCTTCTGGGCTGGTGACAAAAATCACCATGAGCTCAGCGAACGGCACAACATAAAGTGCACTGTGGTCACCCGCCACACAGGCCGTTCGTATAAGCCGACGGGCAAGCTACGGGACATAGATCCCATAGGATATTTGTTTTCCCATCTGGACCCCTCCGACGGCACCAGTTGGACGTATGAAGGCGCATGCTTTCCGCCGGGGTCAGACTCCGAGAAGTTGCCCACCGAAACCGGTGGAGCTGAGCAGGCCTGCCCGACGCAGGAGCCGACGGAAGACGGCGCATACGTCGCGCTTTGGGTCTTTCCCTTGGCGTTCGACGCGGCCACGATGCCGCATCAGATCGAGGACACAGATGCCTTGAGTGCAGTGTATATCCCGGGCACAGACCCGCGGGCGTCGCGCATTGCCACCTCTGCCAGCCCGGGCACAGTCCCGGAGGGTGACGTTTCACCCATGGAGGAGGACGGAGCAGAGCGCGATGCAGCATACATGGCCGTCTGCAGTGGGGAGTGGGTAGGACAAGCCAGCCAGATTTCTTTTCCAAGCCCTGATCCTCCCGAAGACCTGCCCCACAGTAGCAGCGCAGCCTCTGGGCCCTCAGCCGCTAGCCTAAAGAAGCTTAGCAAGGCCCAGTCCAAGTACCTCACCTCAAGCCTTACCGAAATGGTAGCGGGGGACGAAGTCTTAAAGGCAATCGTGTACAACGCTGCCATGCGAGAAGCTGATCACCTGATTAGATTGCATGAACCCTCGGCACAGGTCCTCGCGAGCGTGATCAACGAGAGGCAGAACGGGCCACCGGGCCTCGTGGTTGCCAGGTTTGAGACTTCCACAGAGGAGTTGTGTTTGGAGCTTGAGTGTGTAGCCGATACCCTCAACATTCCGATCATATTGGTTACCCCGAACGGCTATCCAATGCTTGAGGACACTGTTACCTTGAGGGGAGACATGCATATCTCAGGCATAGGCCCAGAGATTGGAAAGGCTTTGGACCTCTTCCAAGTATGGTCAGAGTCTTACGGGTATATACCCCGTAGCTATGTTGATACGGATAGTACTGACTTTTGGAACCTTTGTCGTACCATTTCTGAGGAGTACTACATCAACGCATTTAGCCGAACTTGCTTTGTCGGCGACGCCCAGGACACAGATCCTGAGGACATCAGCGAAGCAGAGCTGGTGCCCGACGCTGAGATGCCTCAGCGAGGTGTCCCTGATGGGATGGACGATGCCGGTGGCGCACTGACGCCCGAGGAGAGGGAACGCCTCATTTTGGAACAATTCCCGTTTCCCGGAACTCCGAACACAGAGGCAGAGCGCCGAGCGGCGTGGAGATCGTTACCGCAACGAGTCCGGGTAGCTATAAGGCGCCTGCACCGATCGTTTGGCCATCTGCCAAACGCAGTCCTGATACAGGTTCTGAAGCAGGCCCGGGCGAGCAAAGATTTCATCGCCGCTGCCGGACTTTACAAGTGTAAGGTCTGCCTGGACACAGCTCCAGTGCCCAGGCACCATCCTGTCGCAGGTGATAGCGTGTTTCCAAAGGAATTCAACCATACGATAGGAATGGATGCGCTAGAGGTCAAGGACTTCTTCGGAAATCGCTATACTGCTGTCAATATAGTTGACATGGGAACCAGTTTCCAGCAAGTTGTGCTCGTGAAATCTG
Organism: Symbiodinium sp. CCMP2592; assembly: GCA_905221615.1. NCBI lineage: Eukaryota > Dinophyceae > Suessiales > Symbiodiniaceae > Symbiodinium > Symbiodinium sp. CCMP2592. The sequence goes on along the minus strand of CAJNDT010005902.1, from coordinate 732,879 downwards.
GGGGTGGTAACCCAAGTGCCCGCCAGTGTGTGAAATGCCTGATTGACAGGTGGATCAGCTGGGCTGGACATCCCAAAGTCATAACCACTGACAGAGGGACGCACTTCAGGGGAGAATTTTCAGAGTATTTGGCACAGCATGGTATAATCCATAAGAACGCCCCTCTCGAGAGTCCGCAGACTATTGGAAAGGTCGAACGTCATGGTGGACTTGCTAAGGCCATCATTAGAAAAGTCGCGCAGGAGACTCAGCCCTCGAATATCGAGGAGATGGAGGCGGTCGTTACCGAGAGCGTTACTACTAAGAACGAGCTTAGTAGGCACCAAGGGTTTAGCCCAGCACAACACGTGTTGGGAAAGCAGCCTCGAACACCGGGTTCCGTGCTAGATGAATCCGAAAGTCTTGGTACATTGTTCACCAAGTATGATGAGACGAGTGTATACTACATTCGGCACAGAGCACGGCAGGAAGCCAAAAAGGCCTTTGTTCATTTAGAGACTTCCCGCAAGGTGGCCAAAGCGTTACAGCGTAATGCAGCTCCTCTAGACACTGATTATAAGGTTGGTGATTTAGTTATCTACCGTCGGGACAACGTCCCTGGCAGCCCAGGAGTCGTATGGTCCACGGTTAGCCGCGTCATAGGACGTGAGGCAGAGAATGCGTACTGGGTATTACACGAGAATATCCCTGTACTTGTGAACGCTAGGAAGATGCGCCCAGCTGATGAAATCGAAGTTGCAGCGCACCGCGTTTTGGCAGGTGAACCAGTGCTTCCGGAAGCCATCGTACATGGGCCGGAACAAAGGTTCCAGGATGAGCGCGTAGCGGATCCGGTCACAGCACCAGCGACGCCACGTCCAGTGGCTGCAGCTGCCCCGCTTACACCGGCAGTCGCGCACGATGTGCCTATGCCAGCACCATCGACGCCAGCGATGATGCCCGGCACACCGATGCCAGCGCCACCTACCCCTGCAAGGTTTCGCGCCAAAGATAAGACGGGCGAAACCGCCCGGTCGCGATCGCCAGTAGGAGGCCGTGATGACGCACTAGTTGCAGAAGAGCTTGATCAAGTAGAAATCATGGCAAAAGGCATGATAGATGCTCAGGGTTTTTCTCCAGATGAGTGTCTGGCCCTCCTTCGCGCTTATGACCGCGACCGACGCGAGGCGTACACGCGCCCGCTCCTAGATGACGGAGATCTCGGGAGCATAGCCCTCGCGGTGGGAGTATATCGGCACGGTGGTCTTGTTGGTGTCTCTGGACCAACGCGCGAGAGACCGTCGTTTGCCATGTATCTCAACCACTACCTCTTGCATCACAGTATGCAAGCCGGTCACCATCTTCCACAGTGGAGTAGCATTCAGCTTACCAACAGAGGCGCAGAGGCCCATAGAGACCTAGCGAACACTCCTGGCTCGTATAACTACACTATAGGTGTGGGCGAGTATCGTGGAGGCGGCCTATGGGTGGAAGAAGCCACGGGTACAACTCCCGTGCGTATTCAAAACACGACAATGTATGGCACCGTCCATGATACTAAGAACAAGGTTCTTAAGTTTCGCCCGAAGGACGTGCACATGGTCGCACCGTTTGTAGGAGAAAGATACAGTCTCTCCGCATACACGGTGAGTGACCTCGGTAAGTTGTCTAAAGATGACATACAGCTTTTGTCGGATCTAGGCTACCCCATATATAGGGATGCGCCCAACACCTTTGGCAGGAAAGGCGATGGGATATACACCATGGGTCACTCTGATCTTCCCATCGAGACGTTCCTAGAGCGCATCCACGAGTACGGGATTAAGGAAATCGTAGATTGCAGAAGCCACCCGTACAGCGTTCGGCATCCACAATACAATTGTGATGAGCTTTCTGCCACATGCTTTGCAAAAGGGGTTGTGTACAGTCACGCCCCCGAGTTAGGCAACAGGAATCGGGGCGGGATTGAAGCCAACCTGCAAACAGACCAAGGGCTCTGTACGATCGCTAGAATAGTTAGCGAGGCTCACGATGACTTTCACCGAATACTTCTGTTGTGTTCGGAGGCCAGTTGGCGGCGATGCCATCGGCGAAATATCGCCCAGCACATATGGCTCGAGCATTCGAAACTTGCCGAGCACATACGTGCTAACGGACTGCCAGAAGCCCATCCGTGTCACTACATTCCTGAGGAAGACGACGGACTGGCAGCAGCATCGCACACAGCTGCGATTGGCACGACAGTGCCAGCAGTTGAGCCCTCGGATAGTCGAGAGGCGGAACCCAAGGCCTTTGCCCTCACCCCTGATGGGGAAGACGCCTTCGGCTCTAATGTCGATGTTGGCTACATGGCCTCGCTCCTGGATTACCATAAGGCCCCTGTAGAGGTACAGCTGGGGCTGGATGCTGCCATGAAGACTGAATGGCAGAAGTACACTGAATTCAACGCAGTGGTCCCTTGCACAGACAAGGAGTTTAAGGAGCTTACAAAGGCTGGCCACGTGTGTATCCCCACCAAATGGGTTCTTACCGATAAGAATGAACACCTAAAGGGGACAGCAGCATACACTCCCAAGTGGAAAGCACGCTTGGTCGCATGTGGAAACTTCGAGCATATCTCGAATGAGGAGGATATCAGGGCAGACAGCCCCACGGCCGAGCCGGAAGGTATAGCCCTTCTGTGTTCATGGGCGGTTTCGTTGGCCCTGCGGCTCAAAGCAGCCGATATAACGAACGCATACTTCCAAGGGAAACCCCTTGAGCGCCTCCTCATTCTTCGGGTTCCCAAACACCCTAAGGGTGTGCCCGATGCAGAGATTCAGCGAGCCGGGTATATGATTGCCCGAGTACCCGTGTACGGCACCACCGACGCGGGTCGGAACCTTTACCTCCGTATAAAGGAGAGTTGCCGAGAATTTGGCTTAAATGCCTCGCAAATTCTGTCAGCCCTGTACTATATTACAGGAGAAGGTGGTCGTTTGTGCGCTTGCTTGTGCACCCACGTGGATGATTTCCTGTGGGCTGCTACCGCCGAAGGCGAGCCGGCTATCCAGAATCTGCTGGATAAGTTTAAGATCGGTCGCATAGAGACTGAGAAGTTCCGTTTCTGCGGACGCGAGTATGTGCAAAGCGCCGATGGGACCATCAGTATAAACTGTAGGGACAACACGCGTGCAATTCGCCCGATCGATATACATAAATCTGAAAAGGGCACGACTCCAGTCTCGAATGGCCAGCGCACAGCGCTGAGATCCGTCATAGGATCGCTGGCTTGGGTGGCCCGCGCCACGAGACCTGATCTTGCCTATAGGGTGAATGCCCTGCAGCAGCGTGTTACGACAGCCACGGTGGATACGCTCCGTGAAGCAAACCGCGTAGTAGCACTGGCGTTAGGAGATGCGGATAGGCCGATCACGTACAGCGCTAAGTTACCCTGGAATACAGGGGAGCTGGCGGTCGTCACGTTTTGCGACGCCTCCTTTGCAGGAGAGGCGAACCATAAGTCGCAGAGAGGCCGTTTCCACTATCTCACTTCCGCACAGTCGGCGGTGGACAAGAACGCGCCAACGCATGAGATGCACCTCATTTCGTTCTCCTCGTCCACCATGAAACGGGTTTGTCGCGCCACACTGCAGTGTGAGGCTTACTCGTTGCAACATGCCATAGAGCATGGAGACCGCATTCGAGCAGCAGTACTCGAAGTACTCGGCAAACTGCCCCGGTCACAGAACTGGGAAGAAGTCGCCAAGAGATCGATGTTCCACCTGCAGTATACGGACTGCAGGTCCCTTTCGGATCACTTGACAGCGTCGATTCCAAAGTCCTGCGAGGATAAACGCCTTGCCATAGAGATGTCCGGACTCCGCCAAGGACTCTGGGAAGAGGACGAGCTAACGCACGTCCTGTACCATCCCTGTGGCGATGAGTTGAGATGGATACCGACGCATTTACAACTTGCGGATTGTCTCACTAAGAGTATGAAACCGCTTTTGATCAATCACAGCATTGATCGCAATCTCGTTCAGGTACTCGATGTGCCCGCGCAAGCCGCACAGAATACCGAGAGTACCGAAAGCACTCCGCTTCGCGATTGAAGAACTCAGCCTAGAGCCTTGAGTCGCCGTACTCGGCTCGGTTGACTGCGCAAGCTCCCGGTATAATCCGGTGAAGTAGGCTTGGCCCAAAGCGGCCAAAAATTCGAGCATGATTCGGACGTCACACTACAGATAAGACGGGTGTGAAATTTCCCTGTCTTGAAGCGCCGTGTTGACATGTCCTCATGCGAGCGTAGTTTTTGTGTTAGTTCTGAACGCACCCTGTACGACAGACGTCTTGGGCTCAGATCAAAAAGTGTGCTCGTTTGTGTGGTTGGACACTCACTAATCCAGTTCCTGCTTCAAAACCCTACACTTAGAGGCGAGCAGGCTTTGCAGAAAAGGTCCGCTATCATAGGCTGTCATAGGTTAAAAAGCCCTCAACTTAAACCTTAAACCCTAAAAACTAAACCCCTAACCCTAAAGCCTAAACCCTAATAAACCCTAAGCCCCGAACCCTAAACCCTAAACCTAACCTTGAACCCTAAACTTAAACCTTACACCCTGTAAACCCTAAACCCCTCACCCCAAAGCCGAAACCTCTGTCGCCCTTGCAAGCCATGGCGGGGCTCTACATCCCGAACTCTAACCCGATTGTTTAGGGTGGTTTAGGGGTTTAGGGTTTCTAGGGGGTTGGGGGTTTAGGGTTTAGGGGTTTAGGGTTGATGGTTTAGGGGTTTAGGGTTTAGGGGTTTAGGGTTTAGCGGCCTTAACCCTGAAGCCTGAATGCTTTGTGTTGCTCAACATGCACCGTGGCTTGTTCGAAGGTTGCTTAGCCATTGCTTACACGCATTGTTAAGAGTGCCGTAAGCCTTGCAGCAGCAAGCTAGGGACACAGTCCCGCATCGCGATAATGTATTGAATGCGCTCACACCAGCAACTGATTGTACATCAAGCTTTTTCTGACCATATAGTGACATCTTAGTACCCTACTGTATACCCCTAAACCCCTATACGCTAAACCCTTAAAGTGCTGCCTGGCAGGTGACTTCCACCGCTATCACCTGCGTGACAGCCTCGGCACGCATTCCGTTTCGAGGACACGGATGCCAGCAGAAGCACCCTTCGCGGTCCAGGGGTAGAGAAATACACATACCTGTCATATTATAGTTTTTTGCATGCAGTTACACTTGTGTATATATATACACACATACAATAGCATGTGGAGCAAACATATAATATGCATATAATTACACATACACACATACATAAAGGTTTACATTCGGCTCCAGTGCCTGTCGCATCGTCAGGTGAACGTATAGTTTCCTGAGGGGTTCCGTTTCAGCGACTGGGGTTGAGGGCACTGCCCATTCTCTTCCACTTCGTCACTGTCACCGGTCACGGACCGGTAATAGAGTTACTTACCTTTAGACCACATAAACATTAGGATCCCACAGTTCACATGTTCCTGATAAGGATTACACCCTAGAGGCCCTAGAGGAGGAGTTGTTTGCTGTTTAGACGGGTTTTCGCTTGCTGAATCGAAACTCTGCATGACAGCGCGCCATTTGATATGATCCCAGGTGGATTCGTCAGATGACGGTTCTTTGATGGACAGCTTATACCACCAGCCTTCGCGAAGAGCTGCCTGACGAGCCATCTCCAGAGTTTCTGGAGCGCTACTTGTGCAGGACCGAGTCCTGTCTCCAGAGGTGGTACCCCAAAAATTCCATGGCTGAGAGGTCTATATCCTTCGAGGCCAAGTGGGTGCAAAAGGTCTCGGAGAACATATTCCGAGTGGAAGTGGAGCCCGAGGAGGACTTACTATCGGATTGAGACGGCGATAATCAGACTCTGGCCAGGACTTTGTCTTGGTCTCTCACCAGGACTTAAGGTCTTGGTCTGATTTTGTTTTGGTCTGTTGCAGTGGCCACTGAGCGCTCAATAAAGGCTGCATTTTCAATTCCATATGGGAGTTTCCGAAAATTAGGGGTACTTGGGGGTCCTTATAGAAGGATCTGACTATTTAGGGTACTAGATTTGAGTTCTCTATTTTCGGATAATCCCTTATGCTACACCCTTATTTGGGGTTTTGGGTACCCGACCTTTTGAAAACCCTTCAGCTCCTCTTTGGGCTCTCTCGAAACTAGTTGAACCCTCATAACAGGAATCCGTAACTAACTCGAATCACACAACCCTTTGAAATCCTTATTTGCTACCAGTACCATGATAGAACCCTCGAAGGAACCCTGAGAGAAGAACAGCGACCCTTAAAGGAACAGAACCCTTTCAAAGGACCCTGAACCCTAAACCCTTGAACTTCAGTAGCCCTTTAAGGAACCCCTTAAAGGAGCCCTTACACAAAACTCTTAAAGGAACCCTGCACCCTTATACAACCTTTGAAGGAACTCTTTAAAGAAAGCCCTTCAAGGAACCCTACACCTTTATGCCAGCCTTAAAGGAACCTTTCAAAGTTTAAAGGAACCCCGAAGATGGCTATGGCTGAGGTCACCAGCCCTCGCGACTCCGGCATCAAGCCGCCGTCTACGAGGGTCTACGTTGCAGGCAGGGTTTAAGGGGGGGTTAGAGGTTTAGGGGTTTGGGGTTTAGGGTTTAGGGGTATTTAGGATTGTAGGGTTCAGGGCTGAAGAACCGAGTCGGGTTTAGGGCCTTAGGGTGTAGGGGGTTTGTAGGGTTTCGGTTGTAAAGTCCCCCTAGGGCCGCCCATCAAGCAGGGGGTCGGTTGCATTCCTTTCGAATTGTTGTGGCTTTGCCCAGTTCGGGGTTTAAAGGTTTTTTTAGGGTTTCTGCCGAAAAAAGTTCTCTGCATGTTCCACGCAACATATGGGAGTTTCCGAAAATAGGGGACCCTAATATGTCACTCTAAATAGTAGGATGCTTATTATAAGGACCCCCAAATAAGGTACCCCGAATTTTCGGAAACTCCCATATATACAGACCTTAACCCGTTCACAACTTTCATGTGCGCTGGCCCCCAAAAACCCTTTTCCACACTCGTCATCACCTAAACCCTACATGACTCCATACCGTACCCTTGCGCACTCAAGCTTGTCCCTTCTTTCCCTAAGGCTCCATGTGCCCATATAGTATATACTTAGGCCTTAAAGTGCCTATATAGGGACCCCTTTGAGCCTTAAGTACGTACTATAAAGGTACATGGAGCCTTTGGGTTCACAACTGTCAGAAGACCAGAGAGCCCTTTTTTGCGCACTGACGTGGGAGGAAACCCTGACAGGACTTCAGCATTTTTATAGGGATATCCCTACTTGGAGGGTAGGGGGACTTAGTAAGCAAGGTTAACATAACAGCTCCGGGCTATCGGCTGCGTAGGCAAGTTTTGACGTTCCTTCGGCGCTTCCAACCCTATCCTCCATAGGTAACCTCTTTTGAGCCAGGCAGTTCACCAGTAAACCCTGCCCTCAGAAGCACAACCCACGCATTCATGCATGGCCGGGCTTCAAGCTTGAGATTTGGGGTTTTGGGTAGCAGGTTGCATGTAGCCTTTAATCTGTGTGGGTATGTAAAACCGGAGGTCTTGTAGCAGGGGCTTCAGGCAACCCTATAGCCTGGAACCCAGAGCGCTAGTATAGACCACAAAATATGGAGCCTCCCTAAAGCAAAAACCCTAAACCTCAAAACCCTGAACCAAAAGCCGTAAACCCTAAACCCGTAGAGCCCTATAAACCCCTAACTCCGAAACCTGGAACTCCTTACAGCGGCGTGGGGATCTAAAGGGAACTCCAGAAAGTTGGAATATGGTTTCAGGGTAGGATACCCTATAATGTACCATAAAGGGTTTAGGATAATCATATTCCAACTTTCTGGCTTTTACTGTAAAGCGAGGTGCCGGCTATGCCTGGGTGAAGCCTGGAACTCGCTACCGACTCTCGGCTTCGGAGAGGGCTGCTTAAAAGGGCTTACTTAGGCGTACTTAGAAATAATTTTTAATTTTTGGTTATTATAACCACTAATAAACAGCTAAACTTAGAATTTTTGCTAGGGTTCCAAGTTCAGTATAGCTTAAGGTTTGTAAAGGGTTTTGGTTTAGGTTTATAAAGGGTTTAGGGTTTATATAAGGTTTATGAAGGGTTTAGGGTTTATATAAGGTTTATAGAGGGTTTAGGTTCTAAGGTTTATCACAGTTTAGGGTCTAAAGTTTATGAATGGCTTAGGGTTTAGGATGAGCGAACGGGCTATCATATTATAAGGGATACAAGCCGCTTCTCGTAAACCAGTCATTCGGCAGGATCGGATAACGAAAGAATGACCCGACGACACGGAGATCCTAAGCCACGAAGTTCTAAAGCCGTCATTTTAGGCTATGCTTGAGTGTACTTCGAGGGTTCAAGTTCGGCGAACGCCCTGTGCTAAACCTAGAGCACTCGGGCGAGGCAGCTACAGAACGCCCAGCACCAATGACGTCAGAAGACCACTGGCAGCCACAGAGCCTCAATGTTAGAGATACCAAGGAGCAGTCAGGAGCAGTTCCTAAGCAATGATTACGCCACGAAATCCTATGCAGGCCCCCGACCCAAAACAAAAGAAAGCCCTACTTCCTAAGGAGCCGGAAGCTTCGCCTGAAACCAAAGGCATACGCCTACGCCGCTATGGAACCCTCAACTTTCAAAAAGAAAATCCCAAGGCCCCTAAACCCTAGAAACTTTAAACAAGAAAAACAGCAAGGAAGTCCCAAGGCCCCTAAACCCTAAACCCTCAAGTTTCAAAAAGGAAATTACTAAACTCTGTTGCACCAACCGAGGCTACTTGGACCGATGGTCGCTTCTCGACACTTGGGCGAATCAGGCCAGAACCTGCTGGGTCATCAATAGTATTGTACATTAGTATTATACTTGTTTTTGTTTTTGTTATTATGGTTTGTAACTAGAGGGTTGTTGTCTAATGACTTGGAATCGAAGAGGGTCCGTAAACAATGCTTGTACGGAGCCATGATCAAAGATCATGTTTGACGCACTTTCCGCAATGGTGCTGTATTTGCCCCTGAGGCTGTGTTTTTTCAGCAGAGAGTGTCAGAGGATTGTTACCTAAACCTTTAGCATAAAACCTGAACTCGACACCCTGAACCCTCAACACAAATGTGAACACTGTCGTATGTGGTGGTTTGGGGGATGCTCCTCGGGCCGCGGTTTCTGGACCCAGCGTATCCCAGAGTTCATCAAGAAAAGGAAGCTGGCAAAAGCATAATATGTATACATATATATATAGAGAGAGAGAGAGAGAGAGAGAGAGAGAGAGAGAGAGAGAGAGAGAGAGAGAGAGACAGAGGGACAGTTTGGGTTTAGGTTCCGCAATCTGATTTAGGATTAACCATTTGATTGATGTCTATTGGGCTATATATGTACCAGTCTTCATAGAAGTAATGTCCAGTAGTAGACCGGAATGCAAATCAAAGCTCAAGGGTTGAAGATGCTGTCGAGGGCCAAAATCACATGCAGAGGTGAGCGATGTGACATGGTTGCGCGACTTGCTTTCCGGTGTTGCACATACAGTTGCGTACATTTGCAGATGGAGGTATGTCTATGTGTGAGTGTGCCTGGACACACATGTACCTATGTGTACATGTATACACATCTGCACAGTGTACAGGTACATATGTAATTTATGAGATGTAGATACATAGTACGAGTTTATATGCGTACTCGCTTGTGAATGCTGCATATATACTGGCCATCCTAAAGCTTGAGCCCTAAACCCGGCTCTCTGAAGTTCATGGACGGATCACGAGCAGATTGCGAAAGGGCTGGGACTGAATGCTGAACCTCTGGGGGGTCCAATGTCCCCAGACAACACACTGGACTGTACAGTCTACTTTACTTGGCTAAATTACTAGGCATCGGTTTGCGATAGTTGTACTTTCAGAGGCTTAGTTATTCATAATTTCGGGGACTGTTGAAATCGACACTTCGATACTACACGATACGATATGAAAGTAAGCCCCTATTCCCGAAACCCTAAGCCTGAAATCGTAAGCCCGAGGCCCTAAACTACTTAGCGGCTATAATGTAGGAGCCTTAAGAAATGGAATAGTGTTTTGGGGCCCATTATGCTAGAATTATGATAAGGAGCCCCTAGAATTCGGTTTTTCTGGAGCCTCTGCAGGAGCCTCCTGTGGCTGATGCGCTGGTGTCCATTCCGGCCGGCCAGTCCATCCTGCTCGCCCGGGGCACCCAGTAATGGGGCTCAAGACACTGTACTTATAATAAGGAACCATTGAAATAGTATTAGTAACAAATTTGGCCCCTTATAGGAACCCCAAAAGATCCCTTTAAGGAGCCCTAGCAGAGGCTTAGTACAAATCAGCGGCTTAAATAATTACCAATTCGATTTTGGGGTTCCCTGGTATAGTACCATGGGCACCCGGCAAAGATAGGAGTTTCCGAAAATGAGGGGTACCTTATTGTGGGGTCGTTATAGTAAGGATCCTACCACTATATATATTGGGTACTATATTACCCTAAGGCTCTAACCACCGGGTTTACTGAGGCGGTTGGTAACCAGCACGATTAACCGGGCGGTTGCGTCAAAGGTCATCTGCAACGACCTATCTTTAAAGTACCTCCAGCCACCAACAAATTGAGCCAAAAGCATATGAAGAGACCACCCACGAAACCCAAAACTATAGTGACTTCACCACTCAGTTGGATTAGACTCACTGCTGAATAGCACCTCGTCCCCACACAAATAGGCCATGATGAGCCTAGCATTTGAAGGCTTTGAAGCCTTCATGTTTTGACCCTTAAACTTGAGCAAGTCAGGCCTGACACTATGCTTTCTCGCTCTAGAACTAACTCCCGAAAGCCTCTCCAGTTCATTTTTTCGTGAAAGCGCACACTTCTCGCTTTCGCACCCAGCAGAAGCAGCGACCACATTCCTCAGATTCGATAGTTTGCTCGAACATTGCACTGGTGTGCACACTTTGAGTGTCAGCCGAGAATCATGACACCGAGATCACCTTCGGAAGCCAGCAGCAATTTTTTTCCTGAGATCTCAGCTAGACGTGTATCTGTTGCAAGAGGAAGCCAGGCTCTGCACTTTGTGCCCAGTGTCGGGGTGAGCTTCTTCTTGCTTGCCAGCAGTTTAAGATTGGCCATCTTGGTCATCCATCGTGAAAGATTATCATGACCACGAGGTGCCTTCAGAGCTGTGCCTCACGGAATTCACAAGGGCCAAGGGCCAATAAATGGGGTAGCAGTTATTAGCAGCTCGTAGGTCCCTGGCGTTTAATCCACCCCATCGAATCTTCACCACCAAAATTGTGATAGTATCGCACATTCAGTCCTGAACAAACCAAATCAGTTGAATATCGGCTCACATGAAAGTCGCAGAGGCGATGTGTACGTAATTGAAGCCCAGGGTCGCCAGTTTCGAGTATCTCGCAATAAATGTGCCATTGCCTCAGGTGGCACATGTGATCAGAAAACAACGAACCATGCAACCTTCACACTTTGATGCAAGCAAGGCACAGGGAATTTCGGTTTCATGACCCAAGCAAGGAGTCCCTTCCTGACCATAGCTAGTATGCAGCTGCAACAGGTTTCGATGCTAGGAGAGCAGGGCATCCCAAACAGCACGAAATGTAGAGAAGCAGGGCTCAAAATTACAACCCTTTAAAGGGCAAGGAAGGTTGGGGTCATTGCGCCTGTGACTGTTGATTGTCAGCACCCGATGGCATTGCAAGAACTTGTTGCCCGCTGTGTAGATTTTCTCAGCATCAGATTCAGTCCTAAGCTGCAACCTATAATCATTGCAGAAATCATAGCCATGCCGTGCTGCCGTGCTGCACGTATCGTGGGGCTGCTTCGACTCGCGAGTACCATTCAGCATAGGAGGACCTGACTCAGGGAACGGGTGCAGGCTTTCATTGTAAATAAAACGAGTCGGAAGGCACTAGGTCTAAATTTAGCTGTTTATTTTCGAACTAGCAGCAAATTGATGCTCATGATTGCTGTCTGGGCTGCAGTGCAACCGCATGGAGGGCCAGCTCGGACTGATTAGGATGTGCACGGGCAGCTTCGAGTGTGCACGTCTCAGACAGCCATTGGAGCAGGATTCTGCTGTTATAGGCCTTGTTTGTAAAATAGTATCCATGCGATTCCTTCTTCAGTCGTGTAAGCCGGAACCGCTTTTGGCTGCATGGAACTCCTTTGGTTTTCTTCCAAACCTTGAACTCTTGGAAAGCTTTATCCAGTTGTGCATCCTCTGATACAACAGCTGCATCACCCCATACACCAGCATCCATTAATGCCTTCATTGCTCCACCGTTCGCTGTAAGGGTGAGGCCCAGGTTGTTCACATGCATGCTACAGAACTTGACCATGGATATATCGAACCCACGGAGAAATGACAGAGGACCTCATGGATCACTGTCCAGTTATTAGAATAGAATACTTATAGTAGGTTGGTAGCAGGATTTAGACATGCAGTCCAAGTCACTCAAGCATCCAGGCCGAACTTTGTGAAGCAAAAAGTCTGCTGTTGTAGCAATCGTGGAAGCCCAGCCTGCAGACTCTCCAGTCTCGTAATATCGAAGCGGGGACTCATCAGAAGCTTCAGCCCCACAGAACAGGCAGCAGCATGTGCTTGTAGGAGTGTGAAGCAGCCGAAGTGTCCTTTCATGCCATTTCCAATCTCCCCGAAGTTCACAAGCAGCGAATGCCCGTCCGTGCGCCAGGAAATCCCCGGCCCGGGCCATCTTCGAAGATGACAAAGCTTCGCCCATTGGCCCACATTGTGGAAACTTGCCATCAAAGGCCACATTCGAACTCCAGGCAATGTGCTTCAGAATGGGGCTCAGGGTCGCAAGGTTTTCGTGAACCATGAACTCGTCCTTCATACAAAAAACCATAAAGTGTCCAAGCCTAACCTCTTTGGGTCGGAAAAGAGTTAAGGAGACAAACATGGCTGTCACCTTCTCCGAACCATCTGCTGACAGCTGGCATTCATCTCCATAAAGTGAGAACGGTATGTGGGAATGTCGGCACGGCTCGTTTGCATGTGTAGAAGGGTGACGAGTGGCAAAGGGAACACCGTGGCTGCACAGGTGTGCCCAGTATTCTTTGACCTTCTCCGGCGGGGTTTGCAATCCCAGCTCACAATGAACGTAGCTCAGAATCTCATGTATGTCTAGTACCGGTACCGTAGTTGAGGCCTGCTTCCATTCACCATCCGCATACTCCCAGACAGGAACTTTGACTGGTGTAGGCTCCTGCTCTAGACAGCGGGTGCTAACTACAGGGCTTAGGGGATTGCGGTTGTCGGGCCTGGGAGTTTAGGGTCTGGGGCTTGAAGGTTTACAGCTTCAGGGCTTGGGGTTATGGGGTGGTGTTTTGGGGATTAGGGGGGTTGGTGGTTTGTGGGTAGGTCAACCTTATTACTTGAAGGTGTACGGCTAGCTGTTGGGAAGTGCATGGGTTGGTGGGCAGCTATATATAGTTTTAACCTCTTTATGTTTTCTATGCCCCCTGCTATTTTATTTCTTGCTGGGCACCAGAGGAAGCTTCACAGTCTTGAAGAAGTCACGTGCAGCATTTCCAGGCTTGAACCGCATCAACGATTTAATAGTCTTGCCCTTGAAGAACTTCTGGGTGTCCTTGATCAGAACAGGCATGGCAAGGTATATTAGATATTGATCGAGCCAACAACAATGCAACATTGCACCCGAATCGATGTCCTGGAAACCAGCTTGGGCATCTTTCATAGCTGCATCAATACTGGAAGCCTGGGCTGAGGACATATTGCAGGCAGCATGCCTCCGAAATACATTGTGCCTTGACTGCACATTTGGAAGCCAAGGCTCTCCACTGGATATCTTGTTGTACATATGCTGCAGCAAGCCATCGGTATCCTTATCGACATCTTCACCTGGCATGTGCTTCGCAAATCCCTCCCAGTGCTTGGTTTCAGTGTTCAGGAAATAAATGTTGCGTTTCAGGGTCGAAGGATGTGGGTGGCCTTTTGTTGAGGGGCTCTGCTGGGTATTGTCAATATTGTGGTCCAGGGCTTCCAGTTGCAAAGATTTTTTCACGGGCGAAGCTTCTCGTAAAACTCCACCAAAACTGGATCCCAGACTCAGCCTATGGCAGCATACTAGATCTAGAATGCACTGCATACCTCCCATGGCACCTCAGCATCACAGCTCGTTGCAGCAGCAAGCTCTAGAGGGATTGTATCAGCATTGAAAGATCTGAGGTGCTCCGTGTACACAGCTCACATTGAGCAGCTGCCGGTGCTGCTACATCCGGGCCCCTGTGGCTGCCACCATGCACCTGGTACTCCTGATTTAGTATTATTATAGGGTGACAAAGAGTGATGAACTAACTACGTACACATATATATATATATATGTAGGGTTTAAGGGTTCAGGGTTTATGGGTTTTGAGTCCAGTAGTTACATGTTCAACTAGCATCACATCCCGCAGACTGCAACATCAAGAGTTTTCTGCTATGTACAAAGTGGCAGGCACAACAATCACAGTGGCCAAGGTTCACCCTGGCACAGCCTTGAAATGAAGAAAGCTGGCAAGTAAACATCATAGCATCTAGTCTAGAATCACAAGTATTACAAAGCTACATGCACAGCTACGGTTCACATTTCACATCACTTCTTAGTCGACTTGCCATTCACTTTGTTCCAGAACTCCTTGGTGATCTTATCAAACTTGTCACACGTTGTGGTCAGCTTGTCCACGGCGCTCGGCATGGATGCCACCTCTGCAGGTGAGATTGAGAACCAACAATATAGAGGCTAGCCACAATCTCAGTGGGGAGCCCGATGATTGCACTACAGACCAGATGCCATCTTAGACTAATCACTCTCTATTACGAAATTCCCGGAGGGGATACAGAGTAATGTCTTCAACGTATTCAAATCACTCGAAGTACTCCCAAAAAAGCCTGGTCACTCGACCAATCGGTGTTATATGATATTGTAGATAATTGAGCAACAATATATAGGGGTTTAGACATGGTTGGGCTACAAAGTTTATATATTGGGTACTTTATTATACAGCCAAGCAGATGAAAAACACTTGCACGAAAAGAGCCCGTATAATTGTAACCTTATTCTAAAACGATCACGGATCCTCCAATTCTGAAATCCTATAAACCCCAAACCGATCTCAACACCCACCTAAGGAAATTATTGGCCTCGGACTCATCCATCAATCGCTGCAGATCTGCTCTCTCCGTCCGGATGAGCGAGGCCTTCGGATCGATCAGATATGTGTCATAAGGTCGTGGGGTTTGGGAAACTTTAAGAATGTGTATATAGCTTGCACCTGGGCTTCGACATCGTCCTTCATGGCTTTCAGGAGTTTGTCACCCCTGGACCAAACAAAGAGCAACGGTTTGATGACATGTATGGTTTTGCAAGATATCTGAGTCAAGCACACATTCTCTGACGATTCCACGTCCTGGCACTTTCGTACTGCTTGGAGCTTGTCCGTGGCTTTGTCCACTGCCTAGCACAGAGCATTGCAATTTAAGGGTTCGGGGCTCATGACTGTAAGGGTTTAGGGTTCTGGAAACTCAGGGGGAAGACTTATGAGGGATATGGGCTCCCACCTTCCTGGCCTTGCCTTTCATCTCCTTTGCATTCAGTGGCTTGTCTTCTCCATCGTCTCCGCCGGTTGGCTGTTTGGCCTGGCATTATATAATTGTTCAGGGCATTGGGGGGTTTAAGTAGGGTGTAGAGTGTAGGGTGGAAACCAAACACAAACAAGTGATGATTCAGTAGCCTTGGCTTTCCCTTTTGGCTTTGCTTTGCCCTTGGCTTTGGCACGGTTTTTCTTGTTGGGGGAGCTCTTGCTTTTCTTGATCTTCTTGTTCTTCTTCGCACTCTTCGGCTGCTTGGGCTTTCCTTTCTTCTTTGGCTTCTTGCTCTCCTGCTCTTCCTCATCCTCCTCCTGACCATCCTCGTCACTGCTTTGGTCGGAGCTCGACTCGTCGAGATCGTTGTCCATCTCGAACGTGTGTTCCACTTCTTCCCCTTCGTAGTTTTCCTCGCTATCATCTACAACACATAGGTATTGCTTGAGATCTTCGCGATGAGGGCAATCAGGATGGTTCCTCACCTGTGTCTTGCACAGCTCCTTGTCATTCACCTTTGCATCTATGATGGCCTGTACCACCTCCTCGTCCTTGTACTTCTGCAGAAGGTCGGCCTTTGTCAGCCACCTTCGGAGTCCAACCTTCTTTTTCCCGGACTTGTTCTTCAAGGTAACCAAAAGCTTGGATGCGTTCCAGTTCTCGTTGGCCTGAAGCCAATGCTCGAACAAGAAGTTTCTCTGATCAGAATCCAGGTCTCTGTCAGCCAGCTTCCTCACTTCCTTCGGTGTCCGGCCACCTGAGCTACTTCTCGAGTGCTTCGACTCTCCCCTTCTCTCTTTTTCTCTCTCTATCCATCTCTCTCTCTCTCTCTCTCTATCTCTATCTCTCTCTCCTCTAGACTGAAACATATAGGAAGGTCTGCATACAATTCTCGTACAAGTAGGTTTCACTTCACAGCAGCGAAGTCCAGTGGCCTCGGCAGCCACTTGTAGGATTCTATATATATATACACACACATATGTATATACCCATACACAACTGGCTTGCCGAGGAGCTGGTGAGAGATCGACTGAATCTCATGTAGCGTGCATGGAGTTTCTTCTTCAGTGCAAGCTTTGCCTCCTGCTCCGGTGTCAATTCTCGCTTGTCTTTGGGATCTCCGTCCTTCTGCTCCTCTGCTTTGGTTGCCCCAGCCTTTTCGACAGTTGCCTGTGACTCCTTCTTGTCCTTCTGTGCTTCGGTTGCCTGTGACTCCTTCTTGTCCTTCTGTGCTTCGGTTGCCTGTGACTCCTTCTTGTCCTTCTGTGCTTCGGTTGCCTGTGACTCCTTCTTGTCCTTCTGTGCTTCGGTTGCCTGTGACTCCTTCTTGTCCTTCTGTGCTTCGGTTGCCTGTGACTCCTTCTTGTCCTTCTGTGCTGCGGTTGCCTGTGACTCCTTCTTTTCCTTGTCTGCTTCGGTTGCCTCTGACTCCTTCTTTTCTTTCTGTGCTTCGGTTGCCTGTGACTCCATCTTTTCCTTGTCTTCTTCGGTTGCCTGCGACTCCTTCTTTTTCTTGTCTGCTTCGGTTGCCTGCGACTCATCCTTTTCCTTTTGTGCCTCCTGTCCCTGCTGGGTCGGTGCTTCAGTTTCCTGTACGGGCATCGAACGGCTTTTCTTCAATCGGTCGATCTGAAAAACTACCTCAGCGAGTTCATCATCGCTGAGGCGGTCCACTGTGTGGCCTCGTTGCAAGATATCCTGAATTGATGCCCACTGCTCCTGCGGCGAACCTGTGCTCACATCCTTCTCAGGCTTCTTGAGGCTTGTGTCACCATGCTTGCGCTTGTTCTGGCCTGTTGTTGCAGGGGAGGTGGTTGGGGACGGCTGGGTAGCTGGAACAGAGGGCGAGGCCTTCAAAGGAGAGGTTGCTGGGGTTGCAGGCTGCGAAGACATCGTTGTGGCTCGCTTCAATGCATGTGCATTCTCAATGCTTTTTGGGCTTTTTGTTGTGCTGCCGGAGCGGGGCTGCGGCTCAGTTTGCTTCTGCGGGGTCTGCTGGGTGCTTTGTGGGCCTGGGCTTTCAGCTTCTTTGCACCTGTCATCATCCTGGTGCTTGCTCCACCACCCAGGGGTAGAGCTCCAGCCCCAAGAACCCCAGCCCCACTGATCATCATTCCAAGCCGACCAAGCTACACCGTAGCCTGAGCCCCATGAATCATTCCCCTTCCAGTCCCATTCCTCCACTTGTGTCGAAGGAAACTTCGCAAGCTGCCGATACTCCAACGTGTCAGCCTCGGAGAAGCCTTGCTCACGATAGCCATCTTCAGCAGCCTCCGGCAGCAAGAGCTCTCGCATGGATGGAACAACATTTTGGATGTGTCGTGTAGACTCAGGCTACGAAGCATGCAGTTATTAATCGGGGTATGTGTTTATAAAAACCCTCTACATGTATAATGTGCATGTATATGTTATGCATATTCATGTATATATGTATGTATGTATGTATGTATATATTTATGTGTGTATGTATGTATGTATGTATGTATGTATGTATGTATGTATGTATGTATGTATGTATGTATGTATGTATGTATGTAGTATACATATATATGTATAGGAACACATGCTATGTATATGTATGTATGCATATGTACATGCAAAAGCACTTCATGTTGCATGTCCGATCATTGGCTGTATGCTACATATATATATATATTGTCATGCCATAACCGATATAATATCTATACTAGTTAAATTATGTTATGTTATGCACATATATATGTATGTGTGGTCCCACACCAGGCCTCAGGCTCTTGAGCATTGAGCCCCCGCTGATCATCTTCCATGTGCACTTGATCCTGAGGCCACAGACATGGCTTTGCATTGGTTTTACCTAGAGGTTCAGTTCTATACACATACATGAGACCACATGGGCCGGGCCTGATCATTGTCTTCCTGTGGAGCATCAGTCTTTGCATCTTTGTCATCATCCTGTTGGGACCCAAGTTTAAGTATATCCTGCGTGCATGAAGAGTATCCAGATTACTCGGGAGCACCAGGCTTGCAAAAAACACTCAAGTCACATGCAATGCTCGGCCTCAGGATGGGATGCCTCTGGAGCTTCACTCATCCTTTCATCGATCCCAGCCTGGTGAAACTTCACTGCAAGCGAACTGCAAAAATACCCGACACCCTAACCCCAACCCTAGACCCTGGGCCCTAGACCCTAAACCCCGTAAACCCCCACCCAATATAAGGCCTTGTGTGGAAAGCCTCCGGTAGGTCAGATGTTTGTTTCCACCCTCCCCCCCAAAAAACAGCCACCCCTTTTCAACCCTGATGAGAATAAGTATACCTAGTTTGGCGACTTAGGGATAAGGTTTGGGGTCTAGGGAAGATATATAGTGGAACTTTGGAGAATCCCAGGTGCAGCCTGCCTGGCTGATGTCTGCAACTCCTGGAGCCGGACCCACGGCCTGCCAGGACAGGGCACATCATGCTAGTATAGATAGTAGTTATAGTTAGATCTAGATCGAGCACGAACATACATGAACACTCCCCTTGTGCTGGCCTGGTTCGACGTCGGCTTTGGGCTTGGCTTCTTCTCTCGCTTGACGGGTCGTCGGCCCGGTGTGGGCAGCTCTCGCTTCAAAGGCTGCGTTGAGGGCTTGGCAGTCTGCGGCACCTCCGGTTCCTCGATCGGTGGGCCCTGGTTCAAGGCCTTTGCCCTCAGGGCTTTTGCACGTGCAAGAGCTTCACTCACTGCCGAGGCCATGATGGAGGGGCCGGGCTTTCCTAGACTTAGCTAAGTACACTGTACATTATATTGCAGATGATCCACAAATCAACATAAGTGCAACTGCAGAGCATGGTAAGGATTCCTTCCCAAAGGTCCTAGATCAAGGAGCCAATCAATGGTCATAAAAGACACTCACGACAACTCACGCTAAAGTCACGCTTTGCTCACGGTTTTCCGGGGTGGTTGCACACAGCCTATGACTGTGGCTATATAAGCACTCACGCCCACTCACGCTCCACTCACGCTTTACTCACGCTGTGGTGCGTGTCCAATTGCGCTTGGATTCTTCTGCTCAGAGCAGCATATTCTGCTCCAGAACAACAACTAATTAGGCCTGAGGCCCAAAGATCATCTGTGAACTTCGCTGAATTAAAGGAGCCCTCATGGAATTAAATGTCACAGCCACACTTTAAGTGTGCAGAACACCTATAAGCTAGTACTCACAGGCGAGACAGCGGCTTGAAACGCCCTGCTTGCTCCTCCTGCCGCAGGAATTGAAGAACCTCTCCGAGTTCGGCGTGCACCCAATCCAGTGGCTTCGGGACCTGGCGGCAAGCACTTGAAACACAATTGGTTTAAGTTGTACCACCCCACTGCGCCAATAGATCCTGCCTTTGGGCCGGCAGCAAGGAGATCCCGACCATCTTGCAGCCACTGCACGATCTTGTGTCCAGATTTCTCCTTTGATTAAGTTCATGTTGTGGCACTGCAACAACATATAGCAACTCATGCTGCCCAGATTCAACGAACTGCATGTGTAGCTTCAGGACCTTGTTGCAAAACTTCTGCGGGTACTCAGCAGTTCGCTTTAGCTTGGGCCCACCGGTCCTTGGGAGAGCCAGCAGGGATCCAGGTTTTATCAGAAAGGACTCATTATATAAGCTACGATGATGAGCTCGGCCCCCTGCACCACCGTCTTCCCATACTTGTTCTTTCGTCTATAAGACACACCATTCGAGGTCAAGCCCAGCCGAAGCCGCCGTTTGTGCGTCAGCTTCTTGAAGAGCTTGGAAACCCCACCCCTCAGTAACAACTCACACCTGCAGCTGACAAGGCCCCAGCCCAGTCGAATGTTACATAATTTCAGCAGGGAGACAGTGTCCCAAAGGCCAGGGAGCCCTTGGGGCTGAAGTGGCCCCAGGAACCAAGCCAGCTTAGATGGACAGGAGGCACAGAGAGAGAGAGAGAGAGAGAGAGAGAGACAGAGAGAGAGAGAGAGAGAGAGAGAGAGAGAGAGAGAGAGACCCAAAACGGAGCCACGAGAAGAGAGACCACAACAACAACAACAACAACAGGCGTTCCCAAAACGGAGCCACGAGAAGAGAGACCACAACAACAACAGGCGTTCCCAAAACGGAGCCACGAGAAGAGAGAGGGAGAGGGAGAGGGAGAGGGAGACGGAGAGGGAGAGGGAAACAAAGGAGAGGCACAAGCACTGCACATGTGTATTGCATGCATCCTGGGGCAACGGCAAGAATGTACGATGGATTGGCATGAACCGTTTCAAAGTCGCGAAGACGTGCCTCATATATGGTGACCACTCCAAGAGTGACGATGCCGGCTGTTCCAGCATAAAGAAGGTTTGGCGGACCGTCATCAAGAGCAGGATGAGGCATACCCTGGCACAGATCCTTATTGGTGGCAGCATGGTCTGAAACATAGCTATGGAAGGGAGGGAGGGAGTGACAGAGAGATACATACACATAGAGAGAAGCAGAGAGAGAGAGAGAGAGAGAGAGAGAGAGAGAGAGAGAGAGAGAGAGAGAGAGAGAGAGAGAGAGAGAGAGAGAGAGAGAGAGAGAGAGAGAGAGAGAGGAGGGAGAGAGAGAGAGAGAGAGAGAGAGAGAGAGAGAGAGAGAGAGAGAGAGAGAGAGAGAGAGAGAGTGTGGGTAACGGGCAGCTACCCCATATCAACGTATAGGGTATTGTTCCAAGCAACTTGTTCGAAGTGCGAACATACTCCAGCTCTTCATTTCCTAATGGCTCGTCTCTGCTGCGACCAGAAGTTGCTGCATTCATGAAGACATAGCTGTTGCATGGAACACCAATGGTGGCCATGCCGACTTGGGCTTTCAATTTCAAGGCCGAGCGAATCGCAGAGATGAATCCTAACCTCAGTTAGGTCAAATGATCATGATCATAGTAGAGGAATTGGTATTATTCGGGCTTCATGGCTTTTTCTGAACATAGGCTTCTAGATCTGCGCTTTGGAGGTTTGGGGTTCTAGGGTTTGGTTGGGGCTGAATTCGGGGCTTAGGGGAGGTGTTCCGACTCTTGTTGATCTGAGTACGAGCCACTTCCACTAGAATGAGTTCTCGGGGTTGGGGTCTAGGTATAGTTAATATAAGAATGTGAGCTTTGGGTCAGAGCTGCGAGAACAGTAAAAGCTTCGTAATCCAAGGTGAGCAGCGTGGTGCAGATATCATCGCTTGGCCGGGACGACGAATCCATATAGTCCCTGAGTTGCATGCAAGTCTGTGCAACTGCACAGGTGGATGCTATCCATGTTGCTAATGAGACACGAGCGAAGCCCTGACAGGCCTGCAGCACGACCAGGCATACACACACCATATACATGAACCTACTACATGACAACACAGTACGTTACATGGACACTCCACCAGGCCCCCTGCAGTACTGCCGCTGCATATTTCTCACTCCACTGAACATGTCGTAGTGAACCAAATCCTGAGGAGCAATACGGTCTATTAGTTTGCAAATGATAGGCGGTGCGACTCTCATGAGTAGTTGAGTGCCCAGCTCTGAATGACATGTCGGGTGGGCTGTTCTGCACAATGTAATCGCAGCAATGAATCCTGCAGTCTTTATATCCTACATGTCTGAGATCTTACCAGGCTACAGCAAGCTGGAAGTTGAGTGGCTGGCAGCACACTGTGACAACCCATCAGCGTCAAGGTGGCGATTGCTGATGCCGAGAGAGACAGCGGTGACTTCTTCATGGGATCCATGGCTGCAGACGTACTGTGCAATCTAATCTAACATGCAGACATAGACACACACACACACACACACACCTCAGGTCGATGGCAGGATTCAGGACTCGTCACACCCGTTTCGGAGTTATTACATGTTTGTTCATGTACACACATAGACCCCCTGTCTGTAGAAAGTACGTAGCTCGCCTCTGGTAGCCGGCAGCAGTTTCAATGGAGACTTCGCATGATCGCAATGCCCATGGTGAATATGCACAATCATTGTAACTCACGGAATTGACCGTTGCTGTTCTTTTGCAGTCGGAGCAGCACAGATCACATCCCAAGTCACACGTGTGACACGATAGCATCACGTCCACGTAGGTTTCAACCATCCTGCAATCTTTTTGGCAATCATGTACCTTGGCTCCATGATCGAGACATTATAATTGACAAATCAACTTACAAACAACCGAGAAGCTGCCGTTGAAGTGACCCTTGGTCACCCTTCACCCAAGTGATGGACACTCCGTCTTGCTTGTTAGCCTTGGATTGGCAGTTCCCCAAAACCACAGATCCAGAGCAACATGCATGAACCAATGCGAAGCTGCAAACATCACCATAAGACCCTGATTGCACCTGGTACTGCAGCTTGTGGAATTTATTCACAGCCTCGAGCGTTGTCTTATCCACACCATTGACCAGGAAGCTGCCACCCAGCCTGAGCATTGCCAAGCCAGAATTATAAACATCCGGAGTAGGGTCATTCGAACATACTTATAACTAGAGCAGAAGGAACAAACACCAAAGGCAGTGTAGATGGAAGCATGCAGACAGATCGGCCAACAATGCAGGCAGGGAGCAAGACATTGATGGTGGTGCGTGGAGAATTATACAGCTGCTTCACCTTCACGGACGGCTTCAGCGTGTAGCTCCTTGGCCAAGCACAACTGCCGAATCTGAGCTAGACTAGAGTCCTTGACACTACCTAGCACACACGATAAACATAATCAAAAGCCTGAGGGCGTGCAGTCGGCCAATCTTTCCGGGGGTGGCACCACAATCGAGCGGTCGATCTTGGCCAGCATTCTCAGGTCGTCCAGAATGGTCTCCTTCTTTTCCTGTGAATATATCATGATTGAGCATGAAGAAGCATTCGAAATTCATTCTGCAGTTGCATTACATAATGGAACCGTCCTCCACTTTCTGGCGGGTCAGTGGCATCTCATCCTTGCTTGTATACTTCTTCTTCCCAGTCTTCT
>CAJNDT010005902.1:467629-709207 GCA_905221615.1 Symbiodinium sp. CCMP2592 | reverse complement strand
TTAAACTTGAGCAAGTCAGGCCTGACACTATGCTTTCTCGCTCTAGAACTAACTCCCGAAAGCCTCTCCAGTTCATTTTTTCGTGAAAGCGCACACTTCTCGCTTTCGCACCCTGCAGAAGCAGCGACCACATTCCTCAGATTCGATAGTTTGCTCGAACATTGCACTGGTGTGCACACTTTGAGTGTCAGCCGAGAATCATGACACCGAGATCACCTTCGGAAGCCAGCAGCAATTTTTTCCTGAGATCTCAGCTAGACGTGTATCTGTTGCAAGAGGAAGCCAGGCTCTGCACTTTGTGCCCAGTGTCGGGGTGAGCTTCTTCTTGCTTGCCAGCAGTTTAAGATTGGCCATCTTGGTCATCCATCGTGAAAGATTATCATGACCACGAGGTGCCTTCAGAGCTGTGCCTCGCGGAATTCACAAGGGCCAAGGGCCAATAAATGGGGTAGCAGTTATTAGCAGCTCGTAGGTCCCTAACGTTTAATCCACCCCATCGAATCTTCACCACCAAAATTGTGATAGTATCGCACATTCAGTCCTGAACAAACCAAATCAGTTGAATATCGGCTCACATGAAAGTCGCAGAGGCGATGTGTACGTAATTGAAGCCCAGGGTCGCCAGTTTCGAGTATCTCGCAATAAATGTGCCATTGCCTCAGGTGGCACATGTGATCAGAAAACAAAGAACCATGCAACCTTCACACTTTGATGCAAGCAAGGCACATGGAATTTCGGTTTCATGACCCAAGCAAGGAGTCCCTTCCTGACCATAGCTAGTATGCAGCTGCAACAGGTTTCGATGCTAGGAGAGCAGGGCATCCCAAACAGCACGAAATGTAGAGAAGCAGGGCTCAAAATTACAACCCTTTAAAGGGCAAGGAAGGTTGGGGTCATTGCGCCTGTGACTGTGGATTGTCAGCACCCGATGGCATTGCAAGAACTTGTTGCCCGCTGTGTAGATTTTCTCAGCATCAGATTCAGTCCTAAGCTGCAACCTATAATCATTGCAGAAATCATAGCCATGCCGTGCTGCCGTGCTGCACGTATCGTGGGGCTGCTTCGACTCGCGAGTACCATTCAGCATAGGAGGACCTGACTCACTCGCGAGTACCATTCAGCATAGGAGGACCTGACTCAGGGAACGGGTGCAGGCTTTCATTGTAAATAAAACGAGTCGGAAGGCACTAGGTCTAAATTTAGCTGTTTATTTTCGAACTAGCAGCAAATTGATGCTCATGATTGCTGTCTGGGCTGCAGTGCAACCGCATGGAGGGCCAGCTCGGACTGATTAGGATGTGCACGGGCAGCTTCGAGTGTGCACGTCTCAGACAGCCATTGGAGCAGGATTCTGCTGTTATAGGCCTTGTTTGTAAAATAGTATCCATGCGATTCCTTCTTCAGTCGTGTAAGCCGGAACCGCTTTTGGCTGCATGGAACTCCTTTGGTTTTCTTCCAAACCTTGAACTCTTGGAAAGCTTTATCCAGTTGTGCATCCTCTGATACAACAGCTGCATCACCCCATACACCAGCATCCATTAATGCCTTCATTGCTCCACCGTTCGCTGTAAGGGTGAGGCCCAGGTTGTTCACATGCATGCTACAGAACTTGACCATGGATATATCGAACCCACGGAGAAATGACAGAGGACCTCATGGATCACTGTCCAGTTATTAGAATAGAATACTTATAGTAGGTTGGTAGCAGGATTTAGACATGCAGTCCAAGTCACTCAAGCATCCAGGCCGAACTTTGTGAAGCAAAAAGTCTGCTGTTGTAGCAATCGTGGAAGCCCAGCCTGCAGACTCTCCAGTCTCGTAATATCGAAGCGGGGACTCATCAGAAGCTTCAGCCCCACAGAACAGGCAGCAGCATGTGCTTGTAGGAGTGTGAAGCAGCCGAAGTGTCCTTTCATGCCATTTCCAATCTCCCCGAAGTTCACAAGCAGCGAATGCCCGTCCGTGCGCCAGGAAATCCCCGGCCCGGGCCATCTTCGAAGATGACAAAGCTTCGCCCATTGGCCCACATTGTGGAAACTTGCCATCAAAGGCCACATTCGAACTCCAGGCAATGTGCTTCAGAATGGGGCTCAGGGTCGCAAGGTTTTCGTGAACCATGAACTCGTCCTTCATACAAAAAACCATAAAGTGTCCAAGCCTAACCTCTTTGGGTCGGAAAAGAGTTAAGGAGACAAACATGGCTGTCACCTTCTCCGAACCATCTGCTGACAGCTGGCATTCATCTCCATAAAGTGAGAACGGTATGTGGGAATGTCGGCACGGCTCGTTTGCATGTGTAGAAGGGTGACGAGTGGCAAAGGGAACACCGTGGCTGCACAGGTGTGCCCAGTATTCTTTGACCTTCTCCGGCGGGGTTTGCAATCCCAGCTCACAATGAACGTAGCTCAGAATCTCATGTATGTCTAGTACCGGTACCGTAGTTGAGGCCTGCTTCCATTCACCATCCGCATACTCCCAGACAGGAACTTTGACTGGTGTAGGCTCCTGCTCTAGACAGCGGGTGCTAACTACAGGGCTTAGGGGATTGCGGTTGTCGGGCCTGGGAGTTTAGGGTCTGGGGCTTGAAGGTTTACAGCTTCAGGGCTTGGAGTTATGGGGTGGTGTTTTGGGGATTAGGGGGGTTGGTGGTTTGTGGGTAGGTCAACCTTATTACAACCTTATTACTTGAAGGTGTACGGCTAGCTGTTGGGAAGTGCATGGGTTGGTGGGCAGCTATATATAGTTTTAACCTCTTTATGTTTTCTATGCCCCCTGCTATTTAATTTCTTGCTGGGCACCAGAGGAAGCTTCACAGTCTTGAAGAAGTCACGTGCAGCATTTCCAGGCTTGAACCGCATCAACGATTTAATAGTCTTGCCCTTGAAGAACTTCTGGGTGTCCTTGATCAGAACAGGCATGGCAAGGTATATTAGATATTGATCGAGCCAACAACAATGCAACATTGCACCCGAATCGATGTCCTGGAAACCAGCTTGGGCATCTTTCATAGCTGCATCAATACTGGAAGCCTGGGCTGAGGACATATTGCAGGCAGCATGCCTCCGAAATACATTGTGCCTTGACTGCACATTTGGAAGCCAAGGCTCTCCACTGGATATCTTGTTGTACATATGCTGCAGCAAGCCATCGGTATCCTTATCGACATCTTCACCTGGCATGTGCTTCGCAAATCCCTCCCAGTGCTTGGTTTCAGTGTTCAGGAAATAAATGTTGCGTTTCAGGGTCGAAGGATGTGGGTGGCCTTTTGTTGAGGGGCTCTGCTGGGTATTGTCAATATTGTGGTCCAGGGCTTCCAGTTGCAAAGATTTTTTTCACGGGCGAAGCTTCTCGTAAAACTCCACCAAAACTGGATCCCAGACTCAGCCTATGGCAGCATTAGATCTAGAATGCACTGCATACCTCCCATGGCACCTCAGCATCACAGCTCGTTGCAGCAGCAGGCTCTAGAGGGATTGTATCAGCATTGAAAGATCTGAGGTGCTCCGTGTACACAGCTCACATTGAGCAGCTGCCGGTGCTGCTACATCCGGGCCCCTGTGGCTGCCACCATGCACCTGGTACTCCTGATTTAGTATTATTATAGGGTGACAAAGAGTGATGAACTAACTACGTACACATATATATATATATATGTAGGGTTTAAGGGTTCAGGGTTTATGGGTTTTGAGTCCAGTAGTTACATGTTCAGCTAGCATCACATCCCGCAGACTGCAACATCAAGAGTTTTCTGCTATGTACAAAGTGGCAGGCACAACAATCACAGTGGCCAAGGTTCACCCTGGCACAGCCTTGAAATGAAGAAAGCTGGCAAGTAAACATCATAGCATCTAGTCTAGAATCACAAGTATTACAAAGCTACATGCACAGCTACGGTTCACATTTCACATCACTTCTTAGTCGACTTGCCATTCACTTTGTTCCAGAACTCCTTGGTGATCTTATCAAACTTGTCACACGTTGTGGTCAGCTTGTCCACGGCGCTCGGCATGGATGCCACCTCTGCAGGGCTGCAGGTGAGATTGAGAACCAACAATTAGAGGCTAGCCACAATCTCAGTGGGGAGCCCGATGATTGCACTACAGACCAGATGCCATCTTAGACTAATCACTCTCTATTACGAAATTCCCGGAGGGGATACAGAGTAATGTCTTCAACGTATTCAAATCACTCGAAGTACTCCCAAAAAAGCCTGGTCACTCGACCAATCGGTGTTATATAATATTGTAGATAATTGAGCAACAATATATAGGGGTTTAGACATGGTTGGGCTACAAAGTTTATATATTGGGTACTTTATTATACAGCCAAGCAGATGAAAAACACTTGCACGAAAAGAGCCCGTATAATTGTAACCTTATTCTAAAACGATCACGGATCCTCCAATTCTGAAATCCTATAAACCCCAAACCGATCTCAACACCCACCTAAGGAAATTATTGGCCTCGGACTCATCCATCAATCGCTGCAGATCTGCTCTCTCCGTCCGGATGAGCGAGGCCTTCGGATCGATCAGATATGTGTCATAAGGTCGTGGGGTTTGGGAAACTTTAAGAATGTGTATATAGCTTGCACCTGGGCTTCGACATCGTCCTTCATGGCTTTCAGGAGTTTGTCACCCCTGGACAAAAACAAAGAGCAACGGTTTGATGACATGTATGGTTTTGCAAGATATCTGAGTCAAGCACACATTCTCTGACGATTCCACGTCCTGGCACTTTCGTACTGCTTGGAGCTTGTCCGTGGCTTTGTCCACTGCCTAGCACAGAGCATTGCAATTTAAGGGTTCGGGGCTCATGACTGTAAGGGTTTAGGGTTCTGGAAACTCAGGGGGAAGACTTATGAGGGATATGGGCTCCCACCTTCCTGGCCTTGCCTTTCATCTCCTTTGCATTCAGTGGCTTGTCTTCTCCATCGTCTCCGCCGGTTGGCTGTTTGGCCTGGCATTATATAATTGTTCAGGGCATTGGGGGGTTTAAGTAGGGTGTAGAGTGTAGGGTGGAAACCAAACACAAACAAGTGATGATTCAGTAGCCTTGGCTTTCCCTTTTGGCTTTGCTTTGCCCTTGGCTTTGGCCCTGGCACGGTTTTTCTTGTTGGGGGAGCTCTTGCTTTTCTTGCTCTTCTTGTTCTTCTTCGCACTCTTCGGCTGCTTGGGCTTTCCTTCCTTCTTTGGCTTCTTGCTCTCCTGCTCTTCCTCATCCTCCTCCTGACCATCCTCGTCACTGCTTTGGTCGGAGCTCGACTCGTCGAGATCGTTGTCCATCTCGAACGTGTGTTCCACTTCTTCCCCTTCGTAGTTTTCCTCGCTATCATCTACAACACATAGGTATTGCTTGAGATCTTCGCGATGAGGGCAATCAGGATGGTTCCTCACCTGTGTCTTGCACAGCTCCTTGTCATTCACCTTTGCATCTATGATGGCCTGTACCACCTCCTCGTCCTTGTACTTCTGCAGAAGGTCGGCCTTTGTCAGCCACTTTCGGAGTCCAACCTTCTTTTTCCCGGACTTGTTCTTCAAGGTAACCAAAAGCTTGGATGCGTTCCAGTTCTCGTTGGCCTGAAGCCAATGCTCGAACAAGAAGTTTCTCTGATCAGAATCCAGGTCTCTGTCAGCCAGCTTCCTCACTTCCTTCGGTGTCCGGCCACCTGAGCTACTTCTCGAGTGCTTCGACTCTCCCCTTCTCTCTTTTTCTCTCTCTCTCCATCTCTCTCTCTCTCTCTCTCTCTCTCTCTCTCTCTCTCTCTCTCTCTCTCTCTCTCTCTCTCTCTCTCTCTCTATCTCTATCTCTCTCTCCTCTAGACTGAAACATATAGGAAGGTCTGCATACAATTCTCGTACAAGTAGGTTTCACTTCACAGCAGCGAAGTCCAGTGGCCTCGGCAGCCACTTGTAGGATTCTATATATATATACACACACATATGTATATACCCATACACAACTGGCTTGCCGAGGAGCTGGTGAGAGATCGACTGAATCTCATGTAGCGTGCATGGAGTTTCTTCTTCAGTGCAAGCTTTGCCTCCTGCTCCGGTGTCAATTCTTGCTTGCCTTTGGGATCTCCGTCCTTCTTCCTCTGCTCCTTGCTTGGTGCTTTCGACAGTTGCCTGTGACTCCTTCTTGTCCTTCTGTGCTTCGGTTGCCTGTGACTCCTTCTTGTCCTTCTGTGCTTCGGTTGCCTGTGACTCCTTCTTGTCCTTCTGTGCTTCGGTTGCCTGTGACTCCTTCTTGTCCTTCTGTGCTGCGGTTGCCTGTGACTCCTTCTTTTCCTTGTCTGCTTCGGTTGCCTCTGACTCCTTCTTTTCTTTCTGTGCTTCGGTTGCCTGTGACTCCATCTTTTCCTTGTCTGCTTCGGTTGCCTGCGACTCCTTCTTTTTCTTGTCTGCTTCGGTTGCCTGCGACTCATCCTTTTCCTTTTGTGCCTCCTGTCCCTGCTGGGTCGGTGCTTCAGTTTCCTGTACGGGCATCGAACGGCTTTTCTTCAATCGGTCGATCTGAAAAACTACCTCAGCGAGTTCATCATCGCTGAGGCGGTCCACTGTGTGGCCTCGTTGCAAGATATCCTGAATTGATGCCCACTGCTCCTGCGGCGAACCTGTGCTCACATCCTTCTCAGGCTTCTTGAGGCTTGTGTCACCATGCTTGCGCTTGTTCTGGCCTGTTGTTGCAGGGGAGGTGGTTGGGGACGGCTGGGTAGCTGGAACAGAGGGCGAGGCCTTCAAAGGAGAGGTTGCTGGGGTTGCAGGCTGCGAAGACATCGTTGTGGCTCGCTTCAATGCATGTGCATTCTCAATGCTTTTTGGGCTTTTTGTTGTGCTGCCGGAGCGGGGCTGCGGCTCAGTTTGCTTCTGCGGGGTCTGCTGGGTGCTTTGTGGGCCTGGGCTTTCAGCTTCTTTGCACCTGTCATCATCCTGGTGCTTGCTCCACCACCCAGGGGTAGAGCTCCAGCCCCAAGAACCCCAGCCCCACTGATCATCATTCCAAGCCGACCAAGCTACACCGTAGCCTGAGCCCCATGAATCATTCCCCTTCCAGTCCCATTCCTCCACTTGTGTCGAAGGAAACTTCGCAAGCTGCCGATACTCCAACGTGTCAGCCTCGGAGAAGCCTTGCTCACGATAGCCATCTTCAGCAGCCTCCGGCAGCAAGAGCTCTCGCATGGATGGAACAACATTTTGGATGTGTCGTATAGACTCAGGCTACGAAGCATGCAGTTATTAATCGGGGTATGTGTTTATAAAAACCCTCTACATGTATAATGTGCATGTATATGTTATGCATATTCATGTATATATGTATGTATGTATGTATGTATATATTTATGTGTGTATGTATGTATGTATGTATGTATGTATGTATGTATGTATGTATGTATGTATGTATGTATGTATGTATGTATGTAGTATACATATATATGTATAGGAACACATGCTATGTATATGTATGTATGCATATGTACATGCAAAAGCACTTCATGTTGCATGTCCGATCATTGGCTGTATGCTACATATATATATATATATATATT
Organism: Symbiodinium sp. CCMP2592; assembly: GCA_905221615.1. Classification (NCBI taxonomy): domain Eukaryota; class Dinophyceae; order Suessiales; family Symbiodiniaceae; genus Symbiodinium; species Symbiodinium sp. CCMP2592. The sequence goes on along the minus strand of CAJNDT010005902.1, from coordinate 701,659 downwards.
GTCATGTCATAACCGATATAATATCTATACTAGTTAAATTATGTTATGTTATGCACATATATATGTATGTGTGGTCCCACACCAGGCCTCAGGCTCTTGAGCATTGAGCCCCCGCTGATCATCTTCCATGTGCACTTGATCCTGAGGCCACAGACATGGCTTTGCATTGGTTTTACCTAGAGGTTCAGTTCTATACACATACATGAGACCACATGGGCCGGGCCTGATCATTGTCTTCCTGTGGAGCATCAGTCTTTGCATCTTTGTCATCATCCTGTTGGGACCCAAGTTTAAGTATATCCTGCGTGCATGAAGAGTATCCAGATTACTCGGGAGCACCAGGCTTGCAAAAAACACTCAAGTGACATGCAATGCTCGGCCTCAGGATGGGATGCCTCTGGAGCTTCACTCATCCTTTCATCGATCCCAGCCTGGTGAAACTTCACTGCAAGCGAACTGCAAAAATACCCGACACCCTAACCCCAACCCTAGACCCTGGGCCCTAGACCCTAAACCCCGTAAACCCCCACCCAATATAAGGCCTTGTGTGGAAAGCCTCCGGTAGGTCAGATGTTTGTTTCCACCCTCCCCCCCAAAAAACAGCCACCCCTTTTCAACCCTGATGAGAATAAGTATACCTAGTTTGGCGACTTAGGGATAAGGTTTGGGGTCTAGGGAAGATATATAGTGGAACTTTGGAGAATCCCAGGTGCAGCCTGCCTGGCTGATGTCTGCAACTCCTGGAGCCGGACCCACGGCCTGCCAGGACAGGGCACATCATGCTAGTATAGATAGTAGTTATAGTTAGATCTAGATCGAGCACGAACATACATGAACACTCCCCTTGTGCTGGCCTGGTTCGACGTCGGCTTTGGGCTTGGCTTCTTCTCTCGCTTGACGGGTCGTCGGCCCGGTGTGGGCAGCTCTCGCTTCAAAGGCTGCGTTGAGGGCTTGGCAGTCTGCGGCACCTCCGGTTCCTCGATCGGTGGGCCCTGGTTCAAGGCCTTTGCCCTCAGGGCTTTTGCACGTGCAAGAGCTTCACTCACTGCCGAGGCCATGATGGAGGGGCCGGGCTTTCCTAGACTTAGCTAAGTACACTGTACATTATATTGCAGATGATCCACAAATCAACATAAGTGCAACTGCAGAGCATGGTAAGGATTCCTTCCCAAAGGTCCTAGATCAAGGAGCCAATCAATGGTCATAAAAGACACTCACGACAACTCACGCTAAAGTCACGCTTTGCTCACGGTTTTCCGGGGTGGTTGCACACAGCCTATGACTGTGGCTATATAAGCACTCACGCCCACTCACGCTCCACTCACGCTTTACTCACGCTGTGGTGCGTGTCCAATTGCGCTTGGATTCTTCTGCTCAGAGCAGCATATTCTGCTCCAGAACAACAACTAATTAGGCCTGAGGCCCAAAGATCATCTGTGAACTTCGCTGAATTAAAGGAGCCCTCATGGAATTAAATGTCACAGCCACACTTTAAGTGTGCAGAACACCTATAAGCTAGTACTCACAGGCGAGACAGCGGCTTGAAACGCCCTGCTTGCTCCTCCTGCCGCAGGAATTGAAGAACCTCTCCGAGTTCGGCGTGCACCCAATCCAGTGGCTTCGGGACCTGGCGGCAAGCACTTGAAACACAATTGGTTTAAGTTGTACCACCCCACTGCGCCAATAGATCCTGCCTTTGGGCCGGCAGCAAGGAGATCCCGACCATCTTGCAGCCACTGCACGATCTTGTGTCCAGATTTCTCCTTTGATTAAGTTCATGTTGTGGCACTGCAACAACATATAGCAACTCATGCTGCCCAGATTCAACGAACTGCATGTGTAGCTTCAGGACCTTGTTGCAAAACTTCTGCGGGTACTCAGCAGTTCGCTTTAGCTTGGGCCCACCGGTCCTTGGGAGAGCCAGCAGGGATCCAGGTTTTATCAGAAAGGACTCATTATATAAGCTACGATGATGAGCTCAGCCCCCTGCACCACCGTCTTCCCATACTTGTTCTTTCGTCTATAAGACACACCATTCGAGGTCAAGCCCAGCCGAAGCCGCCGTTTGTGCGTCAGCTTCTTGAAGAGCTTGGAAACCCCACCCCTCAGTAACAACTCACACCTGCAGCTGACAAGGCCCCAGCCCAGTCGAATGTTACATAATTTCAGCAGGGAGACAGTGTCCCAAAGGCCAGGGAGCCCTTGGGGCTGAAGTGGCCCCAGGAACCAAGCCAGCTTAGATGGACAGGAGGCACAGAGAGAGAGAGAGAGAGAGAGAGAGAGACAGAGAGAGAGAGAGAGAGAGAGAGAGAGAGAGAGAGAGAGACCCAAAACGGAGCCACGAGAAGAGAGACCACAACAACAACAACAACAACAGGCGTTCCCAAAACGGAGCCACGAGAAGAGAGACCACAACAACAACAGGCGTTCCCAAAACGGAGCCACGAGAAGAGAGAGGGAGAGGGAGAGGGAGAGGGAGACGGAGAGAGGGAAACAAAGGAGAGGCACAAGCACTGCACATGTGTATTGCATGCATCCTGGGGCAACGGCAAGAATGTACGATGGATTGGCATGAACCGTTTCAAAGTCTCGAAGACGTGCCTCATATATGGTGACCACTCCAAGAGTGACGATGCCGGCTGTTCCAGCATAAAGAAGGTTTGGCGGACCGTCATCAAGAGCAGGATGAGGCATACCCTGGCACAGATCCTTATTGGTGGCAGCATGGTCTGAAACATAGCTATGGAAGGGAGGGAGGGAGTGACAGAGAGATACATACACATAGAGAGAAGCAGAGAGAGAGAGAGAGAGAGAGAGAGAGAGAGAGAGAGAGAGAGAGAGAGAGAGAGAGAGAGAGAGAGAGAGAGAGAGAGAGAGAGAGAGAGAGAGAGAGGAGGGAGAGAGAGAGAGAGAGAGAGAGAGAGAGAGAGAGAGAGAGAGAGAGAGAGAGAGAGAGAGAGAGTGGGTAACGGGCAGCTACCCCATATCAACGTATAGGGTATTGTTCCAAGCAACTTGTTCGAAGTGCGAACATACTCCAGCTCTTCATTTCCTAATGGCTCGTCTCTGCTGCGACCAGAAGTTGCTGCATTCATGAAGACATAGCTGTTGCATGGAACACCAATGGTGGCCATGCCGACTTGGGCTTTCAATTTCAAGGCCGAGCGAATCGCAGAGATGAATCCTAACCTCAGTTAGGTCAAATGATCATGATCATAGTAGAGGAATTGGTATTATTCGGGCTTCATGGCTTTTTCTGAACATAGGCTTCTAGATCTGCGCTTTGGAGGTTTGGGGTTCTAGGGTTTGGTTGGGGCTGAATTCGGGGCTTAGGGGAGTTGTTCCGACTCTTGTTGATCTGAGTACGAGCCACTTCCACTAGAATGAGTTCTCGGGGTTGGGGTCTAGGTATAGTTAATATAAGAATGTGAGCTTTGGGTCAGAGCTGCGAGAACAGTAAAAGCTTCGTAATCCAAGGTGAGCAGCGTGGTGCAGATATCATCGCTTGGCCGGGACGACGAATCCATATAGTCCCTGAGTTGCATGCAAGTCTGTGCAACTGCACAGGTGGATGCTATCCATGTTGCTAATGAGACACGAGCGAAGCCCTGACAGGCCTGCAGCACGACCAGGCATACACACACCATATACATGAACCTACTACATGACAACACAGTACGTTACATGGACACTCCACCAGGCCCCCTGCAGTACTGCCGCTGCATATTTCTCACTCCACTGAACATGTCGTAGTGAACCAAATCCTGAGGAGCAATACGGTCTATTAGTTTGCAAATGATAGGCGGTGCGACTCTCATGAGTAGTTGAGTGCCCAGCTCTGAATGACATGTCGGGTGGGCTGTTCTGCACAATGTAATCGCAGCAATGAATCCTGCAGTCTTTATATCCTACATGTCTGAGATCTTACCAGGCTACAGCAAGCTGGAAGTTGAGTGGCTGGCAGCACACTGTGACAACCCATCAGCGTCAAGGTGGCGATTGCTGATGCCGAGAGAGACAGCGGTGACTTCTTCATGGGATCCATGGCTGCAGACGTACTGTGCAATCTAATCTAACATGCAGACATAGACACACACACACACACACACCTCAGGTCGATGGCAGGATTCAGGACTCGTCACACCCGTTTCGGAGTTATTACATGTTTGTTCATGTACACACATAGACCCCCTGTCTGTAGAAAGTACGTAGCTCGCCTCTGGTAGCCGGCAGCAGTTTCAATGGAGACTTCGCATGATCGCAATGCCCATGGTGAATATGCACAATCATTGTAACTCACGGAATTGACCGTTGCTGTTCTTTTGCAGTCGGAGCAGCACAGATCACATCCCAAGTCACACGTGTGACACGAGGTAGCATCACGTCCACGTAGGTTTCAACCATCCTGCAATCTTTTTGGCAATCATGTACCTTGGCTCCATGATCGAGACATTATAATTGACAAATCAACTTACAAACAACCGAGAAGCTGCCGTTGAAGTGACCCTTGGTCACCCTTCACCCAAGTGATGGACACTCCGTCTTGCTTGTTAGCCTTGGATTGGCAGTTCCCCAAAACCACAGATCCAGAGCAACATGCATGAACCAATGCGAAGCTGCAAACATCACCATAAGACCCTGATTGCACCTGGTACTGCAGCTTGTGGAATTTATTCACAGCCTCGAGCGTTGTCTTATCCACACCATTGACCAGGAAGCTGCCACCCAGCCTGAGCATTGCCAAGCCAGAATTATAAACATCCGGAGTAGGGTCATTCGAACATACTTATAACTAGAGCAGAAGGAACAAACACCAAAGGCAGTGTAGATGGAAGCATGCAGACAGATCGGCCAACAATGCAGGCAGGGAGCAAGACATTGATGGTGGTGCGTGGAGAATTATACAGCTGCTGCACCTTCACGGACGGCTTCAGCGTGTAGCTCCTTGGCCAAGCACAACTGCCGAATCTGAGCTAGACTAGAGTCCTTGACACTACCTAGCACACACGATAAACATAATCAAAAGCCTGAGGGCGTGCAGTCGGCCAATCTTTCCGGGGGTGGCACCACAATCGAGCGGTCGATCTTGGCCAGCATTCTCAGGTCGTCCAGAATGGTCTCCTTCTTTTCCTGTGAATATATCATGATTGAGCATGAAGAAGCATTCGAAATTCATTCTGCAGTTGCATTACATAATGGAACCGTCCTCCACTTTCTGGCGGGTCAGTGGCATCTCATCCTTGCTTGTATACTTCTTCTTCCCAGTCTTCTTCTCGGCAACCTCTGGTGTCCATCCAGTGGAGATGCTCCCAGACTTGACCTGTTCGAGCAGGAAAGAGCACATAGATTTAAAATTAGGTAATCATGGATCACAAGAGGATAGCCTTGTCGAGCAAGCTTGAAATTGGCTCTCGAGCCTCCTCGGACTCCTCCTGAAGATCCTTGCTCCCTGAGGCCTTGGATGGCTCCTTGCACTTACTCCTTTTGCGCCGTCGCTTGGGCTCAGCCTCTTCTCGGCTCTCCTCTTCTAGTTTCTTTCGGGCCTCTTTCGCCTCGCGATTCGCGCTTCGCATGATCTCGCGAGCCCGGCTTCTCCGTAGAGGGGTCAGCCATGACAACGATGGCACATCCTCCTGGTCCTGCAGCGACCCCCTAAAACATATAATTGGTTTGATACAAGGATGCACCTGCGATGTCGACCCATATCCCCCATGAGCACATATCTTGCACTGATTATTGTCCTCCTGCGGTGCCGCTGCCTCACTCTCAGCATCTGAGAAGGCCAACCTTTTCTTGCAGTCGGGACTTCCAGCAGGCAGCGATCCTTCAGCTGTCCTGGACAGGCTCGCAAAATGGTCAAATTCAAATAATAACAAGTATATATATCTATTCCAGCCTCTTCTTCTTCTTCTTCTTCTTCCTGCTGCTCTCTTGCCTGATGTCATCCTTGGCCTTTGCATCTTCTTCTTCCAAGGCTACAGCTTCAGGATCCTTTTCACCCTCGCACTCATCCTCATCGCCCTCCTTTGCCTTGGCCTTGGCCTTGGCCTTTCCTTTTCCCTTTGCTTTTGCCTTTGCCTTTGCTTTTGCTTTTGCCTTTGTCTCTTTGGCAGCTTCCTTCTCGTTCCTGATATTCTCACGAAGCTTCCTTTGCGCCTGCCCGAAATTATCTCTCTCTCTCTCTCTCTCTCTCTCTCTCTGGCTTTGGCTTTCTCTCTCTCTCGCTCATCACGATCATGACCTGGCCTGGAGCACATCATCAGCGGATCCTGATCCGGACAGATCCTTGCACAAAGCCTCCACCTGCCCGAGCATGCCCTCTGGCACCTTGGGCAACTCCTTGAACAAAGGCTTCTTGAGCTGCTCTTGGTCGTCATTGCCACCCTGACAAACAAAACAACACCAGAGGGATGCCATAAATACAAGTATGTATGTATTTCTGAACTGAATAGTTTGCTGCGTGAGTATGGCTGCAGACTCTGTGTAACATGACTAACCCACACTACAGAATAGTTTAAACATGTATCTACATAGAAACAAATACGAATCTAAGGTATGAGCTCAGGGATATGTGAGTGCAGTCCTCATTCGCTGCTTCCTGAGCAGCCTTCTCGGAAGTTGGGACGATCACCTTTCCAGGGCTGGGCTTCCCATCCTTCGTCATGGATTCCTCAGCAGCCTTCTTGGGAGATTTAGTTGGGACGATCACCATTCGAGGGCTGGGCTTCTCATCCTTCGTTGTGGCTTTCTCAGCAGCCTTCTCGGGAGATCTGGTTGGGACAAGCACCGGCTGCTTGGGGATCTCTTGGGCCTTCCTGCTGCTGGGTTTGGGCTTTACAATGTCCTCTTCCCATGCATCGTGCCCGGGTCTTGGGATATCCTCTGCCCCAAGATATAAATCCTCATCATCCTGTTCCACTGGGGGCATTGCGGGGGGCTGGTTGGGGATCTCCTGTTCCTTTCCTTTCCGGTGCTTGGGCCTTGGCAATAGCTTCCGCTGTCCACTCACTGGGGTCTCCTCTTCCCTTTCTGGTGTTCCGCCTTTTGATGAAAGAGCCTGCAACAACTCACAAAAACACACCCACAAACTAGTGCGGGCCAGCATCTCTGAATTGAACCTCCACACTTGTCAAGCTCGCACTTCGAGTAGGCCGGATGTGCCCAACCTGCCATTGAAATTTCAAGGACTCCAGGGTATTTAGTCATGTTGAATTGGATTTGCCGATAATGTCCCGGCCTTACGTAGTGAAGGCTTCACCCAAGGCTGCCCCTTCCAGGAGTACTAGAAATAATCAGTATATATATATATATATGTGCTCATTCAAGAAAAGCATGCTGTCCTCATCCACCGACTGGCCGCCTTCATGATGAGGATTGTCTTCCTGAAAAGCATAAGGGGCTGAAGGCTTCATGGGTATTACAATATTACAAATAATTATTACAGGGTTTGGGTTCAGGGTATTTTTCATAGGGCCATAGAAGATAAAGAGGAGAGAATCGGAGAGAGAGAGAGAGAGAGAGAGAGAGAGAGAGAGAGAGAGAGAGTCACAGTCTCTTGACCCGTCCTCTTCGGAGGAGTCGGGCACACACACCGGCTGCTGATGCATCTGCACATAGATGACATCATCATCCTCATCAGATTCTTCCTTCTCTTTCTCACTCTCTTTCGAAGCTTTCGAAGGCTCCTGACAAGGTCGCATCGGAATCAAGTGCAATGTACAGGTCCACATGGAATGGAGTCCTTGGAGCCCCTGAGCTCGTTGACAATCTGCTTCAGGTTCGCCATTTTCTCATGCCCCGACCTGGTCAGCAGAACCAATCATGTACCCTGAGAAACTGCAACCTCGCCTTGTACCTTTGTTGGACCTGGCACGTCGTACCACATACGATGCCATTGCTCTGTGCAGGTTTCCTTCTGTCAGAGCCCAAGCCTGGCACAGGGGCCAGTGCATAACCAATATAAACCATGAGGCAAGAGTTGCGCCTCCAAGTCACGGACTGACATCTTCTGAGATACTATCTTGTTCGGCTTGGCAACAGAAACCAATGCAGCCTGCAGGCTTCAGAAACAATCGGGTTCATTGTTCAATGACATGATGAGCAGCCTGGGTCTCCTTCGCTGTCGGCAGGCAGGCCCCAACCAAGGCCAAAAAATTGATTAAGAACTCATAGTTGATATCCTGCTCGACCTGATCAGGTATAACGGGGCTTCGAAATGGTGTGATTGATCAGTATATGGCCTCCAGCTCATTCACAGCATTCCCAGCCAAGCTCACAAAAGAGAAGTTCACGGGAACCTGCAAACAGATGAGCCGAAACTCCAGATTGCAAAGCCCTGGCTGAAATCCTACCTTCGATCGCTTCAAGCATCTTTCCAACTTGCGAGGGCCGATGCCCGATTCTTGGGCGATTTGTCGCAATCGCCCATCCACATAATCTTGGCTTCCGAGCAGGGCGGAATAGAATTCCTGTGAGGGTGGGATGCGGGTGTTTTCAGATTTTGGTGTAGGGTTGGGCGCCGGGACTCAGGGACCATCATTTAACTGACTGGCCTTCAAGATCAAAACCGTTTCCTCATTCGGCTTCGAACTTGGCATGGCGACCCAGCTGCAGGAAAAGCAAGACCCCAATTATAATAACCCAAGCTTCGACAGCCTAGCACCTAACACAACAGCCAGAAGCTGCCCTACCTAGCCCTAGCTCGGCTCGATATCCAAACTTATACCTAACTTGTATGATATACGAGGTTCTCCCCAAGAGGAAGCACCCACAAGCTGAGTCATTCTTTAAATTTGTCTTTGCACACCTAGAGGGAACAAAACCTGTGGCCAAGGCTTTACACAATCTCGGCCGATGGCTGCGTGTGAAAAGCAACAGCATGCAGACCAGGGATTTGCGGGTTAAGAGGTTTCGAAGTGTACAGTAGAAGCCAGAAAGTTGGAACATGGATTTAGGAGGATTTGTGCTAGGATCCCGTATACTTTACTTTAGGGGCATGAGGATACTAATGTTCCAACTTTCTGGCTTCTACCATAGGTGTTGGGGGTTTGGGATTTCGGATGCACGGCCCAGCTCCGAGTCAAGAGTTCGGGACCCCTAAAAAATTAAGTAGCCTAATTCCCCCTTATAATTCTAAGCCCGGCTAAGCTTAAACTGAATTCCGAATTCGACACAAAGCACCCCCTTTCCCGAAACAAACATGCGGATCTCGACTGGATGTCGACCAGTCATCGCGAACTTCAGCAGTCTGTTTGAATCCTGAGATCTAGCACTCTGGAACACACTTCTGTAACTTCTGTAGTTTTGAAACAGCACACTTTGCGTGAGATATTTCACCGAGGTTCTGTGCTCCACAGCCTTCCGCATAGATCACCTTATCCGGGATATAAGCTTTTGAAAGGATCCTGGAATCGAATATTCTTGCTATCGAGGCTCCACAGATCTGATCGAACTGGTCTCGCGATCCATCAGTCCTAGGCTCTACAGGCACAGCATGAATGTAATCATAAACCTGCTACAGCCAAAAGAATTGGAAGCAGTTGGGCCGAGGCTCCTCCATTCACAGATCTTTGCGAAGCATATGCATCTTGTAGATCACAGCCATCCTGAGATGCTTCGTATACAATCCTGTCCCATGGATTCTCACTGATCACGAGGTCAAATCCAATCTAATTTTATCGAGGCTCTGTCATCCTGCAGTTGCATCGAATGCACGCCAGAGCCCATCACATGTATCCATGGATCATACAGTGGTGGAATACAGGTTGGGGTTCTAGGTCCTTCAGCTTTTAAGGTGGCATGGGCATCACTTGATTCAGCTAAAAGTTGTCCACTAGCATGTTCATGGCTTTCATTTCGGGCCCTAAACTACATAGTCTCAGGCGATATCTCCACGAAAGGATCTGACCTAAGACCCCAAAGCCAAGCACATAGAGCTGCTGTGAATCAGCAGGATCGGATGGGATGCAGGATGTCATCAAGCTTGGGGCTACTCAGGTTTAGGATTTTGGGTGTTATAGATCTATGAACTTTACACAAGTACCTCCATCAAGGCCAGAAGAGCCGATACATTTCGACTCAACTCATCGATGAGACATATCTGAAAGATGAACCTAGCAAATCTGGGAATGGCCATCAGGAGCCCAACTTTGCAACCAATGTAATCAATCTATAGGCGCATGGAAAGCCCCTCAAAAACCAGCATCAATGGATTAAAATCCTGTAACCAGCTTATTTTTTTTCACCTACTAGCATTTAGAGCAGAAGTAGGTCAAGAGCCTACATGGTAAAGCGAGCACGTTACGCCACTCACTAAACCGACGGGTTTAACGAGACGGTTGACGTACAGGGTTAGGGTCCCCTACTACCCTGCTCGCCCGGGGCACGCGGTACAAATGGAAGTTTCCCTGTAATAAGGATCCTACAACTCTTGGGTACTATATTAGGGTCTTTCCCTCTATCCTGCTCGCCCGGGGCACCCAGCGTATTACAGGGGCCGGCATAAGCCTCTGCTAGGGTTCCTTGAAGGGATCTATAGGGGTTCCTTTCAGTGGCCGAAATATTTACTCATTTCGGTGGTTCCTTACTATAAATGTAGTATCATGAGCCCCAAAACCTCATTTTATTTGGTAAGGCACCTATATTAAATGAACCCTCGGGCGCTCGGTGTGTTTTGGTGCTGTTTTGTTTGCTGGGTGGTTCCCGGTTCGAAAAAGGGGCTGTTGTTGCTTCGGGTTTAGGGTTCCGCACTTGGGGCTTGAGTTTTGCTGCTAAGGTCGGATTACGGCTGGCAGCTACCCACACAAGCAAAGTGTGTCATTAGGCTGCAGCCCAATAGAAGTATCGGAACGTGAGCTGTTGCGATCGCTGAAGGTCGGGAGACCAGGTGGCGCGATATACATAGGTGCTCCATCCATGGATAAAGAAACGAGATCTCTGTCACCGCGACCAAGACTTCTTTTGGATCCCTGTCAAGATTACCATCGTCAGCATGAGGTCTATGGGGCTGCCACTAGAGCTGCTTTTGCCGTGGTTAATTTGTGCTGTGCTCTTAGCACCACTACTGTCCTCCTTGCATTGCCGTAAGCATCGTCATCGATTATCATCAACCCTGACCCTTAACTCTGAACACGTCGTCGCTTTTATCTGCACCGGTGCCAACGCAAAGAAATCCAACACCATTGCTCAGGACGAGGACACACCGGTGCTGCTCATCCTTACTGTGGAAGGCCCGGTGTGTGTTTTGGGGCTTCGGGGTCATGCGCTTTGGTGTCTACTGTAGGGCTTATAAGAAGTTTCGGGCTTCGGGGTTCAGGGTTGACACCGGCACGTGCAGCTGCGGTCCTTGCTTTGGACCTTCCTCGGTTGGATGTCGAGGGCACCGCATACTTGCGCGCTCAGTACCGAGCCGCGCAGCGTTCGGTTCATCCTGACACCTTCGAGCGCAACTTGGGTCAGCTACCGATCCAGAGCCTGGCTGAGGTTGAAGAAGCGTTTCTTTTCTTGCAGTCGCGCGCAGCCGTGGCGACCGAAGCGCAAGCACTCACCCTTCAGCGCTTGCAAGCTTCCCGCACCGCCTTCGGCAACTACTTCTGCTCGCCGACATGCGAGGACTGTCAACGTCTGGCCAATGAGAGCTTCGCCTGCCGAGGCTGCCAGTCGAGCAAGCACGGCCATGCTCAAGACTGCGGTCTGAAGAAACTTTGGCGGTCTGTGCCTGAGACATACAGGCCACACTGGGTTTCTGAGTTTGCTATAGGGTTTAAGGCTCCGACGGCAAAGATGAGTTAAGACCAGAGGGCCTAAACAAAACCTTTGTTGTTTTGCAGTCTGTAGTCTAGAGTTTAGGGTTTAGGGTTATTGTGTTGGCACAATACAGAATCAGATAACCCGCACTGCCTCTTTTCAGGCCTCTGAATATGGAATCTCCTGTCCTAACCAAAGTCCATGCACGAATGGACTATGTTAGTTGGCCTTGGGGTCCTATATCATTAGTATTCCGTGCTCTCAGGAGTTACTTTGATGCTCTTGTCATCAAACTTATTGTGGCATTATAAAGATATTGCGTTGATAATGATTCTAAGGGTGCTTGGGATACCTTACTTGGTGTACGGCCGCCGCATTTAGGTCTTTTGGGTACGTGAACGCTTATGGCTCGGGATGGAGAACTCGGCGATTGTCGATCAAGCTCCTGCATCGCAAAAACGCGCCGTATTCATGTTTAACAGGGGTCGGGCTGTGTTACTGTACATTTTTACACAAATGATTCATTAGTGGACCCTCAGGAATAATACTTTACGTTTCATTAAGCTTGGAATCCTCACGCTTTAAGCTCACCCGCCGTGTGCTCCGATGCCGCAGGCGTGCTGGTCTTCGACAACAAGGACATCCACCTGCAAGCGACATATATCTGGGTGAAGGCGCGGTGCTTGCTCCTTTTTTTACACCTTCGCTGAATCGTAAGCTTGATAGCCAACGGGAGAACTTCAAACTTGCTGTGCTAATAAATCTATAGTTTCCATTGTAGTTTCTTTTTTGGTAAGCCAAAAACTATATTATAGGATCCTAACCATAAAACTGGTTAACCACAAAAGAACTACAATGGAGACTATAAATCTTTGGTCTTTCTCAGAAACTTAGCACGTTTATGGGCCCGGGCATTGAAGAAGAGAGTAAAGCCTACATCTCAAAACCCCAAGCCGAAGCACCCCCTGAGCACGAATCCATACACTTCTACCATGCACTCTAGGCCTCATACTGTGGATGGACAAAATCCTGCATGACCCAATATAATTAAGGAATATACCAGAATTCCCATAGTTTAGGGTCCTTAAGGTCATGCTGGATTTTGTCCATCATCAGTAGCACTGCAGCAACACCGAAATGCCCAACTTGGACGCGGATTCCGGGATCCGATGAATTCCGGATCCAGGGGCTTCCTTTTTGGGTGCAGGGCCAAAGTAGCTCCCGGAGTCCCCCGGAGTATCCCTTGGCATTTCGGGCTATATTAAGGGTTTAGGGGTAAGGCTTAGGGTTTAGGGTTTAGGGTGTTTAGGCGTAAGGGTGATATTATGGATTGCAAGGTGCTTCTGGGTCTATAGGGCCAAGACGCATTGCGAGGGTTCAGAATCAAAGTTCCTGCGGGAGCGGAGGTTCGCTTCAGCCTTCTCTGTCTGGTGCTTAGTGGGGAAGTAGGGAATGGATTATGGAGACCATTATTGGGGATTATATAGGGACTACTATAGGGATCCATTCCCCTATTCCCCACTAAGAACCAGACGGTTCTTGTCCCGAAGGTGCCATCAAGTCACCTGCATGATTCCCTAAACCCCCAGACTCTAAACCCTATGACAAAGTGTCCAAAGTACGTCGGTAGTCGGTAGAAGAATATATGTAGGGTTTTATGATTTTGGGAGTAGTCCCCATAGCAGCTCCTAGGACCATTTTGGTACGCCCTAATCCTAAGCCGAATTCGAATCCTTTGCCAGGGTGGTACCTTTGAGATTGGAACCGAAGAACGTCCCTTCCGGCACCGGGTGTGGGCCTCGCTTTAGATCTCCAATACCAAACCTTTAAACTTTTTGGGTTGTTATAGTTTTGTTGGAATCGGAAAGTTTAACCTCGTATGTCTGTGGCTTATTGGGGTAGTAGTAAGTCGCAGACTAGGGCTTCGGGCCTAGGGACGGACTTGTTCGGGGGGTAGGGCTGTGTTTCGCTGCATGTTCATGCTCTTTGTTCCATTATGATACACTACGCGATGTGGCGTTTTACTATTATATTATGTGTATACATATATATGTATGTTATATCATGTCGTTTTTACCTTGTTATATATAATATAATATTGTCCATTGTCTGACCCTTTGCATGAAGATCTAGAAGATTGACGTATGGTTGCCACCCGGTTGTCGTGGAATTGACCGGAGTGTGTGTATGAACGCGACTCCTGACATCATTGCTGTTCTGGGCCAGGTTATTGTAAATGCTTGGATGAAGAAACCAACCCTAGGCCGTAGGCTCTAAAACCCAATTTCTATAAACCCCAAGCTATATCACTACCGGTACGTAGATAATGACCACGGCAGTCCCGGTTCTGCTTCTCTTCTTCAGTATCCGGAAGCCTCCACCGACGCCCTACAAGCCTGAAGTTGGGCGTAGGGTTTCAGCAAACGGTGCAAGGCAGGCGTGGTTGAGCGCCTGAAGCCTAAACCCTAAACCCTGAACCCCTGAACCCTAAACCTCTAAACCCCTAAACCCTAAAGCCTAAACCCCTATAAACCCTAAATCCCTAAACCCCTACACCCTAAACCCTAAACCCCTTAGATCCTGAACCCTACACCCTAAACGGAACCTTGGAGCTGAACTCACCCTGGCATTTCGGAATAGCTGCAAAGGGGGGCTACGGGAGGTAGGGCTGTAGGATTTATGGATTTACTGTGACTCCAAAAAGTTGGAAACCTAATTAAGGACAAATCGTGCTGGGATTCCTTATGCTTTGCTCTTAGGGATTGAGGCTATCGGGTTTCCAACTTTTAGGCGTCTGCTGTATGGTTTTGGGGTTTACCCTAAGGGTCGTAACGATTTAGGGAACCTCAAAATGTAGGATTTCTGAGAACCCAAAGAGACCCAAGGAAACGGGTGGTATTGTTTAAGCTTTGTTGATGCCTATTCTATGGGGTTTAACAACTAAGTTCAACACTTGTGGTGTCTGCTTGTGTGCATTCGCATGCATGGTTGCATGTGTTTGAGGTTTGAAGGCTTGCATGCTGAGCTAACGACTAATTTAAGGTGCTCCGTTGGTTATTTTGAGCGAGCTGTTGCCGGGCCTCTTGCTTGTCAGCAAGGGCCTACTGCCTGCAACTGAAGACCCAGCCCCATATACACTACCACTACGGAAGTAAGTACCAACAGACCCATGCCTATTATGCCCTTGGGGACTTAATTCCATAATGCTAGTGTATATGGACTCTCTTGGCTATCGTTCTTCTTGTGCCCGATGCGGCTAAGGCTCTCATCACCCTGCACGGTCAGAAGCTGCTGGGATTGGAATACTTCCTCCCGAAACCCCAGACTCTAAACACCTTTTTGCCCTCTAAACCGACAGTAAACCCCAAGCCCTAAACCCCCAACCCATAATTCTAAACCCCATCCCAAAACCCCAACCCTAAACTACGCATAACCCTAGACCCCAAACCCTAAGCTACCCACGACCCTAGACCCCGAAACCCCAAACATCTCATCAAGCCACGAAGCTCTGAACCCTGAACTCTCGAATCCAAAGCCTGAAGCTTTGAGCCTCGAGACCTAACCTTAGGGCCCCAGGCGTTGCACAGAAATTCTGGGTTTAAGGTTTTGGATTTAGGGTTTTGGGTTTGGGGTTTAGGGTTTAGGATTCGGATGTTTAGAGCTTCAGGTTTGAAGGATTAGAGATCTTTGGTTTAGGGTTATAATTTAAAAGTGGTCTAGGGAGTTTAGGGTTTAAGTTTCTGCCGACGCCCCTGGTTTTAGACCTGAAAAAAGCATCATGCTGGGGAATATGTGTTTTGAATAGTACACAGAACCCTAAACCCCAAATCAACCTGAATTGGGATGCAGATGTTAATGTACTAAGACAGAGCTTGCTTTGCTTATTGTGGCAATGCAGTGGGTTTCCTTAACGAGTAAGACCCAGTCTTTACTCCTAGGTCCGGAGTATCGGCCTGACACTCGAGCGCATGTTTGTCTGGCGATTGGGCGTAGTCTCGTATGGTTGCAATGAAATGCAATATAGGGGCTTCGAGTTTGTGGTGTTGATGGTTTTGTAAGCTTGGTGTTTAGGTTAAGTTTACTGTTAAGTCTTTGGGGTCTAGATGAGGGTTTAGGGTAAAGAGTTCAGGGTTCTAGCAGACATCGATAGCCCGGCAGGGGTATTGACTTGAGGCTGCACGAAATTGGAGATCCCGGAGTGCTCGCTGGATGTCTTCATGGAGAAGTGTTGGCTGGCCGCGTCATACGGTTGATGATATAAACCCTGCATTACCCATCAGAAGGGATATACCATAATTCCCAGAGTCTAGGGTCATTAAGGTAATGCAGGATTTATATCATCAACCGTAGTGCTTGCTGACGGCAAAACGGTGCAGTCAGGTCAGGCTGGAGGCCCAAATCTCGAGTCCGGCCACCACTGAACAATGTCTCTGTCCCGAGGGCTCCAATAACCTAAATAGTAGGTTACTGGGGCCTAAACCCTAAACCCCTAAACCCTAAACCCTACCCTATTCCATTTCGGTAACTAGAGCCCTAGGGTGTGTCAATCGCATCGCCCTGGCGATTCGAGTTCTGATGGAGGCAACCCGCTGCTTAGTTACTTCGATCCCCAATACCTAACCTTTACACTGTTTAAGGGTTCTTCTAGTTTAGTAGGAATCGGAAAGTTTAACGTTTTATGTCTGTGGCTTATTGGGGTAGTAAGAGTTACTTCCATGGCTGGATCGAGCTTCAGTCCTTGCTCGAGTCAACACTATGGCGACCCCTTGCGACTTGCGACTACCAAAAAGAGGCCCGCCACAACGAGAAGGCCACAGTTCAGGGTCTTGCTTGAGATATTCAGGTTGAGGGCTTACTGCATGCAGCGTTTAGGGTGTAAGGCTCACGGTTTAGAGTCTATAGGAGCCTGTGTGAGGCGGACTCGCACTTGTGTAATGTGTCTGTCGTCTCTCACACCTCTGTAGATGCTACACTCCAGATGGGCAGCCCCCCAAACCAGCACAAACTAACGACGGCTTACGTGCGCGCCACGCTCTTTCTTGCTAAGCGCGGCATGCTCAGGTACAGCACCATCCGACTGCCCGGTGCCCAGCTTTCCTTCGACATGCTGCGCCGCTGTGCGGGACCCCGAAAACTCTGGTAATTAAGCCCGAAATCGTACACACCCTGGCCAAAGCCACTCGTCTAAGAGAATTGCACGAGGGTGATTTCAGAGTTTGTTGGTTGAAGGTTCAGAGTCTGGGTTGAAGTCTTGGTTGGTTTTAGTTTACGGCGTTTAGGGTTTGGGGCTACATTGTCGGGAATGGACCTTAATCATTCCCCTTTCTAGTCCAATATACGCAGACCATAGACTATAGCATGGCAGCACAACCCAAAACTTAAAAACTCATGAGGTTGTACGGTCCGATGACCAATAACATCGGCAAGAATGCTTGGCAGTATCCTTCCTTTGGGATCCTCGTTCTGCTTGCGTGCCGGCGCAAACCCTATTGGAAGTGAGAAGGCCTCCGTTTAATCAGGAAGAAGCCAAACTCGTTCAAACCTTCTGGGGTGACCTGTCGTTCGGACTGACGACATTGCCGGCAATGATCCTTCAATGTGCCCTCCATATTGAGAAATGATCCATAGTTAAGTATGATATCTGAAGAGTCGGAAAAGGGGCATGCTTCGCCTTAAGTTTTCGAGGGGTTACGGGGGAACCCGGGCTTAAGCTGTCAAGCCCGCAAGTGAAGCCACTGGTAAAAATGTGGCCTTCGTATGGTTCTACGATACTATACTCTGAATGGGTTTCCAGACCTGAGAGAGTTCAAAATACTGGAGGTTATAGGGCTTTAGGGTTTAGGGTTTTGGGGTGTCGGGTTCAGGGTTTAGGGTTTTCGGTCACAGAGGTAGATGGAGCAAAAAGCCTTTGGCCAGGCCGGTCATCGGCGGGAAGGTGCTGGCAGTTTCCAACACGCCCCTTGCTTTCATGTCAGCAGTGGGTGTTGCTGACGCGAACTTTCAAGGCTTTAGTTTCGGGGGTCAGGGCTTTGGCAAAGAACTACACAGGATAGACCGTAGACATGTGTGTAAGCAACTTAAATATACAGAATATATTATCTCTATGAGACAAATGCGGTTGCACCGACAGGTTGGATTAGAGTCCGAGGTGGAGAGATGAGGGGGTTGCAAGGTACAGTCGGAGGCAGGGTTTGAGGTTTTAGTTGAGGGTTTACCTAGACCCCCAACTACCCTTTATTGTAGCCCCTGATTAGTTACCTCTGGATGAGAAGTACAAGATCCCTTTAAAAGGTACTTGGGGGGTCCTGGTAGGGTTCAGGGCTTCCAAGGCCAGTTCGAAACAAGTCAGCAGTGTCTTTGTGCCCTATGCAGAAGAAGCCCCGATGCAGGGCCCGTTTACAAGCAGAATCTAGTTCCCCGTGGGTAAGAGCAGCAAAAGGGCCAAAGGGCCCCTGCTTAGAATGTTTCGAGACAAGGGGCCTCCAACGGAGACGCCAAGGCGCAAAAACAACCACGAAAAGATTCCAAGTCTGGGTCGTTTTTGTTACAATGTAAAGGGCTTAAAGCTAGAATCGCTGTCTTCATTATCGAGGCCGTACTAAATACGAAAGCCCGCACTATGTGAGCATCCATGTCGTTCATTCGAGTTCTTTCGGGCTGAACAGCTTCATAGTAGTCACATGTCCCTGGTGCCTGGTCATAGTTACAGTATAGCCCCGGACAACACAGCACCCACGGTGGTGCAGCGTGCGAAGTCTGAGGCAGTTCACCATCCGAGAGCAAGGTGACAATGCCATCGAGGAAGGTAACGCTGGGCGACCCAGCACTTCGAGTCGTCGATGCAGTAGACTAAGATAGGAGTCGGAATATTTACCTGTATTCTTATCAACAAAGATACTGATAAGTAAAGTCCGTATCAGGATGACTAACTACACCGTTAATATTCCTGCATACACCCCCCTCTACAAAAAAAGGCAAAAGGCATTCTAGTAAGCCAATAAATGGGAGTTAGGATTAGGGTGACCCTTGGATATAGACCCTCTCAATAAGGCCCCTTTTAAGAGAGCCAGAAGTAGGGTTCAGAAGTGGTGCCCTTCAAGGGGTCTCCCTAATAATCCAGGTTCCGGTGTCAGCCCGTAGAAGCCTCAAGGCTCGGGTCGTAGGCTTAGGGCTTCAGCCCTTGACCCTACCATCACCCAAAGGGGAAAAGGAGGGACCTTTAATGGGGACCCCTACCCGATAATGGGCTATATAACGGGTTTCTAATGACTATACTATATTAAGGGTATGTACCTAGGCGTCCGTATTAAGGGTCCCTCCTTTTACCCTTGGAATCACCTCGAAAACCCCTAAAGCCGAAGGGCTCCTTCGTATGACTTCCTTATTGTAAGCTTTTGGAGTTTAGGTTTTAGGGGCTTAGGGTTATAGGGCTAGGATTCAGGATTTAGGCTTAAAGAGAAGGGTAGGTGATTTGGGGTTAAGCTACACTTTAAAGCCCTGAACCCTTAGCAGCCCGGCTTTGTGTGCGGAGATGTGTGTGTATATATATATATATATATACACATACATACATACATAACTTGGCTTTAGACTAACACCCCCAAGTGCGTTCACATTCTGTTGATTTTATGGATGGGTTTTGTGGATCAGGTTTGGGACTTACAGTTTGAGAGGTTCAAGTTTAGGATTGAGGAGTTGGATTCAGGGCTTAAGGTTCTTTTGGCAAGATCGAAACATGCCCACCCCAGCACGCAGCCACCCTCTACTTCCAAAGCCGATACATCTCCCGTCACACCGGTGTTTAGTGGTTGGCTTACGGTACTGGGAGTTTTCTGCATTTATTTCAAGAGTCAGGCCAAAGAGTCCCAACAAAAATGGGGTTCATTAACCGCTTGAAGGATCCTATGTGCTTCTTAGTTGTCTGGGTATAAGGTTGAGTCCGTTGGCCTATTGTTTGAACTTAGCCATGAGTCATCCATAATAAGGGTGATCTTTTTGGTGACGCATTTTCAAGAATGGCAGTGTAAAAGCCGTCCAAGCCCTCTACTTGCGAACTCTAAGCCCTCAAAGCCCGAAACCCTGCATAGGCCGCAAGCCCACAACTCCCCAGCCCCGAAAACCCGACTTAGCCCCTGAAAGCTGTGCGTAGCGCGTGAAACACTGCATTGTCTTGCTGCCACCGAGATCGGCACGCTGGACATCCACGGCATGCCAAGGCTCAAGGCCCGTCTGCAAAGTTAAGGTCATTCTTTGGTTGCAGTCGAATAAAGAAGCCACAACAACTACCAACATCAATCCTTAGGGCTCCATATTGTAACTATACAAAAACGGATCCCAGGTTTATGGTTTGAATGTGTCAAGGTCTAGCCGTAGGCTGCGTGACGGTTCTGTTTTGGGGAGTTCATGTGTTGTATGCCCTGGATCCTGCTACGGTTGATGATATACATCCTGCATTACCTTAAGGACTCTAGACTATGGGAATTATGGTATTTTCCTTATTATTCTGGGTAATGCAGGATTTATATCATCAACCGTAGTATATCAAGAAGGTCGCCGAACGATGAACTGCAAGCAGAGTGCCGAGGGCATGGGATTTAGGGTGCGCAATCTGCACTAAGTCACTACCCAGAGGCCCCAAAGTAGTTCCTTTTTGGTGTTACCCTATAGGATTCTATATATGAACCCCAAAAAGGAACTACTTTGGGGCCTTTGGGTAGGAACTAAGTAACTTGCAAGGTTTACGGATCTGGTCTTGAGGCTTTGGGAGTTCTGGCTTCGTGTTGTAAGATAAGTTGCCGTAACAGGAAATGCTGCCAGTGTACAGCCCTCTAATGAGTGCTTCGACTTCGTAAGTGATTAGTGTTTAGGGCGCAGGGTTTAGGGTTTGGGGTTGAGGTGTCGGGGTTTGAGAGTCTCTGGGCACAATCGGGTTTATGTTTCTGGATGGAGGCGGGAGGCTTGTCACAATGCAGACTGTGCTTGGGGTCCTACAGGGTTTTGTACAGTTAAAAGGCGTTTATATTGCTTGAGAGGTTAGGCTTTAGGATTCAGGGGGGCTTACAAGCTGATGCCTGGAATGCACAACTCCAGCACCCCAATGTGAGCTCGAAACTACAAACACGAAGTCAGTAACCTTGCTTAGAGAGTCATTGGACTTAGTTACCTGGGCTATAAGTAAGGTAACTATACGCGCAAATTTTGGGCGTAACTATACTTAAAACTACTTATAACCCCAATTAAGGTACATATAACGTTACTTACTAAATCCCATAATCCGTTAAGTGTACCCCTAAGCTTCTGGTCTCGGAGGTCTGGACCAGGTTGGCCCAGACGGCCAACGCAGGTGACCGGGTGATTGTCCTGCAGGCGTGCCGGTGCGATCTTACTATGATTTCCACTGTTACTATTATTGTTATTACGATTGTTATGAATACTATTATTGCTATTATAACTACGATTGCTAGTAGGCTTGGAATGAGTTTTGGCATAACGTAAGCTTAAAATGTTATCGACCACCATGGCACCAATTGTTGCCTATATACATCGACACTGGTGCTGCTGTGTTTAATCCTGTCAGAACGTCCACAATCATTGATCCCTCAAAGAACTCTAAACTCTGAACCCAAAGCCCTCCACCCCAAGCCCAAAACCCAAACCTAAGCCCTACACACTAAATTCTGCTGGCCCTGATGGTCTCAGTTCTCGCCTTCTTTTGGTGGTCGTGGTTTTGGGCTGGGAGTAACGGCTTAGGGCTGTCAGAGTTCTGAGTGCAGCACTTCGCAGAGTCTCTAGTGTTATGGGGATACCTTTCCCCTAGGGATCTCAGGACTCGTATATTAAGGCGTTGGGCCCAAAGACCATACTACATAACGCTTTTGGGCTATCCCTAGGGTTTCGTTGTTAGTCGTTGTAAGCCTCAATGGCAGCATCCCACAGGATGCACGGACCTACGTAGTCTGTAAGTGGGCTTCAAAGAGGATCCCACAGTAGCTTTAGGGCAAAAGTCTGTAGACGTCGACAGAGCAGAAACATGAGTAGAAATCCAAAGCCCCCAAATCCTAAACCCCAAATCGTGGGAGGCAGAAACCTCTCAGCAGACTTAAAAAGGAACACACAACAAATCTTCGTCCCGTTCGGTAGAAATCCTAAACCCTAAACGGCCCAAAAACTCTAAACCCCCAAATCTTCCCCTCCTCTTCGGGAAGCTGACAGGACATCGTCGATTGGAAGCCGGGTGAGGAGCTCATGGTAGCCGTGTCGGCCTCGGGCTCCTCTTTGTAAGCAGTTTTCGTTTGTAAGAGTTTAGGACCTTCAGGGGTTTAGGGTTTAGGGTTTTAGGCATTGGGGGTTTTGGTTTAGGGGATCTGAGTTTAGGGGTTTTGGGGTTTGGGGTTTAGGGGCTTAGGGCTTTAGGGTATAAGGTTTAGGGTTCAGGGTTCTTCCTCCTAAGCCATGTAAGCCTTGGGGTTCTCGGGCAACTTTCCCTGGTTCAAAGAGCCCCGACTGCGTTTCCATGAAGAGGCCTTTTGAAGCTATATATAGGAGGCCCAAAAGTTGGAAACCCGATAGCCTCAAGCCTGAAGAGTAATCTATAGGGACTATTTGGCCCTAAACCTTAAACTAAACCTTAAACCCTAACCCTAAACACTAACCCGAGCCCTAAACCCCAAACCCTTACCCTAGACCCGAAACCCTCACCCTAAACCCAAATCCGGTTTCCAACTTTATGGGTTTACTTTGTGCATACAGCTCCGATCCGAGATCTTGAGCTGAAGATCCAGTTCAAATGTTTCCGGGATCCTTTAGGGGGACTTTAATAGAGCCTTTATGACCCGGGTTTAGCGTTTAGGGTTTAGGATGGTGTTTAATTGGAGGTAAATTAGAGGGTAGTTGGCGGGTCCGGGGTTGCACCTGCCTGAAATAAGTCTTCGTAGTGACCTTTTTTTGTTTGAAAGAAGTCTTCGTAGCATCCCTATAAAAATCTTATGTGTCGATCTGGGATGATATTTTTTAATTTCCCGTATTGTTTAATATCGAGCCCTAATTATATATAACTGTGGGGACTGTTGAAATCGACACATGTTTTTTGTAGCCCCCAGGCCACCGACATTCCTCACAAGCACTTCGATGGCAACGGCTTGCACGGCGCGCCGTGTCGACCTCGGACTCTTGCGGCGCACCTCTTGAGGGTTTAAGGTTTAGGGTTTATATTTCGGGTTTGAGATGTCTGCCGGATTTAGAAAAGGGCTTTTGGATGACTCTGGAGCACATGTTCAGCAGGGTCCACATGAAGGCTTACGAAGTCCGGTACATCTATAACTCCAAACCCCATGCTAAACTTATCTAAGTGCCATTGCTGCATACTGAGACTCTTGCACAGGGTCCGACTTCGACTTCAGCTGTTGGGTAGCCTGGAAATCAAATCGTTCTGAGCTGGTGGCAGAACTGTTACATGTTTGGGTGGTCTTCCTATTCGTTCCGTATAGAAGAACATTACAGAATGAACGCTGTATGTACAAACCCCCAATCTCTAATCGATTTAGGTTCCTATAACATGGTACTAATCTGAC
Source organism: Symbiodinium sp. CCMP2592 (assembly GCA_905221615.1). NCBI lineage: Eukaryota > Dinophyceae > Suessiales > Symbiodiniaceae > Symbiodinium > Symbiodinium sp. CCMP2592. The sequence goes on along the minus strand of CAJNDT010005902.1, from coordinate 678,344 downwards.
AGGGAAGTATATACAGCTCTTGTCTAGCTATGCAACTCGCAGAGTAAAATCCGAAAAGCTGTGCGTTTTCAAAATAGACATCATACTTCCCGGGATCTTGAAGATACTTTCCATTGAATGAAATCACCGTATGGGTTTCTGACCTCTTCGTTGGGTTTTGCATGAGAGGCAGGCTCACAGCATCCTAACTCACATCCCGGAAGTTTAGCCGTTCAGCCGCCCTGCGAGCGCCGTCAGCAGAGCAGCCGTGTAGCTTACATGGGAGTTTCCGAAAATTAAGGGTACCTTATTTTGGGTCCTTATAATAAGGATCCTACTATTTAGGTACTATATTAGGGTCCCCTATTTTCGGAAACTCCCACATAGATCTTAAGGGACTTAAGACGCCACGTCAGGATTGGACAACGGGAGATTCTGCACGGGCACAGGATTTTCGGTTTGGAGAGTTTGTGCTAGGGAGTACCAGCAGAACACGAGGCAGCTCCTGTTTTTTAGGTCTGCCAACTTGACTTTGACATTACCTTCTGACTCTGAGAGCACTGAACCGTTAAAGTCTATCCCTATGCCCAAAAGTGTCGACATGCTGCTGGCACCCGTGAGGAAGAACGGCTGCAACTAAAACCAGGGTGGTACGAACGAAACAGGCGTAGGCATTATCGAGAGCAGAACCTCACTCGTAATAACTGTCAACGCTGGCGCTGTCGTCGCAGAGTCATCGTCCCATGTCGTAGATGCGATGATGCTCCAAACCTGTCCTTCCCACAACCTCGAAGCTGAAAACCTCGAACTTTCGACACTCCCACCGCTAAGCCGCGATTCTAAGCTTCGAAAGTCTGAGCCCTAAGCCGAAAGCCTTATGGACCTTTGGTAGAGGTCCGAAAGGACCCCCCGACAGGAGCTTGAACCCTCAAGCAAAGCGCTCGCCGAGGCCCATGGACTTCCACAACGAGTGCGCAAGCTCAGTCGCCAGTGAGTTGAACGTCTGTAGAGTTTAGGGTTTTCGAACTCCCGCTTATTGATGCACTCCAGCAGAGGACGCGTTTTCATGACTGGTGTTCGATTTAGTCTTCCTGCACAAAGAATGTCCAGAGAAGAAGCCATAAACCCTAAACCCTAAACCCTAAACCCTAAACCCTAAACAGCCATAAAGACTTTGGGGTTGAGGCGTAGGGCCTGCCTATAGGCTGCATTGCAGTGGCTTTCTTCTGGTTAGCCAGTTCTAGGGTTCGGGTCCTACCCTACGGATCTAAGGACTCATGTATTAAGGCTTTTGGCCATACTTTATAAGGCTTTTGGGCCATTTTTATCCCTAGGGCTACAGTCCGAATCAAGATAGCCATGCAAGTTTTTGAACGACGTGGTAATATAGGGGCCTTAAATGAATATAATAAGGTTTTTTGCGGTACATATTGTACTATGGCTGAAAAACAGGAACCACCAAAATATTAGAAGTATTTATTTTGGCCCTATAGTACGTCACTCTTATGAAAGGAACGGTGTTAGGGTTTTGCACCCCAACCACCCCGCACCGGTTTCTTACTTCTGGGTCGCTAATCCTGAACCTCAACCCTAAACGCTTCAACCCTAAACCTTAAACCCCTAATCCTAAACCCAAGCCCGAAACCCTGAGGCGGGTGTATGTTGAGAGCGTGGCTTCTGACATGAAGACCATCACACTCACGGCGCCCCTGGAGCGGGGATGCCCGGAGAGATCATGATGCAGGGTTCAGAGCCGTGATTGCATGGTTGTATATACAGTTGTCATAGGTGTAGGTATATGCCGTTACACAGTTGTAGTCGATTCGAGGAGTCTTTGCAGAGGGTTATTGAAGTAGGTTTTATGCTGGGGTCTTGGTGATTGTAATGGGGATCAGTTTCATGATTCTTCGCGAGCGCGCACATGCGTCTCGTTGTGGGGATGTTTTATTGCCCCCACTCTGTCAGTTTTGGAAGTATCTAGCATCTATTTGTATCTAGGCCTTGGTATGATCTCTAGTACATAGGCTGCTACAGGTTGGGGGATGCACCCAAAATCTAGCAGATTTAATAATATAATGATGAGCAAGATTGTTCCTCATTGTTCGCTTGTATAACTATACTACTGCATACCCTGGAACCCTATTCTTACAGTTATGGCCCTTATATTGCAAGCATGGTATAGACGTTGGCCTCCGAGGAATTCCTTTACAATAGCCGTAGTGCCAATGCACGTGATGCCTAGCACAGATGGATGGCAGAACCTAGAAGAAGCATGCACGATTCAATATTGTATATGGCTTCGACCACAAGCGACGGGATCCTCAAAGCTTTGCTCTACATCCCATGCGACGCTACAAACCTCCAAGAACCCTACAACCCCTTTCCCGAAACTGGGTAAAACAGAAACACCTTCTTAAAGCCCTTGCCTGAGGCAGTGTAACACCAAACACATGTTTACCCTAATGTAGCAACCCGATTAAGAAACCCTGGGCCCATAACCCCAAAATAGTAGGAATCATATAAGGAACATTTATAAAGTCCCAAGGTTTCTTAATCAGGTCCCTACATTACTTCATTACCCCTGACCCGCCGAAGGCTGAGGTTCAACGAGAGCGGTTCCTTCTGACAGGATGTTGGCATGTAGGGTTTAGGATTACGGGGCGTTGGGCCCAAAGCACTACATTCCAACAACCCGTGGATTGCCTTGAGCAATCCTAAACCCCGAAACCCCGAATCCTAAAGCCCGTCATATACGCATTTGAGGAACGAGTAAGTTCATCCCATCATTATAGTCTGTAGTATAGCTGTCCTATTCTAGCTATTCAGGCCCCTTTATTCAATTGAGTTTCGCAAGGTTTACCCTAAACCCTAAACCCTATATTAATTGAGTTTCGCAAGGTTTACCCACATCTCCACCTTCTTTACCCGGCCGCTTGATGACGAGTACATCGACCTGTCTGCTGAGGCCACGGGCATTTGAAGCAGAGCTTTCGTTCTCCTTATCTTAGACCCCCAATACCTAACGTTTAAACTTTTTGGGTTCTTATAGTTTAGTAGGAATCGGAAAGTTTAACCTTGTGCTTCTGTGGCTTATTGGGGTAGTTAGTAAGTTATAAGTGCACTGTCAGGCTTAGCATAAGCTTTCTAAGCGGGCTGGACAAGGCAAGTTTGAGGGTGTAGCTACGGGATCTTAGGGTGTTTAAATGGACTTTGGGTCGGGATTTTTGGGTTGATCACAAGTGTCATGCCCAGGCTCTTAATTGTTGTCGAACCTAGACTGATGCACTGCAGTTTATCTGCATGAGCTCGTTCTTCCGATGATGGCTTCGTTCCGAACATTCGGCGTGGGTTTCTCCACAGCGAGTGAAGCTCGAAGGCTAAGTGTTTCAGGGCTTCGCTTTTTTAGGCCCAGAAGACTCAAACGCCGTGTATCAAGGTATGTAGTACAGTGTTAGTAGTACGGAAGCCTTAATTGAAGACGTTTTTGTTTGCTCTTTCGTTTATTGCTGACACAGTGATTCAGACTCTAGCTGACATCACTTGCGAGTTTCCTGATGGCTAGAGGAAGAACCCGAAGCCCGAATCCTAATCCTCTATATTCCAAGAGAGTCCCACTGCACCCGCTCATTTCACCTTTCGCCTAGAGCCTAATCCCGCATCCCTACCTAGGATGCCCAGTAGTACCCTTATTTCCTTTTTGTAGTCCTAGGTTCCTTTTTATTCTTAGGTTACTGGGTATCCTAGCTACGAAAAGCCAAATAGCCGTTAGTTCCCCTTCGGATGGTGGGCAAGTAAGACCAGGTCGCTCTGCTGTCCCGCAACGTGAAGATCCAGGGAGACCCGTCGTGGCCTTGGGATTTAGGACTTGGGGTTCAGGACTTATGGGGTTTGGGTGTCTGGAATGAAAGGTGTAGGACGCAGGGTTGGTGGTTGAGGGTTCGCAGGATTCAGGGTCTAGTTCCAGGATTTGGGGATTAGGACGTATATGAGGCAAAGGATTCAGGAAGCAGGGTCTAGGATGCAGGGTTTAGGGTTTAGGGCTTAAAGGGCTTAGGATTCAGATATTACTTGTAGGCTCTAGGATTCAGGGTTTGGCTGTGAGCCGTTCGGAGCCTGAGTCCTGCACGGCGGGGACCTCAGGGTCGGGGGCTTGAGCGTTTAGCAGAGTTGAGGGTTTAGGCGTTTAGGATTGAGGGTTTAGCGTTTAGGATCTAGGCTTTAGGGTTTAAGTTCCAGGAATTAGGGTTTAGGATTTAGGGTGTAGGACATTAGGGTTCAGGAATTGGGGTTTGGGGTTTAGGGTTTGGGGCTGGAGGGTTGAGAGCTTAATGTCTGGAGCTTAGGGTTAAAAGTTGCTTGTTGGTCTTGTTTGGGTTCACATTTAGCGGGGCTTCCTGCTAAGGAACTTACGATAGTTCTCGGTTCCATAATACGCGTCTTTAGTACGTAACATGGTTTCCGTATTAACTATATGGTAACTTACAAGCTATAAGTTCCTTCCCAAACCCCCAAAAGTAGGAAAATCATGGCCCAACACCTATAAATGGCAATTATTCTACATGTTTTGGGGTCCAGGTTAACAAGAAACCAGACAGGGTTGTGGCGCTTCAGAGTTCGCGGCTTCTGGCGGTCGTACAGTTTGGGGTGTAGGTCTATCTTGGGTTTATGGCTTCGAGTTTGTTATTAAGGCAGGGCTTTGGGGTTTCGGCCAGCGCTGTCTTGTGATCGCTCCGACAACTACGGCGCGTGCGCAGGCGGAGGATGCGCTGGTGGCATCCGGGGTGTCAGACCGGCTCATGGTGACGGGCAACCGAAACCTAGTCATTTGCTTTCCACGAGATCCCCGGCTAGTCCTGGGTGAGAGCTCAGCTGAGTTTCAGAATTTGGAGGCCAACGAGATCAAAACAGGTGATGGAGATTTGCCATGCTGGTGCAGGCACCATGATTTTGCAAGGCTGGCCTGCTGTGGGGCGGTGAAGATGCCATGGTAGAGGCGGCGCAAGCAGAGGGCCACTTCCACTCTTGCTGAGAACATCGGCCCCGGTAAGTACCACTGGCGTAGGGTTTATGGTTAGGGTTTAAGGTTTAGGATTTAGGGTTTAGTGTGTGTCTTTGTCGCTTCTGGTGCTGAAGGGGGAAGATGGCCAATAAAGCATCACACTTGGAGTTTCAATTGTGAATCCACGAGACTTCACCGCGGGCTTAGTGCTTTCAGGCCTCGGGCAACTAGGATTCAACCCTAAACCCTAAACCAGGATTCATATAGCTCGGTAGTCCCAGGGGGCATGGGAGGCTGAACCATGGAGGGGGCTCGCGGCCTGAGGTAGGAGGATCCCAGCTAACTTTAGCAAAAAAACTACCGTCTTGTCTATATATATATATATATATATATATATATATTATATATATATATGTACATATATATATATATAGAGAGAGAGAGAGAACGCCTTTCTCCGCTGAGTTCCCTTGGGGCATGAAGGGGACTGAGGAGTTGAAGTGTCGAGGAGATTGAAGCCTGGTAGCTAGATAAGGCCCAGTAGTAGAGTAGGTAACCTTTAACCTTTTTTGGGTAGTATAGTCCCAATATAATCCCTATATAACCAAAAAGGTTAACCTTTCGTTCCCCATGATGCCCGACAAGTAGGAATGTGAAATTGTCAGGCTCTGTAGAAGGAAACCAGGATTAGGAGCCATAAAAATTGAAAAGGTACGTGTTTTGAGGGTACAAGAAGTTCCCTAGCCCTTAACACCTTAACACACCCACAAAACCTATAGAACCAACTAGACCAAACTCTATCATAACCTTGTATTTAAGTCCCCTATAATACCTCTGTGCGTCGAGTTCCAACCATCGATCCCCACCCATGAACCCCTACTATTTGCTTAAGAACCCCCCGAAAAATAGAAAATAATAATCCCTATATTACCCCTATAAGGAATATTTTTTTTATTTTATTCGGTGTTCTTAAGCAAATAGTAGACCCTAAACGGCCCTAAACTCTACTATCATTCCTGGGTTTTCGCATGCAGGAAGTCTTTCAAAAAAACCCTACAGACCATAGCCACAGCGCTGCGAACCCCACTACCCTTTTCTAGGTAAGGCCCCGATACGGATCCCAAACCTTACGCCGGAAACTCTCAAAACTAGGTTGCCCTTTGGGATTTTTGTTCATTTCCCGTATTTTGTAGAGAACCATAACAGTAAATAATGTTCAAAGGGCTTAAAGGACAACTCTCAAAGGACCTCCGAGCTGGACATGTATGGTGGTCACACGATGGTGTCACTCCCAGCTCCTGTGAGTGTTGTGGGGCTTTCAGTTTTTGGATTTAGGATTTAGAGAATTTAGGGGGTTTAGGGCTTTGAGTTTGGGGGATTGGGCTGAGGGTTCAAGCTTAGGGAATTGAGTTTTGGGGTGTAGGGTTTGAAACAAGGGCCCATGATACGTACTATGATTACGCGGAGCCCCCAAGATAGTATTGGTAATTGTTTGGGCCCTATAACACGGTGATGTATAGGGATTCTAGGTTTAGGGCTTATGATCTACCGTCAGCGTGTATCTCTTCGCTTCAGGGTGTTAGGACTACCTTCAGGGTTTCAATGGGGCTTAGTTGCACGGTTTCGGGTTTGCTTTGGGGTGTTGATATAAATAGCGTTCAGTGGTGGCTGTGTAGGCCAGTGAAGAGCCTAAAGCAGAAATGCAACGAGTGTTGGTTCTCTTTCTTGGTGTTTAAGTTTGAGGTGTAGGGTGTACGCTTGAGGTTTCGGATGTTGGGATGATGGTGTCAACTTTTGCAAGTGTGGGGTTGAAGTCTTGGACACCGCAGATGGAATGTGTTGATATGCATGTGTTGAGCAATGTACTGTAAGCTCTCCTACCCGCTGCAACTTGCAATGACGATGGTGATTCGATGAAGGGGGGTCTGCCCCCCCAGCCAGTGGTGCGCTGGGATCGTTCCAGCTAGTTTTGAACCCCGGTCGGTCTCGTTGTTGTAATGACGATGCTCCTGGTTCTGGTGCTGATGGTGGTGGTGACACACCCGTAAAGTCTACACTTCGACTCGAAACCCTTAACCCTTAGCCTCAACCTTCAAGCCTGAAGACTACACGGCTTCCCTAATCCCAGACACAGTAACCCTACGCCCTCCGCTTCAAAAGCAAGAGTAAGAGTAAAGCCGGAAAGCTTTGATCCCTACACCCACGCAGCCCTAAGCCCTAAACCCTATAGATCCCTTATGGATCCCTTTAAAGGAACCCTATAGGTCCCTGATGGATCCCTCTAAGGAACCCCCACTTCAGGGTCACCAGCCTTGCAGCTCCTGTGCAAGGTCGCCTTCGGAGGCATCCAAAGAATCGAAAATGCCGAGTCTGGCGCCTAAGGGCTCGGGGTATTAATGTCGGGCCTTTATAGGGTTTCATGATTGCTGGGTCTTGGTTGGGTTGTATGAGGTTGGTGCCGCTATGGGGAGTTGAAATTGCTCTGGAGCTGATTGTTTGTCAGCCTCTTATCGGCATGTAGCTCACCCTAAACGTATGAAAACACTACGCCGAAGCCAAAGAGGAGGTTCGGGGGTTTTGGTTCACGGGTTTACATCTCTATACTGTACACTCTGCCACAAAGACTCTCTCACAGACAAAAATGCATGGTATTCCCTACACCGGAAAGCCCGATCTAACGACCAAAGCATAAACCCTAAGCTGCAAGAAGGATTTCATCGTAAATCCCCCGCCTTGAACGTGTGACTCCCAAATCTCAAAGATCCCTAAACCCCTAAGCACTAAACTAGGTTGTCCCAAATTTCCCCTACAACTGTGTAGAGAACCATAATGGTAAATAAATTTGAAAAAAAAAGGACAACTCAGTAAATCTTGCATCCTTCACTCCCAGGTTCTATCGAATGGGACAGACTGGTGAGCTTTCTAGGCTCGGACTCCCTCCTTCAGTCATGAAGCCCTGAACCCTAAACCCTAAACCCTAAACCCTAAACCCTAAACCCTAAACCCTAAACCGGGAGGCTTGTAAGGTTTAGTAAGAGGCTTCTAGGGTCCATAGAGCCCGGGGACTCCAATCTATCCCTTAATGAAGAATATGCCTTAAATCATATAAGGATTCCTAAAAGGATGAAAGGAATATTCCTTAATCAAGGGATATTGGAGTTTCTGGAATATTGGGCAAAGGCGGCCGAATAGGGCTTATAGGCGATCGGTTTGTTGTGCCAACAAGCCAGTCAGGTTATAGCAGAGTACTTGGGACCAAAAACCCTACTCCTTGCATACGTTGAGCCTCTTGGGAAGCGTTTTAGTGATAGTGTTAGTAGTTCAGGGAACTCAGGTATTAATTAATGTAGGGGCCTAGATAATTCGAATAGCGTTTTTGGGATATATACTATAATTAGAATAAGGAACCACCAAAACCCTATTCTAATCATTGACGCCCCTACATTACGGTAGTGATGGAGGGTTAGCGTTTGAGGGGGCCGTGAGGGTTCAGAAGTTCGTGGCTTAGGATTTGCTAGATCTAGGAATCTAGGCCTCCAGCATTTGCAGTAGAGAAGGTCATGGGGCTTAGAGGGTTTGGGGCAGCTTTCGCCCACGAGACTGCCTTTAGGGCAAGAATCCTGTGTCATTGCTCAGGGACCTATGCTGAGAGAATGAGGTAACCAACAGCGGTACTGCGATACAGGGTTTGGCTAGTGAATTAGGATTTCGGATGTAGGGCGCAGGCTTTAGGGTTTAGGGTTGGGGGTACCGCGACAAGAAGACCACAAGACCAACAAAAGTGTGTTTGAGATTTGAGCTGAAGGGTGTTTGCGTTATTAGGTGTATTGGCCCTAAACCCCAAACCCGAATGTGTAACCGTGTTTCTCTCAATACGTAGCGTAGCGAACTCACAAACAGAGTTACCTGGAGATTCGGGGATGGGGATGGGTAATTATGATGAACGATTACTCTAGTTTTTTCCCCCTTGACTTGTCCCAAGACACTAATCCCTGAACCCTAACAAGTTCAACAACATCTGACCACCCTTCCTTGACAAGGTCCCTTGACAAGGAGAAGGATATACAGGAGAGAGGGAGAGAGAGAGAGAGTGCCTGCTCTTGTAGAAGGAACAACAGAAACATGATTTCATGGTCCCAAACTCTAGAACCTAAACCCTAAACGTGTTTGTAAGACGTTATATACACATTCGTGTATGCGTAAATATATAACCATGTAGAGAATAAAAAGAGTGTGTGCGTGTACAGTATACATGCATATATGTGTATATATATACATATATATATATATACACATATATATATATATATATATTTGTGTTATAATATGACAGGCTAATACATATATATATATATATATGTATATATATATATATATATACATACTGAACTATACAGATGTGTGGGTTACATGTTTGTACCAGTAGCCCAGTGTACGGGCAGCTGGTCTTCTAGGGTAAGATGATCGATGCTTTGCGCTTCAGGTTTCCGCAAGGTCTTTTTTCAGATGTTCGACTAGGGTTCCACAAGGGTTCGTTAAGGATTCTACTACCTAAACCCCAAGCCCTAAACCGTAAACCCTAGTTTCTAGGTTGTACTGGTGCGTTTATAAGGCTTTTAGTGTTTCTTGTGCAGGCTTCAGATTCAGGGTGGAGGCTCGGAGCGGTTCAGCCATGTAACTCAAACTGCCAGATCTACTAGGTCCGGGGGTATATTATGCTGTACATAGTACCCTAAACCCTAAACGATAATCATAATAAGGAACCCTAAAACCCTAACCCCCCCCCCCCCCCATTCTAGCTATCCATGTATAACCGAGGTCCCCCCGTTAGACCCTCCGGAAGCTCTCCCCCGTGTCCCTGCCCCTCGCATGTGGAAGAGGTATCCGATTCACTTCCACATCATCCAGGCGCCGGGGTTTGGAAGACTTGGACACAACAACCCTACCACCCTCCCCGCCCCCAAATCTGGACGTACACAAATATTCGTCATGCACACCACCGCCAGCAGCGGAAGCAGCAGCAGCAGCAGGAGGAGTAGTAGCAGCGACAACACCAGAACGACACAAGCAACAGCAGCAGCAACAAAGACGACAAAGCAAGCACAATGTCTGCAATGGCTGCAGTCGCAGCAACCACTCCAGCCACCCCAACAACCACCATGCAGTGCAACCAGCGCAACAACCGCAACAAATACAAACATCGCAACCATCACAAACGCAACAGCACATGTCACCCACAACACACAAGACAAACGACATCCCATTTCTCATACCATGACACCTGAAGCCTAGCCTGTCCCTTAGGTTAAACTTAAACCTTGATTACTCGTGCCTAGGCAATGCATTTCAGCTTTCTCCTTGCCGACACCTCCCCCACAGTACAGTGCACCCCAACCCTCAGCCGTGACCTTCATCCCTAACCCCAAACTTTCAACCGCTCCCCTCCTGAAAGTTGTGATCCCCTTCGACACATATGCCAAAGACTCTAAACAGGACTACGGTTCGTCCTGCTATGCTCGCTACAACTCCGTCCATCACAGCTTCCAGCGCGCTGCTTCCTCGGGAAAGCTTGGTGTCAGTGTTTGAGGCTTGCAGGTTGAAGCGGTTTAGGAGTTGGGGCTCAGAGTCTATCTGTCCTCCATACAGCAATGGCTCCTTGTTATGGTTTCCTTACACGAAGGAGGGTTATTGGGGGTTTGGGTCTAGAGTTTTGGGGCTCGGGGTTTAGCGTGTTACGGGGCTTTTGGTGCAATGCGAGGGCTCGTGCCAATCGAGCACAGAAACGCATACTGTGGGGGCCTGAATAATTACAGAGATTTCCTTGTCATATTTGTAGTGCAATGGGCCCAAGACCCTATTCTTATTAGCAAGGCCCCTATGTTAGACCTTTTTGCGACTAGTTTCGGGCCTCTTCTTGAGGTTCATGCTATCGATAAGACACAGGAGCCTGAGCCGACTAATGATGAATACAGGGGCCTTAATACCTATACTATTGTGGGGGCTTCTTCGTAGTAGAATGGGCCCCAAATCCCTATTCAGGCCCCTATGTTATATAATGCTATTTGTGTAACTTGTGGCCCCTCTATGCTCTTACGATGCCAGGACCCTCTTTCTCCCTAAAGCCCAAATCCTTAATGAAAGAACCTAGTTCTGGATTAGCCTCCTTGGCTAGAGTTGTCCCTAAACTCCTAAACCCCAAACCCTAAATACCAAACCCTTAAACTCCAACCCTAAACCCTAAGAGCCCTAAACCCTAAACCCCTGCACCCTAAACCCTAAACCCCTAAACCCTAAGACCCCTTATGGATCCCTTTAAAGGAACCCCTATCGATCCCTTTAAAGGGCCCCCTGCCATCCCTAAACCTCACGACCTCCCTAAGCTCCACGCACACTGGGGAATGAGAGAAGGGAGCTCAGGGCCTCGTGGCTTTGAGCTTCTGCTTACCACAGTGTTTAGGGTTTAGGGGTTTAGGGGTTTAGGGTTTAGGGTTTAGGGGTTTAGGGGTTTAGGGTTTAGGGGTTTAGGGTTTAGGGGTTTAGGGGTTTAGGGGTTTAGGGTTTAGGGGTTTAGGGTTTAGGGGTTAGGGGTTTAGGGTGCAGAGGTTTAGGGTTTAGGGGTTTAGGGGTTTAGGGTTAGGGTTTAGGGGATAGGGGTTTAGGGTTTAGGGGTTTAGGGTGCAGGGGTTTAGGGTTTAGGGGTTTAGGGGTTTAGGGTTCGGGTTTAGGGGTTAGGGGTTAGGGGTTTAGGGTTTAGGGGTTAGGGGGTTGGGGGTTTATAAGAGGTCCCGATATCTTGTCGGAGAGTTCCATCTTACCCTTGTTGTGGACAACTACAGTAGGCCTCTGCTTGTGTTTCACCGGGCATGGCTTTCCGATGCTGTTTATCGAGGCCGTGACCATCCATGCCACGAGCTATGTCCATGTGAAGGGCAACGTTGCCTTCGACATCATTGGCCACATGCCACTTGGCTCAACCAGTACCTCAGAAACCCATTTAAGAAAATCAAAAGACAGCAAACTGGCAGATCCGTGAGTCTCAAGTTCAGGGCTTGCGCAAAGCGACGGATCCTGTTCGAAACGGGGCATGAACCTTAGAAGTGTCCATTCCGAACGCTCCGAAACTGTTGGGCTTATCCTGAATCCCGCCCAGGAGGATCCAAACAAGTTTGAAAACCACACCGCCAGCAAACCTTGAAGTCCGTGCACACCAGTTTGCTCAGGTTCTTCGTGGAGACTGGCATGGAGAAGCCGAGCTCTCAAACTTGTCGGCTGCCGCATTGCCACAGTGCTATAGTACTATTAATTCTTGATGATATAAATCCTGCATTAGCCATTATAAGCGAAAAAACCCATAATTCCCATGGTCCAGGGCCATTAAGGTAATGCAGAATTTATATCATCAACCAGATAATCCGTATCGTCAGCAGCACCAACCCACGGCCGGCACCATATCACCCAAGAGCTAATAGGCCCTACTTGGAGGCTCATGGGTAGTTATAAGTAGGGTTATAAGTAGGGTAATTATACTTATGTCCCATATTAAGGGGACTTATAGCCCCACCTATAACTACGCCTGAACCTCCAAGTAGTTCCCTAACCCCTATGCCCTTATAGAATCCATATAGATCCCTTTAAAGGGACCCTTAAAGGAAACCTTATAACTACCCCTGAACCTCCAAGTACTAATGTCAAACCCTGAAGCTCCACCCTAAACCCCTGGCTCTATAACCCGTCATCGCGTAGCCCGAGTCGAAGCTCTGATTTTGCACCCTTTAATGACTGGGTTGTCCTTTGGGATCTTTTTTGAGTTTCCCCTACTATTTTGTAGAGAACCATAATGGTAAACAATTTTCAAAGGGCTTAAAGGACAACTCAGATGAAATTTTATATACCTCACGTCACCTGCTGCACGGACACCAGTCGGTCGGGTGTGCGGCCGTTCCGACGACTTTCCAAAAGCAACTGCAAAGCACATGGCGAAACAAGCTGGTTCAAGGATAGTTGCCGTGTTTTGCATGAAGCCTCGCTGAAGCTTTGCGGCCGCAGCAAGCCTGCAGCAGTCCTGGAATGCACCCTTTAAGTTTAGATTTGAAGGCCTCACTTCAACCCTCAATTCCGGCCAGTGCTTTCTAAACCCCAAAACCCTGAACCCTAAAGCCCAACCCTAAGCCCCCTGAAACGCCAGAACCTTTATCCCCAACCCCTCAAAAACCCTCAGAAGACACCTAAACCCTAAACCCTAAAGGCCTAGACCCAACCCCAAACCTTAAACCCTAAACCTTAAACCCTAAACCCTAAACCCCTAAACTCTAAAGCCCTAAACCCTAAGACTCCGGGAGCAAGGCACAACATCATCGAGGGGAACCTGGCGGTGATGGACCCAGAATCTTCATTTTACTCTGGGACGGCGGTGTTCTGTCTATGAGGGATCCTTTCTTGGTGCGGCCGTACAGTTTGGGTCCTACTGTGGGTTTAGGGTTTCGGGGAATCGCCAATGGTTTCGGGGAATCGCCAATGTAAGATGACAACAGCTGGTTATAAACAACTCTCGTCAGGTCTTGCCGCGCCCCAGTTTCTAACTGTTAAAGGCAATGGTCACCGTGCTCCAGCTGTCCTGCGATTTCAGGCAATCCGGTAGCCGAGTTGCTGAAAAAGTAAGTCATGGTGAGCTTAGCCTGGTGGGGCATCAGTATCAACAACAATCCAAGGGTAAAAAGAGGGACCCTGAATAAGGACCCCTAGGTATATACCCTTAATATAGCTATTATATACCCATTATATAGCCTATTATTCCCCATTAAGGGTCCCTCCTTTTCCCCTTTGAAACAAAAGGCTATGTCCGGTTTCGACCAACAAAGTATTCATCCAGTTGCTCCTCTCCTAGGTCGGTGCTATTCCGCTCCTTTCCGGCATGTTGGAGAGCGATCAGGACGGCACGAATCACGCTAAGGGTCCAAGTACCTAATAATCATTTATACTCGCCATGATACGTACTCAAGGGATACGACAATTCGGAGATTTTGAGCTTGCTACTCAGTAAGTAGAGGTAGCAAGGTATGCTGTTTGATCCAAGTATACAGGAGTGGGGCTTGGGGGAGATCCCCGGCACCACAAATGCGAATGGAGCTATAGCAACCCGACGAACTCAAGCCCGAACCTTGAACTATAAGTTGTCCTACGGTTGATGATATAAATCCTGCATTACCTGAAGGACCCTAAACTACGGGAATTATGGTATATTCCTTACTAAGGGTCATGCAGGATTTATATCATCAACAGTAGCTCTCAGTCCTTTTGTCCTAAATCCTAAACCCGATCCACAAGATTGAAAGAATTGCAAGCAGCATAGGGTATTAGGGTTTCGGGCTTTCCTTTCTGGGGCTGCAGGGTTCAGGACTTTGGATCTGTTTTTGACTCTGGTGTCAAAGCGTTGAGGACTTTGGGGTAAGATTCGGTTAATAACCTGAGGTGTTTCTTTTGGTTTAGGTCCATTTCGCTTGGGACTTTGACCTAAACCTGAGACCCTCAACCCCCCCAACCGTAACCTCTAAACCCTTCGTAGCTGAGTAGCTAACCTTTAACCTTTTGGGGTTTATATAACCCTGCCAAGATTGAAAAGGTTAACCTTTGTTGGGGGTAGGGTACTCAGCTCCTAAGAACCCCTACACCCTACAAGTTCTATAAGCCCTAAACCCTAAAACCCTGTGAACCCTGAACCCTATAAATCCTAAACTCAACCCTATAAATCCTAAACTCAACCCTAAAAACTCATTAACCCAAAACCTACCTTTAGTTAGTAGGGAATGGAAGAATGCTAGTAATAGTAGTTATAATTGTACCCCATTCCTCCATTCCCTACTAACCAAAGGTAAGGGGGTTTCTTATTATAGTTATGGTATAATGGGCCCCAAAGCCCTATTCTAATTACTGGTACGTCAAGCCTCTAAACCTGAGGGGTGGGAGTCCTTGGCTTCATGCGAGGAGCCGGCCGGGTTCTGGACGGCCGCGCCAAACAACGTCTGGCGAGACAATGCCAGGGAGCTTAGGGGGTATGGGGTTTAAGGTTCAGGGTTCAGGGTTTAAGGGTTTAAGGTTTAGGGAATCTTAAGGTTCAGGGTTGAGGGTTGAGGGTAAGATTAGGTATTCATGGGCGGGACAATGCCAGGGAGCTTAAGTACTAGTTGAATCATATCCATAATATAGATATATTAGGACCTTTATAGTGGCCCTAATATAGACTCTTACTGTATGGGGGGCAGCACCTAAGGTGCGGGGTTTAAGGTTCAGGTTTTAGGGTTGAGGGTAGGATTAGGTATTCATGGTTGGTGTTCAGGGTTTACGGTTCCGGGGTCTGAAGAACCTGCCTTGCAGCTTGGGCCTTTTCAAAATCTCTGGACATACATTACAAGGCCTCGTAGCCAAAAAAAAATTGATGAGCTTAGCACTTTTATTGCGGGGTCTTTCTTTTGCGAGAAGGTCGGGCATAGTTTGAGTTCCTGGCTACACAAGTTTGGTTCAGGTGGGCCTCACTTGGCCTGATACAGGAGGCCTATAGAGGTGATGCAGGTGTGGTTCAGGCTTTAGGGTTTAGGGTTTAGGGTATATCGACACATCGGTAATTCAGCATGCTTCAGGGCGGTTGAAGGTTTATGGCTTCATGTAGGGTTTGTGTGTGTGTTGTGTGTTACGGTTATATGTATACAGTAAGCTCACTGCAGCGTCTGGAGATATCTGTTGAAACACACACACACACACACACACAGAGTGTATGGCGAGAGTGTATGGCGTGGGGATTCCGGTGCAGGACTCAAGGACTCTGCACAGCTAGATTGGATTTTGTGTCACTCACCGTTCAACTGTACCTACATATTCCGCATTACTCAACCGAGTCAGGGCTACGGCAACAAACGCTTGGGGACGTACATAAGAATTGGTGGTTTGCTGTTCCAAGATTACCACTATTCGTCCTTGGGGTTCCTCATTACGACTATTGTATAGTACACCCACACAAGCCCGATTCTGATTATTGAGATTCCTATATCAAAGAACCCCTCTAGTAACAAGTATCTCTTTAAAGGGACCCGTTAAACGGAGCCCTTTTCTGATTATATTAGACCCTAAACCCTAAAACCCCAAACCCTAAACCCTAAAACCCTAAACCCTAAAACCCTAAACCTTAAACCCTAATCATTAAGGCCCGTGTATTAGAGCTTCCCTCTCGACCTTGAGGTGGCTGTCACCGGCTCTGACGGTTGGTATTTCCAGCTGCCGGCCTCCTACGTTTTGCGCGGTTAAGGGGTTCAGGGGCTTATGGGGTTTAGGGTTTAGGCGTTTAGGGGCTTAGGGTTTAGGGGTTTAGGGGTTGAGGGGCTCAGGGGTTTAGGGTTCAGGGGCTTAGGTGTTCAGGGGTTTAGGGTTCAGGCGTTTAGGGGCTTAGGGTTTAGGGTTTAGGGGTTCAGGGGTTTAGGGGTTGAGGGGTTTAGGGTTCAGGGGCTTAGGGGTTCAGGGGTTTAGGGTTTAGGGGTTTAGTGGCTGAGGGTTTAGGGGTTTAGGGCTTAAGGGGTTAACCTAGACCCCCCCCCAACTACCCTTTATGGTAGCCCCTTCTTAAGCTCTAATGAGAAGTATTAGATGCCTTAAGAGGTACTTGGGGGGTCCTGGTCGGTGCGCAGGGTTGAAGGTAAGATTTGGGTGTTCATGGTGGGAGTTTTCGGACCCTCAATCCTACAGGGGACGAGCCTGAAGCAGTTCACTTCAGCCAGCCTTCCTCCACGATCTTGTCAGCATACGTCCCATGATCGGGCAAGCAAGGTTCAGATTTCTAGGATTCGGGTGTAGGCTTGCGGGTGGATGGCTCGAAAATTGGGATGAGTGTTTCGGGTCAGTAGCGCAATAGAGCAGTGACAAGTGAGTGTTCCATGTTCAGAAATGGCGGCTCTGGGATAAAAGCTGAACATGCTTCCGCGTTGATGGGACTTCTGCGAAACGTGTGTTTGTGCCAAGGCCTGGCACACCCATTTCGCACTCCATGGATGTCTACAAGGCGGGTGAGTTCTCGAGCCAGAAAGCAGAAGCTGCACAACGAAAAGACAGCACCCGAGCCCTAGAGCCCTTAAACCCCTCAGCCCTCAGCCCCTGAACCCGAGATCCTTAAATTTACTAAAGCCCGAGACGCAAACCCCAATCGCTGCATCTTCACAGACCCAAATGCTAACCATAAACCCTGAGAAACCCTACCCGCTCAAGTCCTCAACCCTACCACCGTAAGGCCCTGACAGAAAGCTTAAAGTACAGGTGTTTTGGAGGTTCTGGCTCCGCGCCGTCGGCCTAAAAGCTTAAGGGCATAAGGGTTGGGATTTAGACCCTAAGCCCTGAACTCTAAAACACAACAATAGGGGCCCCTCATTGTCTGAAGCTCCCATGTATCAGTATCTAAAAAGCACCCGAGCAGAAACTTGTGCATTGTATATCCCAGCATTATTGGGGAGGGGATGATGGGATGTCAATGGATGTCTCAACCTCATGTTTTGTTTTGGTTCAGGTGTTTGTGTTGGGTCCCGATTGGAGGGGTGAGGGTTCAGAATGAAGGATCTGACGAAACGTAAAGCCTTACAGCCACGAGCATCAAAGCCCGGATGCACCATCTAGGGTCCTGAGTATGCACATGAGGGGTTGTTCTGAAGGTCGATTGAAGCGGTGACCACTGGGGTCTTCTATGAAACCGTACACTGCTCTGTCTAGCTTAAAGATAAGACCACGGAGCGACGTAAGCTTAAGTGACTATCTGGTTCTTAGTAGCGAGTGGGGGAGTGGATTATGGGGACTACTGTTGAGGATGATATAGGGACTAGTATACGGATCCATTCCCCCATTCCCTACTAAGCACCAGACAGATGATTAGGGTTTCTAGTTGGGAGTTATATATGTTTGAGCTGTACCAAAAGGTCTGTAATATAGACATTTGAGGAATTGTGCTCCGGAATACCTTGTGGACATTGTAGTCAGTCTCAGTATGCTAAAACGACCCATAACCCTATCCAAATCATTGAGGCCTTCACAATTATCCTGATATTCGTCCAAGACTGTAGATTCAGCAGATTTTAGGACATGTGTAAGTTCTAAACTGCTTACTGTTTTGCCCCACATTTCATTGACATATAAGTCCTAAACTACTTGCTGTTTAGCCCCCGGTTGAGGAGACGGTGTGCCCCATTGGCGACCGCATCGGCGAGTGGAGCCGAAATCGTTGTCATCACCTGCCAGGTTCCTTTGCAAAGCAGGGACAATATCGGGGCCTTAGTGATTAGAGTGATTAGAATATGCTACTATAGATCCTTTCAAAGGACCCCTTCAAGGATCACCCAAAACCCTATTCTAATTGTTATGAAGGCCTCTATATGTTCTGTAAACTCTGAGCCCGGAGCAACCTACAGCAGAAGCCAGAAACTTGGAACAGTAATATGAGTCTCGGGTTTTGGGCTGTAGGGCTTGGGGTTCAGGGTTCAAGGTTTAGGATTTAGGGTTTAGGGGTTTTGGGTTTAGGGCTTATATAAGTCCTGCAACACCCTAAACTTCCAGAGTCTTGAGGTTCAAAGGTTTAGGGCTTTCGAGCGAATACTTGATAGCATAGCAGAGTGGTTGTAGATCGGCATTTGCGGGTTCCCATATTTGTCTAAAATGGGTTCTAGCAGGGGGCTGTCCTTGTTTGGCCAGCAACCCCGTGTGAAGTTCTGAGCTTTGACTTGGTATGCGGTTGAGAAAGTGCTGCAGATGACTACAAACATAAGCATTTGTGAGTAGCTTCGCCTGGTCGGCAGGTTTGCAGGCACCTGCTAAGAGCGAGCTCAGCACCCACCAAGTAATGTAAGCTACTAAACGATTGTAGATTCCAGCGCATAGGATCAGCCCGAATGAGCCTGGACTCGAAACCCTATCAACAACACCTACGCCGGCAAAACCTAAACTGCCACCCTTGGGACTGCATTCCAGGTAGCTGCATTCGCGTCTATCTCGAGTGGTTCCCGCGCAAGGAGCCTCTGGTCATTCGCGCTTTGAGGCTTAGGACTCACTGCTTTCAGGACGAGTTTTGTGCCCGGAAAGATTCAGATAAGGGCTGCACTTCAAAGCTTCTCGTGCTCTGCCATGATGAGAGAATCACGACCACCTTTATCGTCAGTGTCTGCGGCACAGTCATTAGCATGGCCAGGTCTACTGTGAAAGATCACCAGTTGTGGTGCTCGTTCTGTCATATTCCTCCTGATCATGAACTCTAAAAGGTCACAGCACCAACGGGTACACCATATAGGCACATGGGCCTTTCGGGAATCGGAGGAAAGGGATCCTCCAACGCCCTAAACCCTAAAGCCACAAGACCCCTTGAGCTGAGGAGCCTTGCAATGGAGACAGCGACGAGAATCCCCAGATTCTGTTCAACACCACCTGCCAGGGACCCAAGTTGGGGATTTCGTGGATTCAGGGGTCGCTGGCCCACTTATGCTATGGGCAGGGGCACCCATAGCAGGGATTCGACTATGTGAAAGGGGTACCGTTTTCGTTTAAACCCGAAATCCACGAATACTGGATAACAGCGGGTCCAGGGTTCGGGCTTGTTCAGGTGTGGTTCTTTGTTGCAAGGGCGGAGCAGCTTGTAATATCTCCCCTTGAACCCTAACCCGCTAACGGACGGATGGTTTACTTGCACCCTCAAGTCCGGGGACACTCCAAACTTTGTGGACCCTGAAGCAATGACATGGCCTTTTGAGAGAAAGGCATTGTAATAGATTGTAGAATTTTAGAGCCGAAAAGGTACCAGACCTGCTTGACACACAGCCTGAATTGATAATAGGTGCGGCATGTTGTGGCATTGATTTGCAGTATGAGCTTGAAAGACCTCTTGCTTTGGAGATGCAAGGGAGATTTAGACACGCTAAAATGCACTGGATGTATGATAATGTAGGACAAGTCTGGTAGGGAAGATATGGGCGAAAATAAAGCACAACGTGCTGCCAAATCCGCTGAGAGCTGTTTAGGACTCCATCATTGGGGATGAGGGCATGAAAATACAAGCAGGAACCTTGCCCAGTCTCTTCTCGGGAATGCGGGGCATCATACTAGAGGTGGCGTCGCCATCTGGCTTCATCCATTCCCAACAGAATTCAGATAATGCCGGCTCGGTGTTGATCAACATTTTGGGAAAAGCGCGTGTGCAATGGGCATAGGGGCTGCTTGCAAGAGATTTCGGGAAGGTTATATATATATATATATATACATATATATATATACACATATACATATACATATACATATGCATATACACACATGGTTTACATGGAACAGTATACATGTACTTTTGCTATACATGTAAATATAGAACCTCGGCTAACTAGAAAGCTTCAGCACCAAATTCCTGTACTTCGCAGCTAAGCTTTAGCCTTTTGTCGGGTTTATATAACCCTAAACCCTAAACCCAACACCCGAAACCATCCTAAACCCTACTCCCTGAAGCCTGATCCCTAAAACCTAAACTTCTAAACCCTAAACCCTACCAGGTTCACCTTTTTTGGACTCAGCCCCTCAGTGGGGTAGAGGGAGGGGGGACTATACTTCCGTAAATAGGCCTTATTAGGTCCTTATTATGGGCATTATAGCACCCTAAAACCTTTGACCCTACAACCCTAAGCCTAAACCCTACAACCCTACAACCCTACAACCCTAAACCCTATAAGCCTACAACCCTTAAGGGTCTTTTTATGGGCATTAATTAAAACACCCTAAACCCTATAGCCCTACAACCCTAGCCCTATAAGCCTAAACCCCTATGGGTCCCTATGAGTGTAGCTGGGTCTCAGGCTGGGGCATCGGCCGTGCCTGCTACAACGCCATGGCTGTCCGGCGGCCCAGGGATTTGGGGTTCTAGGGTTCCCTTTACCGGGATCTATAGGGGTTCCCTTAAAGGGATCTATAGGGATTCCTTTAAAAGGGTCCATCCATAGGGTAGGGTTCAAGGGTCGGGGTTTAGGGTTTCCAGGTTTAGGTTTAGGGCTCAGGGTTTTATGATGTAGTATGAAGTTCAGGGTGTGAGGTGTAGGGCGGTTTACGGGGTTTCACGGGTTTCAACATAGGACTCCGGGACTCCGGGGCTTTGGGTGTTGGGTTTTTTGAGGGTGTGGGGATATCGGGTCTGTGACAAGAGTTTAGGATCTATACCTTGTTCATCCTTTTTCTGAGGGGGCAAGTTATCAGTTACCATTCTATCTGATGTGATTTAGATGGAATGATAACTGATCTTGATTGTCGACAAGTATAATCCAGCCATGTTGACTCTCAGATGGGCTCCGTCCACAACCACCACATGACTGCCGTGGAGAGTGGTGGGCCGGGATCTTAATCGCTTTGTAGACAGTGCGATTTCAGAACTCCGGATTCGTTCAAAATTCAAGGATGTAGTGCTTGCTGCGTGTAGGGCCGTGTAGGGGTATATGATACCCAAGACTCCTTAAAATACTGGCTCTCAACCCTAGTTCCCGAACCCCAGGCCTGCACTCACACCCCTCAGATTTCGGGTGGAACGCCTCGGTTCTGGAGCTTGAGTTGTCAAGAGGCTTGGTTCAGGGGGTTTCGGGGTTCAGGGTTTATGGTCCAAGTGACCAAGTAGTAGGATTTCAAGTTCCAAAGACCACTTAGAGTGTGGATTTTGTTACGTATCTGAAACCCTACTACTTGGGTACTTGGACCCTCTGCTATAAATTCCATAGCAAGATGTAGAATAAGAACCCACAACAAAAGGTAGAGTTTGGTAACAGGCATGGCCAGGACCCCTAACTTCAAGAACCAGTCAACCTCCAGTCGACCTCCAACCTGTAGATTCCACTCTAAGCCCATAGGCGTAGGGGTACTTAGAAACAAAATTTTCAGTCTCTGGTTATCATAATCCCTAAGTTGGTTATCATATCCCTGAGAAGCAGCGAAGATCCTTAACCCCTAAACCCCTAAACCCTAAGCCCCCAAACCCCTAAACCCAGAACCCTGAACCCTAAACCCTAAACCCTAAACCCTAACCCTAAACCCTAAACCCTAAACCTAATCCCTAAACCCTAACCCTAAACACTGAACCGTGGTTTCGGGAATCGAGCCCCTAAACCCCTGAACCCTAAACCCTAAACCCCTGAACCCCTAAACCCTAAGCCCCCAAACCCCTAAACCCAGAACCCTAAGCCCCTAAACCCTGAACCCTAAACCCTAAACCCTAAACCCTAAACCCTAAACCTAATCCCTAAACCCTAACCCTAAACACTGAACCGTGGTTTCGGGAATCGAGCCCCTAAACCCCTGAACCCAGAACCCAAAGCCCACCAGGCAAGACTACTTCTCCGTGAAGTTTATGCGGGCCTTTGGAGCAAGCCACGGCTCGAAGTGCCCCCGGGGCTCTAAGGGGGGGATAAGGTTTGCTATAAGGGGCCTAAATAGTCACAGGGTTTCTTTGAGGGTTCCTTGAAAGGGGTCTATAAGGGATCTATAGAAGGGTTCTACATAAGAGGCCTGAACAAGTACCAATACTATTTTAAATTTTGGGGGTTCCTTATTATAAGCATAGTCTGATGGGCCCCAAAAATCCCATTCTGATGGCTAAGGCCCCTATAGAGGGTTCAGGTTTTGTGGCTTATTACCCCTAAACCCTCCGGCTTCACTTCTTGCAGATGTTAGGCACCAGTCTCATTTCATCAGAAAGTTCGGGCTTTCAGGAGTTCTATAGTTCCCCGTACGGTCGTGTCATATACCCCGAGACATTTGCAGGGTTTAGGGTTTAGGTGGTTGCTTGAAGATTAGATGCCAAGAGATTGTCCTACTTGCCAGAACGTGTGTTGTCCAGGCTCAGGTCCAGGACTTTACAACGTGCCCAGGGCCGTTTCTACAGCCTTAAGCGGTTTAGGTGTCAGGAGTGTGTCAGGGTTTATGGTTTTGGGCACCTGGGTAATTACCCCAATTCCGGTCAAATCCCTGTCTCTGAACCTACAACCTACAATTCCGAAACAGATGTGTTGGACTTCTTCCTCAGTAGTTGGGGGTTTGTATAACCCCACCATAATTTAATTGAAAAAGCTTTTTCTTTGGCTTTGGGCTAGGGTATTCAGCCCCAAGCTTCGCCGCAGGTACGAGACGGACTGGACTGGTGCTTCGGCAGAAGTTGGATAGCGCAATTACAACTGTAGAAGCCTGAATATTCCTAGGATTTCGGGAGTTTAAGGTTTAGGGTATACAGGTATTGGTTCACCCATACAGCACGCAATCGCCAGCAGCCGTCACAGCAGCCATGATCAGACCATGATCTCAAAGTTGAAACTCTGCACGGGTTCATTCTGAACGAGCACAGTAGGACTGAGACATGCTTATCAGTGGTGGCATAACTGCTGCTCGCTTCATGCTCGTCTTCTACTCACTCTTTCTCCTCCTGGTCCTCCTTCTCCTCTTACTACTGCTACTACTGCTACCACCCTGCTTCTGCTGCTGCTACTACTGCTGCTGCTTCTGCTACTGCTAATGCTACTGCTACTACTACTACTACTACTACTACTACTACTACTACTACTACGACGACAACTCCTGCTACTACACTACTTCAGCCGATCCGGGCCAGAGCATCTTCAATGGCAGCTGCCGCTACTATCGCTATCAGCTGTTGGTACTAGCAGCAGTAGTAGTCGTCGTCGTCGTACCAGCAGCAGGAGGAGGACTTCTACTACGGCTACTACTACTACTACTACTACTACTACTACTACTACTACTACTACTACTACTACTACTGTGTTACTACTACTACTACTACTACTACTACTACTACTACTACTACTACTACTACTACTACTACTACTTACACTACTACTACCACTACTACTGCTAATACGAACTACTACTACTACTACTACTACTACTACTACTACTACTACTACTACTACTACTACTACTACTACTACTACTACTACTACTACTACTACTACTACTACTATTACCACCACCACCACTACTACTACTACTACTACTACTACTACTACGACAACTAACTTCTAATCACTCCACGGCAGATTCGAAAGTCCTGAAGGTTTCCAATCGCTCTGAGTTTGGGGAGGTTTGTTTTCATGGCAATCCTGTACATTCCTGTGCCCCTACACCCGTGGCGTCAACCCTAAACAGCACGTGCGAATGGAACACTAAGCCTTGCTTCCTAAGCCCTGAAGACCCAAAGCCCCATAAAGCCTTTACTGTGCATCCTGTCTTTTCAAGAAACATGCCGCCCGAATTGTGCAACAGTCAAATCCTGGCCTCGTGGCGCCAAGGCATTCCGCACATCAAGGACCGGCTTGACCATCTCACGCAGCTTCTATAGTACCTACACTGGGCTCCAAGTTATATGTAGGAAGGTACTACGAGAGTTTTGCGTGGTTTTAGGGCCCAGGACTTAGCTGCTCAGCCCTCAATCTAAAGCTGAAAGACTTTATGAAAAGGGTTCTCGCGAAGACGGCGGTCTCACGAGGACAGTGTCTTCGTCGCAGTTCTCCCAGAGAACCTCGAGTGGAAAGAATCCAAAATGGGTCAGCGGTGGCCCTGGAGAGTTGAGGGTGTTTGGGTTCTTTGATGGATCCTAAAGAAAGGGGGATCTAGAAGGGCTTTACGGTCCAGGGTTTTAGTGTTTAAGGTTTGCGCGATTTCGTTTCAGGGTTCGAGGCTTCAGTGGCTTTCTCCGGTTTCCTAAACGGCGCACTACATAAGATTTCGGGTTTCATTCATGTGGACCTTTACAGGAACCGACGACGAGTTGATTAGTTGAACAGGTTGGAGGGTGTTCGAAACTACGCGACAACACTGTTCTATCTGAATCGAGCCCTTTCGCTACCCACATCTATGTATATACTACAACTTCTCCGCCGTATTACTCATACCCATGAGTCATGTATTTGGGTAGTTGGTCAAGGGGTTATATTCTATTCGAGGGTCACACAGCCTAGAGACCCCAAACCCCGTGAAAAACCATTGCCCGTGCGGGTTTCCGCTTGGAGGGTCGGGGGACTTAGTAAGTAGGTAGTAAGTAGACTTATAGGTACCCTAAAAGGAACCCTAATTGGGGTTATGGTACTTATAAGTCCCTAAATAACCAGTTACTAAGTCCCCCGACCCTCCAACAAGTGCGTAGAAAGAGAGGCTCCAGGATCCCTCCAAGCTCTCTTTCCCTAAGGCTCCATGTACCCATGTAGTATATACTTAGGCCTTAAAGTACCTATATGGACACCCCTTTAAGCCTTAAGTAGGTACATGGAGCCTTTGGGTTTGGAATCGAAACCCAGACCCTAAACTGGCCCTAAGTTCTGGACCTTAAACCCTAACCCTGGAACCGAAAAACATAGACCATCCTAAACCCCTTTTGAGTAGCCCTGAAGGTTAACATGGAAGCCTAGTGCGACCTAAGACTTACTTGAGGGTAATGGTACCATGATATCCCCTGAGAAGCCCCTATTCGCCTAAAGCATGCTACGCCTCAGAATTATGTTTAGAGTTTAGTGTTTAAGGATACCATATTGTGATGTGTTTTACGGCCGATCCTGCTGCAACTGGCACAGTCGGGCTTGCTGGCAGGCGTTTAGCCTTTCTTCAGGGCTTACAGGGTTTATAAGGCTTAGGGCTTTTTGGTTTTAGTTTTATTGTAACTAACCATTTCATTGGTAGCTGGGGTTCCGGGACATGAGTCGTCCTTTGCAAACCCTACACCCTGAAGCCTAACCCTCGATGGGTCGGCGATGGTGTGATGCTCCGGTGTCCGCTTGAGCATGTTCCCTTAGACTCCATGTGCCCATATAGTAGGTACTTAGCCCTTAAAGGGGTCCCTATATGGGTACTTTAAGGCCAAAGTACCTACTATATGGGTACATGGAGCCTTTGGGGTTGAGACTGTCTCCATACGCAGAGCAGCGCCCCTTTTTTGACCCAAATAATTACAACACAGCACCCTGGTGAAAGGACCCTAAAAGGGAACCGAATGTAGAGAACTACCCGTACGTGTTGTGGTGAGTTGCTAGACCATGAGTGTAACCCGCGGGTGCCTGCTGACCATCCTCAGCCTACCTGGCTTTCTTAACATCAGGCAACTGGCAAAGAGTAACAGGGCACTGAAACAAGCCTGCACCCCAGAACCTGAACCCTAAACCCCTAAAGCCCCCAAAACCCTGAACACAAATCCTAGCTCTATACACTGACAAGGTCCATTCTGCTGCCGCAGAACGAACAGTTCCTGGTTACGGATTCCATGTGGATCAACCTGGGCAAGGCGACAGGAAGTAGTATGTGGCTAGAATAACTACCAAGACTATGCCTCAGGGTTCCTTATAAGGGTCTATAGTGGTCTTTGATTTCATGTCTCTACAGGCTTAGGTTCTAGGTTTTGTTTTTAGGGCTTCAGGCTTACGGTTATAGGTTTGCTTGAAAAGACATACGTGGAAGTTGATGACTTTCGCTGGTGTGTGCTGGGAGTTGATTGGGGTTGCATCGGGTGTCATGATGGAACCCGTGAAATCGTTAGCTTATGCAACACACGAAATGCAGTTTCTCACATATTGCGGGTGTACATGCACACATATATATATATATATATACATAGATATATTTAGACATACACACGTATACTTATGCCACACACACACGCCAACGTGACTCTTGTCTAGCAACACACACATACATACATACATACATACATACATACATACATACATACATACATACATACATATATATATATATATACATATATATATATACATATATATATATACACATACATATAGACATATTTATACATATAGACATATTTATACATACATATAAAGATTTGTACATATATATATACACACACACAATTCAGCTTTGCCAAGCCGCAGTACGGCCTTTGCAGCCCTTACAAATCCATGGAGTGAAACTATGAACAGCCTTTAAACAACTTTTGGAAAAATCCTTCCTAACCGGGGCATAGTCTTTGGTCGTATGTACTGCCTCTGTACAGCTCTTTCGGCAAAGATAAAGCTCTCGTGGAACCCTAAACCTTATACCCTAAGCCCTAAACCCCAAACCCTAAGCCGTAAACCCTAAACTTTAAACCCTAAACCCGAAGCCCTAAACCCCAAACCCTAAGCCCTAAACCCTAAAACTTTAAACCCTAAACCCGAAGCCCTAAACCCCAAACCCTTAGCCCTAAACCCTAAAACTTTAAACCCTAAACCCGAAGCCCTAAACCCCAAAAGGCTTTCGGGCCCCAAACCCATGAACCCGAAAACCCTAAACCCCCGAAGCACCGAAAGCAACAACATCGCAGACCCCTAGAGCTCAAACCTCAAACACCCTGAACAACAAAAAAGCAACCTTAAAACAACTCCCAAACCTTAAAAATAACCTGGACAAGCCCAAAGTTTGTCCCAGAAAATTGTAA
Organism: Symbiodinium sp. CCMP2592; assembly: GCA_905221615.1. Classification (NCBI taxonomy): domain Eukaryota; class Dinophyceae; order Suessiales; family Symbiodiniaceae; genus Symbiodinium; species Symbiodinium sp. CCMP2592. Next base: position 650,901 of record CAJNDT010005902.1, on the reverse strand, counting down.
CACCTCTCTGAACCCTTTAAAACCTAAGAAAGCCTGAAGTTTTTCTTCGGAGCCCATGAACCCCCCTAAACCCTTATTCAAAACCTGAAAGAGCCGAAAGCTTCCATGAGGAAGGCTAAAGTTTCTCGTAGAAGCCCGTGTACCACTAAACCCAAAACCCCAAAACCCTGAAGCCCTCAACCCTGAACTATTCTAAAACCCTAAACCCTAAACCCTAATCCTTGAACCGAAAAAGGCCTAAAGCCCTAAGCTATTCTGTGCGACCTGGCAGTCTCCAGTCTTCAAAGGCTGCTCGAAATGCTGGTAGCGAGCCCGGGGGTGGGGGAGGGGGGGGGTGGCGGGGCTGAGACTCCTTCATTTTTTAAGCATCAAAATAGCTTAAAAGCCTTATATAGAATGGTTTTTGTGCCCAAAAGCCTTAATACATGATTCCTTAGAGCCCTTGGGATTGTGGGTTTTTACAGGTTTAGGTGTTATGGGATTCAGGGTTTAGGGCTTATGGTTGAGGTCTGAGTGTTCAGGACTTATAAGGTTTAGGGTTTAGGGTCCAGGGCTTTGCAAGCCTGATTAGTCTTGAATAAGTCTTAATGAAAGTCTTTAGGGTTCCTTACGATAGATATAGCATAGACTAAGTAGTATAGTATAGTATAGTATACCCCGCCATTCAAGCCAGTCCTTCTTGGTGGGTGCAATCATGATCGTGCGGGCGTGTTTCTTGATTTTTCATGGTTTCCCGTTGGCTTTTCGAGGGTTATTCAACGTTTAGTGGGTGAGCGGTTTGGGAGTAACCTTGCGGGCCTTTGCTGTTGAGAGAATCGGGCGTTAATTTCATATAGTCTAGATCCTTCTGTCAAGTACTTAGTTTTTGCTGTTTGCTTACCACATCTTGCTTTCGGAAATCTCGCAGTAGCCTGAACATACAAAGGTTGACCACAAAGGCATGACTAGATTAAGGGTACGGTTAGTGTTAGATGTGCATGAGGTGTTGCGCTTTGAAGTGGCTTTGGATGAGGGTTTGGGGTTCAGGCTTTGTGGCTCCAGGGATTGTTAGGACGTCGGGTGCAGCGACCCCAAGCCATGCAACTCCGTTCATTCTTATACTTTAAGTTAAGATACCATACTGGCCGGGATCTATCGCAAATAGCAGAGATTCCTTGTCATGTCAACTAAAAATAGGTTCTTTACAAGAACCCAGTATTTGCCCAGATACCCTACACCTTAAACACGGCTGGGGCTTGGGTGCAAGTGGACTATCGGGCAGTTAAGCCCCGAGGGCCGTGGCGCTAACAAAGAAACGAGCGGCATCTGAAGGCATATGGAACATTCAAGAAAAGGCCGAACAAATCCAAGAGGCAGAGCAGCGTTCACACACACACATTTACATATATATATATATGTTTATATATATATATACACATATATAAATTTAAAATACACACATAGAGTTTTATATACAGAGGTATGCATATCTATCTATCTATCTATCTATATCTATATATATATATATATATATATTGTGTATTTATTTACTGGCCATAGCTATGTTAGCACCCCAAAACTCATAAAGGCAAAAAATCCTTACACAAGAATTGCAAACAAGCTAAGCTGTTAAGAATGCTCTCAAGGTCTTGACCTCATACCCGAAGCTTTAAGCCTCAAAACGAGGTCCTTTGCGAAGTGGCGCCAGGGTGTTCACACGTACAGGATGAGCGGACTGAGTATCTCGGCCGCCGATTTAGGGTTTACAGTGGAAGCCCAACAGTTGGAAACCCAATAGCCTCAATCCCTAAGAGCAATGTATAGGGAATCCCAGCACTATTCGGCCTTAATCCGGTTTCCAATATTGATGGGGTTTACTGTAGGCTTAGAGGGTTTCGGGCCACAATTGCAGAAGCACAGGGGGCTGAGGCCTTACAATGTAAGGGTCTTGGGTTCAGTGTTTAGGCAGCATGGGCTTTACGGTTTAGGGCTTTAGGTTCCTTGTGTTTGATGTTTCAGGATTTAAAGCGTTCGGTTTTGTGGACAGATGGTGTTTCTAGGGCTTGGGGTTACGGGTTAAAAGAATAGTTGATCGTCTGCATTGACAATTAGACGGGCTAGCGTTTGGGACAAACCCCAAATCACTAGCGTTCGCAAATCGGCATCCGCCCTTCCGCAAAACAAAATACAACTCGCCAATGATTTCCCTTGAGCTGTTTGCATACTCTCTGTACCCACTAAAGTCACAAAGTCACTTAAACCCTAAACCCTGACGCTAAAAGCCCTAAACCCTAAAAACTTTTAAGCTCTGCAAGGTCTTAGCCCGAAGCCCTGAACCCCCAGCCTTAAAGTCTGCGCCCTAAACTATAGAATTCTACATGGAAGTTTCCGAAAGTAGGAGGAGCCTAACATAGTACCCTCAATAGTAGGATCCACATTATAAGGACCCCAAAATAAGGTACCTCTAGTTTGGGAAACTCCCACATAGAAGACAAGGGAACCCGAAGGGCCAGCGTCATGTGTGGGATCTTTACTACAAGAACCATAAACCAGGCAGGGTTTTGGGACATTTTATATTTGCTCTTGTTGGGCTTACAAGGATCTTACCTACTAATGTTTCAAAGGCTTTAAAAGCAAGTAGTAAGCCACGGTAAGGGTCTGGGGCTTTACGGCTTTAAGGAGTTTAGGGTGTGGTCTTAGGGTCTTAGGGTTTGGGGGCTCCTCGTCCAAAGCCTCATAGTTAACAGCCTAAACACGAAACCTTAAAGGCTCAAACCCAAACCCAAAGTGTCCAAAGGGTTTAGGGTTTTGGGTTTAGGTACCTTTAAGGTGGGATTATAGTGTTTAAGGGCTTTGGTATCTTTATCCAAAGGGCCCAAAGTACCTATATAGTAGAATGTAGGGTTTCTGCATTCGGAAAATACTCTTCTGATTAGGGCAAGTTGTCCCCATAACAGTACCTAGGACCCTTTGGGAGAATACCCCTGGATCCGAAGTCGATTTCGGACTCCCCGAGTTGCCCCACAGGCTTCATCAACGTCACCAGGAAGCTCCGAGTCTACAAGAAGGCCGGTTGCAAGCTCTACCCGTACGAAGAGAGATTCCCAAAATTCGGATTCGGTTGAAAGTACGTCAAAGATGACAGGAAGTAGTGATTTGGTGTGTCGAGACTTTGGGTTTCCATCGATTCTTCTTTTTTCAGGGGACTTATAACCCCACTTATAACTTAGATGGGGCCCCGGCCCACTAATAGTTCAAAAATAGGTTTATTATCAAACAGACAGGCCAAAAGTAGCACAAGGAAATCTGATCTCATTCGGTTTTCCAGGGCCAGGCAGTGTTTTGAATCCAAATATGTTTGGCATAGTTTGGCGATTAGGGCTGTGAGATGGGGTCGGACCGGCGAAGAGGTTGGGAGGAGCTATCTGCAACTTACCAGCGAAGAGGTTTGGAACCACGGTTTCGTTACCATCGCAACCTGGGCCCGGAGACCTTCTTTCAGACGGCCTGGACGCGGGGACTGGACTGGCCCGGCCGCCAGAGAGACAGAGCAAAACTAGCACCAGAAAAGCACAAAAAAAAGCACAATCGGACCGCGTCGAGCACAAGAAAAGCACAACAGACAGAGACAATTTTGCACCAGAACTGCCGCGCGCCAATGTGTTTTGAAATCATGGAGCACAAAAAAAGCACAAACATACAAACACGTTTGGTTTTTGGAGCACAAGAAAAGCACAAAAAAAAACACAATCGGATCGTTTCGAGCACAAGAAAAGCACAACAGCCGGAGCGTTTCGAGCACAAGAAAAGCACAAAAAAAACACAAACATACAAACACGTTTGGTTTTTGGAGCACAAGAAAAGCACAAAAAAAAACGCACAATCGGATCGTTTCGAGCACAAGAAAAGCACAACAGCCGGAGCGTTTCGAGCACAAGAAAAGCACAAAAAAAAAGCACAAACATACAAACACGTTTGGTTTTTGGAGCACAAGAAAAGCACAAAAAAAAGCACAATCGGAGCGTTTCGAGCACAAGAAAAGCACAACAGCCGGAGCGTTTCGAGCACAAGAAAAGCACAAAAAAAAAGCACAAACATACAAACACGTTTGGTTTTCGGAGCACAAGAAAAGCACAAAAAAAAAGCACAATCGGAGCGTTTCGAGCACAAGAAAAGCACAAAAAAAAGCACAAACATGCAAACACGTTTGCGGAAACGAGCCCGGAGGCCTGCCTAGATTGCAGAAAGAGTACAGACAGAGCACAAGAAAAGCACAACAGCCGGAGCGTTTCGAGCACAAGAAAAGCACAAAAAAAAAAGCACAAACATACAAACACGTTTGGTTTTTGGAGCACAAGAAAAGCACAAAAAAAAAACACAATCGGACCGCTTCGAGCACAAGAAAAGCACAACAGCCGGATCGTTTCGAGCACAAGAAAAGCACAAAAAAAAGCACAAACATACAAACACGTTTGGTTTTTGGAGCACAAGAAAAGCACAAAAAAAAAGCACAATCGGATCGTTTCGAGCACAAGAAAAGCACAACAGCCGGAGCGTTTCGAGCACAAGAAAAGCACAAAAAAAAGCACAAACATACAAACACGTTTGGTTTTTGGAGCACAAGAAAAGCACAAAAAAAAAGCACAATCGGAGCGTTTCGAGCACAAGAAAAGCACAACAGCCGGAGCGTTTCGAGCACAAGAAAAGCACAAAAAAAAAGCACAAACATACAAACACGTTTGGTTTTTGGAGCACAAGAAAAGCACAAAAAAAAAGCACAATCGGATCGTTTCGAGCACAAGAAAAGCACAACAGAAAAGAGGTTTCTGTGATCGAAATGTCGCGCCCGGGTACGCCTCTCAGTACTAAACTTGGTCGAAGAGGCCAGACCCCGGCCCGGCCTTAGCCCGCCCCCCACCCCCCCGTCCGTTCAGCTTTCCAGCCCAGCCCCCTCAGCCCCCCCCAGCACCCCCAGCCCCCCCCGCCCCGCCCCGCCTAGTCGCGCAGAGGCATTGCAGCTCCTGATGTTTGCTCAAGATCGAATCCGAGAAAACAACAGGGGTGTGACTGTGTTTGCAACTCATGGGGTGGCAGTTTACTTGTTGTCTCAGTCTTGCGTTTTCCAATCATGCGAGCATGATCACAAACGAGTCAACATTTCAGCATTTCCCTGGTGCTTCATCTTGTGCTTCTGTTTCTGCCCACTATTAGTGAGGCGGGGCCGCACACAACTTATAACTACCCATGAACCTCCAGTTACAGATCCTACGAGCCCACATTCATGCACAGGCTCAAACGGTGCGGACACATCAAGCAGCAAAGCCTTCTGAACGCAGGCAGCAACCCCTCCACCGAACCCCGCCAACATGTATCCTCAGCTTCACATGACATGTTCGTGTTCGGCTTAGCACAACTCCACAAAAGTCCAGACGGTTCCATGAAGAAGAGATGGTGCAGGACTTTACACTGTATGACCTTTAAGGATACCGACAAATCCTTAACCTGTAAGGCCACTGTAAGGCTCACCCAAAGAAGATAAGCCTTCAGGACGTCTATTGGGACCAGGATGGCACGCTCACAGGAACGCCCAATTCGCAACATGGCCGTATAGGGTTTCGGATGTTGGTTCCCAGAGGGTCGAAAAACAAACAGCCAGAAGACCTTTCTAACTATGGTTTCGGTGCGCCTAGTTCCAAAGTAATGGTTTATCTTTACCTTATATTTTTTGCTTTCTGGGATTGACTAGGTTTGGAGACCTGTGTGATAGCATTAGCTAGCATTGTTGCCCTCTGTCCTGACTGTGGCAATCGGGATACGAGAGTCTCCGGGGGTGAAGTGTCTGGAGCAAAAAATGCTACGGCTGTTCTGTATTCGGCAGGGCTTATCGCACCGAGTGCACCTGCCCCAGCCGCAATACCTTGCTTAACTAAAGCAACATTCAACCCACCACAGAGCGTTAAGCCTGAAACATACCTCAACCCTAAACCATCCTAACCCTAAGACGGATGGCTTGGCATGATGACCCTTCAAAAGGGATGTAGGGTGAAACTTTACACCTATGCACCCCAACCTTATTCTATTTCTCAGAAGCTTCTTCTCCGTAAGCCCTGTGCTATATGCGTTTAGGGCTTCCCTAGAGTCTCCATTGTAGTTCCCGTTTTTGGTTAACCAGTATTACGGTTAGGATCCTATAATTGAGATCAGATTTTGGTTAAACAAAAAAGGAACTACAATGGAGACCGCAGGTAGAGTTCAGAACCACGAACTTACACCTTTAACGCCCCGAAACCCTTCACCCCCAGTCCCTGACCTTAACCTACCAAAACCTCCTTTTTTGTAGGGTCCCTATAAATTCCATGGTAGGGTTTATAACTGGAACCCACAAAAATAAGCAGGGTTCGGTAGTTTAATGTAGAGTTTCAGCTCTGGGAGCCTCATCCCGAAGCCCAAACCGCCTCAGCAGGCCGGACATACTGATATAGGCTATAGGGGTCTAAAATAATGGCAAATACTATTTTGCGGGGTCCCTTACTATACTTACTATACCTCTAGTATAATGGGCCCCCCAAACCCTATTCTATTTTAATTATTACGGAAGCACACTAAAACCGAAAAGCCCCTGAAGCCTTACAGAAGCCTTGCAGCATCTGTTGCAGAAGGCATGAAGAAATCAACTCAACTATGGTCTGGAACACTGAGGTACACATCGTGGGCCGATGCGCGTGGGGCCCAGCAGCTCTTTAACGGTCGATGGGTGGTTCAATTGAAGGGGTTGTCTGGGAGTTTGTCGGGTCTTGTAAGGGCCGCAGGCATTCAGTAATTGGGCAATAATTGGGCGTAGTAAAGATGTTTGAAGGGATGAGAAATTGCCGTCAGGGGGTTTGTGGTTCAAGCAAGTTTCCGATTCGAACATAGGCTTCTTAGATGCCCCAACTATTAATGTCGCTCTTATATCCTAGGTTTAAATGCCCGAAACAGTAAGTCATTATTGTATCCTGAAAACAGGCACCCCCTGATTTCAAGAAACCCCAGATCCCCTCAACTGAACTGAAGCCATCCGCGACGCAGCAAAGCTTCAGACTGTTGAGGTTTAGCCGTTCAGGGTTTACGGAGTCTAGGGGTTCCTTGAAAGGGATCAAAAGGGCTTCCATTAAAGGGATCCATAAGGCATCTATAGGGTTTAGGATTTAGGGCTACGGGTTTGGTGTTCCAGAATTGCTGTTCATGGTTAACGGCTCAGGGTTTAGGGTTCAGGTTGCTGACAACTGAGGGCTTGAATGCAACATCATCTGGTAGGGACCAGAACGATCCAGGCTGCTAAAGAATTCTATAAGGAAGTCAGAATAAGGAACGCTACACAGGTGGTTATTTGGAGTGCAGGTAGTGCCGGATTTGCCCTTTGAAGAACCCTGACGTGGGAAGGCCAATCATCTTGACGCCTTGGCTCGAACGTTTGGTTTCCAACCCCCGCCCCAAACCAGACGCTTGAACCGCAAAGCACAAAGAATGCTGATCCCTCCTTCATCAAAGAGCTCTGATTACAAGAAGAACCACAAAATAGCCCTACTCAGTAACCGAAATGAGAATCATGGCCAGGATACGACAAAAAGACATACAACAACTCACAGATACAGCGAGAGAGAGAGAGAGAGAGAGAGAGAGAGAGAGAGAGAGAGAGAGGAGACTAACCAAAGATAACAGACAGGCAAACACGACAGATAATAAACTGACTAAAGCCTAATCCGGACCCCTAAACTATGTGGAGCAGCAGTTTTGTCGGTGTTGGGTCATCATTCGACCTACTTCTAAGGGTTTCGGTAACCCTGAACCCTAAACTCCTAACCCTTAAACCCCCACACCCTGAACCCCAAAACCCTAAACCCCTAAACCCTAAACCCCTAAAACTCCTATACCGATCCGCTGGTCCTGGGCCCTTTTTTCAGGTTCAACCTTGGCCACCCTGACTGCGCCTACACCACTGTGATGTTTCTCGGCTTCGAGCCCCCCCGGTTAAGGGTTTAGGGTTTAGGGTTTCCGGAAGAATGATGGGGAACCTTCGTGATTGTGAATCCATTGCTGGAACTTAAGGGGGACTTTGGGGCATCTATTTGCAGGGTTCAGGGTTTCGTGTTTAACGCTCGGGGATCAAGGGATACAGTATGCAAAGGCTCCGAGTTCATGCTTCAAGGGGGTGTGTGTGATTGACGGGGCCACGGTTTAGGGTTTAGGACTTGTTTTTTTGGATTTAGGGTTTAGGGTATAGGACTTCAGTTTTTAGGGTTGAGGGTTTTGGGATTTAGGGCTAATGGTATAGGGTTCAGGATTTTAGGGTTGAGGGTTTGGGGTCTAGGGTTGAGGGTATAGGGTTGAGGATTTAGGCTTTAGGGTATAGGGTTGAGGTTTTAGGGTTTAGGGTATATAGGTTTATGGGATTTAGGGTTTAGGGCAGATTGTGAGAGCCGATCGCCGAGCTTTCGGCTGGTAGAGACCTGGAGCAGCTATCGCTACAGATGCAAAGGGTTCAAGGGTATAGATTAGAAGCAGCCCCCACCCTGTAATAGTGACTACAAGGATTATATTAGGGCTGTATTATGTTCCTATTATACCAGGATTACGGGGTGGGGGCCCCTTCTAAGGTATAGAGGACCCTGAACGCGACACACCCTAAACACTAAACCCTGACTCAAAAAGCCAAGAGTCCACAGGACCCAATAATTGGGTACAGTACTCGGTTTTAGGACAGTGTAGTTATGTAGGTTGCTGTTTTGGAGAGTGTATGATTATTCGGTACTTGGACCCTTGGGGAGGTGGCAGATCTGTTGAAGGACAGCCAGGCAAAGGCTAGGCTTCTTGGAGAAAGTCCTGCAGACCCTGCCTAGTTGCGGATGTGTGGTTAGCAGTTTTGTGTGCCATGCTTACAAAGAACCAAGTACCCAATCAAAGGAACTGCAATGACCACTATATTACAGGTCATCACGTTTCAGGGCTCAGAGAGATTGCTTGTGCGAGGCTTATGTCCAAGGCAGGACTCGCCGCGTCCGGGTTCAGGTGTTGGGTATGAATTTCCGGTTCTTTTGCGGGGACTCACGAGGTTTGCAATCAACACAGGGTGTGAAAAACGAGTACTAGTAATAGTGTTCTCTTGTGGTCCTTCTACAGCTACAGTATAGTATTCGCCCAAATCGTCTTCTGATCTTACTGAGGTCTCCTTTGTTCAATACTGGTTAGAGGGCCCTGAAGACCACCCCGAGCCACTGACGTCCAAGTTTCAACACCTCGGATGATGGGACGCTGACGGAGACGACAATGCCACTTGGTTTGCACTGACTTCAGGGGGTTTGGGTTGGTTGGCCCAAAGGCCTTAGCGCAGGATCTAAACCCTAATGTAGCACCCAAAATATCAGGATCCTTGTTGTATGGACCCCAGAGTACGGTACCCCTAGTTTTCGGGAACTTCCTAATAGGACTTGGCCAGCAACTTGAGGCGTCGCTTTGCGGGAAATTTGGGAAGGGGTACCCAGTCGCGCAGATGGAGGAGGACCACACCAAACGATCGAAAGCTTTGGACTTTGGGTTTAGGGATTTAGGATTCTTGTGTGCGTGTTTGCTTTGCTGTGAATGTCTGGCATCTATTGGGTATTTCCCTGTCAGTAGTTATATGTCTTATTCTTATTCAGTCCTATGAGCACGAGTCTTCATGGGCTTCGGACCGAGGGTATCCGAGGTTGTTTTTGAATTCTTTGTGGTGGAGGGGGGGTTAGGGTGAAATGGGTCTGCGGTGTGCGGGTTTAGGGTTTCGCTTTTTCGGGTGCAGTCTAAATACTTTCAAATGGCAGTTCCTTCATGTTCTAGCATCACCCGCAAAAGTGTGTTCATCGTTAGAACCACGACACAATAGAACTCTTGTCGGCCCCTCATAGGGAGACCACTAGAACCCTTGAACAATCGTAAGCTTCCCCACAGACTTCACGACCTCTCAAGTATGCAATAGACCTGAGTCGTGTACTATATGGGAGTTTCCGAAAATAGGGACTAATATAGTACCCTGAATAGTAGGTTCCTAGTTATATGGACCCCAAAAGAAGGTACCCCTAATTTTCGGAAACTCCCATATTGCAATATGAGCAAGTTTCTGCATGATGACATAGATCAGTACACATGATCCCCAGTCCAGGTACAGCGCGACAGGGATGATGACCGATGAACCATCCATCTTCAAGACGAACCCTGACATCTATCAGCATGAAGGCAGGGTTTAGTGTGCTTTCATGTACTTTAGTTTATCGTCGTGCATTGCAGTGTAATTAGCATAATGCATCACCGTGTATTCTCTGTGTGTGTGTGTGTCAGATTTTGTGAAGGGTCTGCTCGAGGGGTCCGTCTAAGTCTTTATGGTTTCGCTTGGTTAAAGTAAGAGCTTGCTAAGGTCGCTTGAAAGGTTTCGTATATGGTTGTGCCAGGACTCCTAGACCCTGAATTGGAGTAGCTCTCTTCCGCTGCCGCCTAAACAACAGACTTCAATAAAGTAGACATCCTCGAGTCTGATACACCTAAACGGTTAAACCACCTGAAAAGGTGCTTGAATTCTGGGCCGGGTTTCGAATTATTGCACAAACTCAGACTGAGATGTTCTGTTAAAGGGCTTTGCCCTCATGGCGGGAGTTTTGGAGGGTGGAACTATCCGAACCAAGGACCTACGGCTGATGGACAAAATCCTGCATTCCCCATAAGAAGGAACATACCATAATTCCCATAGTTTAGGGTCCTCGGGGTACTGCAGGATTTTGTCCATCAGCCGTACCAAGTACTTATTGATCAATAACTGGTCCTCTAGACCCGTAGAGCTTTCATCAACTCCCGAGACATTTGCCAGTCATAGAGTGGGTAAGCGAATGTGACTTAAACCGCCATTTGTTCAACCCTTCCACGAAGCCTAAACTAGAACTCTTGCACACCCTATCCCTTAACCCGAAAGTAAACCTTGAAGCCCCGAGCCCTATGTGCGGGAAGCTTTTCCAAGAGCTGTTGCAGTCCGCAACCACACCTTCATGACGTGCACCACGCCGATCCGGAAGTTGAACATTGCATGGCCTGAGCCGCAGGAGGCCCCGTGTCTCGGGGTTCCTCGAGTTGAAGATTCTTGGAGTGAGGGTGTGGTTTGGGTTGGGTTTGGGTCCCCGCCGCTACTTGCGTTAGAAGGCAGGAAGTATCCTTTCGAAGTATCCTAGTCTTGCTCATGATTGCCACGACTAACGGCTCCCTGACAGCGGAAGTTCAGAACATGAGGACCCCCCCAACAGCAGAAGGGCATTCTGAGCATCCCGCATGTTGCTTCGAAGCGTGCTTAGAGTTTTTGTTTCTGCAGCGGGCAGTGTCTGACTGGCCTTGATTCTGGAGGCTTAGAGAGGTCTCCCAAAGTGTCCACAGCACCCAAAGCTGTGGTACTTGGGTTTGAGCTAGTAACGTAGTACTGTTGTTCGTGTGTATTTGGGGGGGGGAGAGTTATGATCATAAGGTACTGGGACACTTTGGGTCTGTCGGCCTTGCCCCACCAGCTAGTAGTGCTCCCATGCTACACCCATACAAAAGACTACTCTTTCTATAGTGCGTCTACATCCAATCTAATGCTGTACTAGCTGCGCCGTTAGCTCTAAAGTCATGGCTGAAAAAGCCCTAACTTCTTGACCCTTCAGGCCCCTTAACTTTGAACATAGGACGCTGTCGTCTGCACCTTGAAGAACCAAAAGGGTCCAAGTACCATTATAGTATGTACTTAGTAGGTATATGGGCCCCCAAAGTATATACTATACTATTACTGGGAAGGGCTCAGAAGACGCCACTAGCCGGCGATAGCTGCTGCCCCAGTGCAAACCATTGCACGCTCTTTAGCTGCCCCGCGTAGTCCCAATTGGCATCGAGCCGTTCGAAAGAAACGGTCTCGTGCACGCCATAGGGTCCGTGCCGCACAGACAGCGAATCTACCAGCTTCGCAGAAGGACCTACGACTTCTGCAAAGACACCACTCGGCTCCCAGATACCGTTGCGGTATGGGCAAGAGTGGAAAGCACCAACCATGGAAAGCCGGACAAGACGATCGCTATGGTGGTGGAAGAAATCCTTCCAAGTGGGGCTACTGGCCTGGAGCTTGGTCGCCCTCTCAGAACAAGTACAAAGGGGAACAGAAGTTCCCAGCATACGACGAGGACTGGCAGCAGGCTCCAGCTATTGTCGAAGTTGGGGCCACACGTTTCCCACCTACATCGGGGACTCGACCTGCTGGACTAGTGAGCGGAGTACAGACTGCTGTCAACACTGCCAGGCGCATCGACCAAAAGCTGGCCAAGCTACGCCACGAAGGATCACAGAAGGAACGCAGCTGGATGGCATATGTTGCCAAGCTCCAGAAGACGCTACAACAAGAAAAGAAGCGTCACATGGCAGATCAACAGCGAATCGCAGCAGATGTGAAGGATCTGGAAAGTCAACAGACTGCGGCCTACCTTCATGTGCAGGAGGTTGCCATCAACGGTGGTGTCGCGGCTGCAGACGCTGCGGAGCTTGCGACCATGGAAGTCGATCTGACCACGGAGGACACGCCCTTAACAGAAGCTCAGCTCCACAAGGAACTTGGCCGCATCCTGCAGGCGGCCCCTGCCATGGCCAATGCTGGTCCACCCCCAGGGTTGACAGATCCCAAGAAACACACGGAGATGACAACTCCACATCGTCCGCCAGTTGGATTACCTCGAACTCCCGGGACTACAAGCCAGCTACGTGGCATGGAGGGTGGTACTCCATCGCCGCCGAACACGCACCTACGCAACGATCCTTATATGTCTTCCCCGGGCTTGGCACACTTTGGGATGCCTGCAGCGACATTGGCATCAAATGTGCCGCCAGCACCTCCCGGGGCACCAGAGGTTGGGCCATTCCCCAGCCATACGAACCCTGGCGAGTCCATAGGGACACACATTCTGTCGGAGAGGCTTTCCGAAAAGCGCAGGGCTCACCGGAGCGCTATGGAGCCATTTGGAGGACCTCGTCACGCCAAACAACAGAGGTCTGCTGTGGATGCCCTCGACTTGGCTGTGAATGCTATGCCACCGTCCCGGCCTGGAGTCAATCTCCTGGCGGACGACGACGAGGAAGAGATCACGAACACAGCTTCGCCAGGTTTTGGGACACTGGAGTAGTTTCCGGCAGGCTCCAAGGCGCTCAGTACAACAGGAAGGCAAATTTTGGTGCCACATGCCTTCCAAGTCGTGAGATAGACAGGCTATGGAGCCCTTTTGTGCTCCTTGGTCAATGTCTTTCTCCGTACCTGGGAGGCTCAGGCACTTCTTGCTCAGTGAAAGCTGCAAGTGAGGCCGGTTTTTGCTTGTACAGTGTACATCTTTGTACAGCTGTCCCATGTCCCACTATGCCTCCATCCTTATGCCCACGATACCTTGCTTACGTTGTCCTCGACCGCCTTCACATCTCCTTGGGCTTTGGTGATGTTGTGGGTTGGTCCCTGCCATGCCTTCTGGCACCTGCATCTTTACACATTGGAAGCGTGCCTAAAACTCACATCGGTGGCTCTGGGGTGAGTACCTTCCGTGGTGGACAGTGTAGCTCGTGCTGTCATCCTGCCAGAGATGACCTACTTCTTCCCTATCCCTTTCGGGTCTTTTGGTTTAGTCCCACCTTAGATCGTCAGTTTCTCTCAGTCGAGTCTTCGCTGTTCGGCCCAAGGAAGGGCATTTGCCGTGGCTCCTCACTAGAGACTTCTTTGTCCTCGGCCACTTGGGTCCCTCATTGGACTTTGGGCCCTTGGGGTCCCTGCCAAGCTGCATCGAGCACTTCAAGCGCTCCCAATCTGATGTGGCCTATACAGACCCTACCCTTAGGGTTTAGTTCCCCCTTTGGGCTTCTTAGGCCTGCCAATATCCGTCAGGAAACTGTTTTGCCGCAACCCTTCTTCTGTGTCAAACCTCAGGGTTGCTTCACCTCCAGCCACCACTGCTTCCCTGACCAACAAGGCGCCTTGTCATTTGGCTGCCGTGGATCAGTTGCTTTTGCATATTGTGTTGGCAAATCAGTTTTGGATGCACGATTTGCCTGCTCTACGTACCACGAGACATCATTTTTCAATGCTCGGGCGCTAAATAGCCGTATCGGTAGCTCAGGGACGGCAGCCGAGCCTTTCGAGGTACACTTTGACGACTTTTGTCAAGATTTCCCTTCACCGGATGTGCCGACAGATGCCAGTGCCACGGGCCTCCTTGTGTTGGAAAATTTTGCAGAATACTTTCTCCTACCCCTCTCGAGAAGCTTGCTCTCCATCCTGTTTCTCGCTCTGGTCAAGCTCCTCCTTTGCAGAAGGAAGGCCCTGAGTCCATCCTTCCGCCGACAAGCTTCCTGGGGCACAGGACCTCAGGCGAACGCCGTGAGAGCTTTGCAAGTTGGTTCATGTCACGCCTCTGTCCTCACTTGGGCACCATTGAGGGATAAGAAAGGTCGTACTTGTCTCTGTCACCGACGACCTACCAGGCCGACATGTTATCCTGTGCTGCGTTGCCTTGTTCAGGTCCTCGCATGCATCTTCCATTGGCCCACGCTGCCGGTGCGATACTCCTTACACCCAGTAGCCATCTCCCTTTGGGTTTTAGGTCCCATAGGGTGTCAGGGTATGGTAAGGGCCGGGGTAGCAGAGGAGCCAGAAGCACTTGAGGCTGCAGCTGTGAACCGCTACAGGCCCTACGTCCAACCCGTCGAGGATATCAACATGCCTGTTGGACTAGGAAGCCCGACGCTTCCCCCACACCACGAGCACGAACCCTCCCCTCCAGACCCTAGACTGTGCTATGATCCTTTGCCCTGGCCTGCTCCACAGGAACAGCCCGACACGACCGACAGCGATGAGGCCGCCTGGCTAGGTGTGACGGTCTACACACCCCACTACCACACGGTTTCTTTCGCCGTCAAGGTAGATAACAGCCTCGACCATACCACAGTCTTGGACCTCGTTAGGAGGCGGTGTCCTTTACCACACAACCGACTCTTCGACACCCTCCTTCCTACCTTTCCGCAGAGGCATGCAGGATATGCTACCTTCATTCGGTTTCCTAGCTTGATCCGATTCTGCGGGCTTAATGGTTCATGTGCTGTTGCTGTCGATGCAACACGTGTGGGTGGACGGTTCTTCGCCACCATCCTGCCCAAGCAGCTTGACTATAGTGCCCTAGTCAACTTCCTTTTGCCACTCACAGATGATGCCGGTGACTCCCTACTCATCTACGTAGGCTGTCGGGCCAATCCTTGGCCCAATCACGCTGTAGTCGACTTACATGATGGGGATGTTATCACTGTTGTGCGCAGCCTTGAAGCCAGGTTCGATAAACCTCGATATGACGCTCTCTTTCGAGACGGTTTGCATTTTGGGCCATTGCATCAGTTCCCGCGAGTCGAGTTTGCCGAGGGAGTTAGCGTCATGTATCGCTCCAGCCGATACCTGTTTCTCAACCATGACAATCCTGGCCTTACACCAGTCGACTTCATTTGCCGCAAACTGCACGTTCCCCCGCATGAGATCAGCCTCTGCACTTTCCCCGTGCAGGACCTCAATGTGCATGGGGACCATTGCCACTTTGTGACTACTGTCGTTGACGTACCGCCTGGCGGTCAGACTGCCACTGGCAGATCACAAGTTCGTGACTACTTTGTGCTGCTTGACCTACGCCCACTTGGTCTTAAGCCGCGCTTTGTGCACATGCATGTGTCCACGATACACATTCCCAGCCTGCTTGCAAGATTTGAGGTTGAAGTGCCACCCGCCTATAAAGTTGCTGTAGCAGGAGGACGTCGACAAGGGCAAGACGTTCACTTCTTGCGCAGTACCACTTTGATCTTTTACGCAGTACAGGCCAGCGAGGATGATCTCGCATCGGACTCCAGCCATAGTTCCGATCATGGCCTTGCACAGTGGAGATCGCCCTTTGATCCTGACCCCATGCACCAGGATGGGGATTCTGCCTCAGTTGCTGATATGGTCGATTCTACGCTGCCTGTCGGTCACAGCTGGAATGCAGGTGCCGTCGACCAGCCAGATGCCGACCCCGACTTATGGCTTGCTCTCAGGTCTCACGGCGACCATGACGCAACACCGTCTCCCTTCCACAGCCACACTTGCACACCAGGACCCCAGTTGCCAGTGTTGCCTAGTGCCGAATCGGGCGCTAACGCCGGAGCGTCATCGTCTCTCCCTGAACGGACAGCCGGCATTGCGGAAACTACCACCAGTTTTCCCTTTACCATGCCGATTAGCGCACACCACGCGTGCGCAGACCACCCCGTCCGGAGCGAGCTTCTTTGTATGGTGTACGCTCCTGAGTTTGTGCCGGAAATCCTCCAGGTACCCATCCATTTGCCCTGCAGCATTGAACAGGCTATTGCAGAAATACAAGGCGCAAGGCCCGAACATCCTGACTCTGCATTCCCAGACGTTGTCCCTGCGACCCCACAGCCCTACCGGGAATGCATCGTCTGTGTTGCGGTCCCACCGTGGCTTGTCGAGCGAGCAGTCGTTGTTATGGACTGCAGACATGTTGACAGCAGGCTTTTCGCAGCCACTGTGCACCGGACCCTCAACAGAGAGTCCATACTGTTGGCAGCGGGATATCGTCACAATGCTGATTTTCGAGTGTTCATTCATGGGCTGACGCAGGCTGTTGACCGAGGCCAAATCATTGCCCTACATAATGGCATGACCATCACCTTTGCTGATTGCAATGCGGGCGCCCCTGCCACTTATGACTTGGCCACTCAACTTTTGAGTACCGATGGATGGAACTCACAAATTGACCTCCCAGGACCTCAAGTCTTCCCGGGGAGTCATTTTACCATCCTCACAGATGGAGGTCATGCTGTCTTCCAGGTCCACAGCGGGAGACGGCCGTACTTTCGAGTTGACCTCGCCGAATTGCTGCAGTGCTCCACTGCTGGGCTCACCATCAAGCCCACACGGCCTCGCATTGCCAACCACTTCGTGCAAGGCACCCTTACAACACAGGTTTTAGTTGCTACATCGCAACTCTCGACCGTTCCATACCCACCTGCTCGACAGCCGGAGCTGCGACACATTTTGATCCTCGACTGCCGAAGGATACTTCAGGGATTCAGTTGGAGGGTCCTACCACAAGGCTTTGTCGAAGTCCAGACTCTGTCGAACGAGTTTTACGACATTTGCCCGCAGGATCATTTAGTATCTATCCACGGTGGAGTTGTCGAAAACCGACCAGACGGTCCTGTCTTGCTTTTCCAAACAGGGGACTGCTTCACCATAGAGTTTGTTGCAGACCACCCAGAGGCCGATGATTCCCAGGATCTGCCGCCTGACGATGACAGCCAGACAGGCGGCGGCGCTACTGGGCCCAGCTCTAGTCACCGTGGCAGCCGTCCGTCCAGAGGCGGCGACAAAATAGTCCCCAAATCCAAAGGTGGTCGAAATCGCAGCAGATCCCCACGACAAGCTCCGCCAGGAGTCGATCTTGCCTGCTTTCCCGCCGAAACTGTCGACACAGGTGACACCGGCGACGTTACGGCCCATAGCCCAATTTCAATTGCACAGTGTGTCAAGCCTGATCGAGTAGTCATGTGTGGTGTAGCTGACCCACAACCTGCCCTTGATGAGAGCGAGCTACACGACACCCCTGTCCTCTCAGGCCCGATACCGCTGTGCTTCCTCCGCAGTCGTCGGAGACATGACATTTGCCTACCTGTCAACGAATGCAAAATATTGCAAGAGCCTCCGTCCGGGGGACCCGGAGGCAACGACCACTTAAGGGCCGCGAGGGCCGCAGCCCGTATCCTGGGAGTGCCATGGCCACTCTCTCCAGAGGATCCACCATGGCTTCACGACCCTGAGGTCCATCCGCCTGAGCAGGCCCTGTCCGAGGAGGACACGGATATCATTGACGCAGTGTTCTGCATTCTGATACCCGATTATACCATTGAGGTCCTCGCCCTTAGCATCCAAGTGCCACAAACCGTCCCCACGCTCATTGAAGTCATACACACATGCAGGGATCAGGATAGAGCCTCTCACTTTCCCCGGATAGTTGATGTTTGGCCTCAGCCTGATCCGAGCTGGGGGGCACTGCTTGCTGTTCCGGAATGGCAGGAACATCGCCCCATTGTTTGCATTGACCTTCTGCGCTTTGACGGACGCCTCTTTGCCGTGCCGGCACCCGTGCGAGTCGACCGCTTTTTGCTTCTCCAACTTGCTGGCCTCCATCCTGCTGCTGAGGTCGACATCCAGATGCCAGATCGAGCCGACCCCCTTGACGATGATGTTGAGGTCGATCTGTACTTGGGGTTGTGCATTCGTTTTGTCAATCGAGGGGCTGCCACTGCCCCTGCAATCACACTTGACGAAATGCTGCAGACTCGACACCTGTGGTGCTCCCAGTTGCCGAACGATCTCTTCCTGCCAGACGATTACTACTGTGTCGTTTCGCACGATGGATATTTTCGGTTCAGACTTCTCCCACATCGAGCTGTCTTTTACCGCACTGACCTAGCAACTCAGTTCGGTTTCGACATCACAGACATGCATGTGCAGCCTGCCCAACCTGCCATCAATGATGCAGCTTTGCTAGGCCGTCCGTGTCGGACCTGTGTCGTCCTTTGCGATCGCGATAACTCGCCTTGGCATGCTGAGCCGGTCACGGGCTTTATCGACTGCAGGCCCATGTTGTTAGGATGGTTGCGATTGCTGACCACGGATGGACGCGTTGATCTGGACGTCCTCCGCGATGTCCTGGTTACCAGTGCACCCACTGGTTGGGGGGTGACTTTCCATAGCTATCCCGATCACTGGACCTGGACGTGGATAGATCCCGGTCAAACCATTGTTGCCTCCTTTGCTCGGGAAAATGACGGCGCCCCGGTCCCACCAGAGGACATTGCCGGCACAGGCGCCACTCTCGACAACCATGGTCAGACCGATGCCTCACCTGTCCTCCCCAACTCGCCTAACTTCACACTCGAGCCTAGCAGCAACCCGGGTGCAGTTGGAGCCACATACATCAACCTTCACACCCTAGATGGAGTTGCGGACTGCTTTGTTGCAGATGACACCGGCGATTGCAAACTGCTGGGTACCCCTCCACGTGACTTCAGGGGTCCCTCCGCCAATCATACCGTCCAGCCACCAGTGCAGCGCCACAGTGCCGTGCCTGTACTCAGTTTCGTCACAGGGAGCTCCACCAAGCGCCGGCAATCAAGGCAGCGTGCTCTTGAACGACGACCATTTGCAGCCCCTGTCAGACTTGGCGTCTTTCTCGCTGTATGTCAGCCAAGTACTGCCATGTTTACGGCGGCACTCCACAATGAGGCACCTACCACGCCCGGCCTTCGTGAGGTTGTCCCCCCCTGCAACGAGGTACAGGCAGGACAGGCACTCCCTTGGTCCACTGCTTGGACCCACATAGATGGTGAATTTGGACATTGCTCCACGGCACGTCCTCCTGTTCTAGTGCTCGGCATGACACAGAGCCGTCCAATTCCGACCCCATGCCGGGCGCTTCCTCCCCCCGTCACAAGTACCGAGCGGTGGCAGCTCGAGGTTCTTGATACCCTCCTCGATGAATCCGCCGCACAGGACGACGAGTGGGCCTTCCTCGCTGCTACACTCTTAGACACTCTATTTGAGTACTACCGCACCACGTCAGAGCCTGCTGATGCAACTGCAGATCTTGAGCACAAGCGTGCCGCTCCTGTTTTCGTATGCCTCGAAGACACAGTGCCGGTCTCTGAACATCAGCAACAGACTCTCGAGCTTCTAGCCGCATTGCCCCATCAGTTACCTACAGAGGAGCACGACTGGCTAGACAATGACTTGGACACAGTTCTGCGCTCCAAGCTTTTGCCACTTGAGGCGCGTACTAACCTTGTCAACGTACAGCTCTGGCACCAGGCCGGACAACCGGCGCCCGACAGCCTTGAAATATACACAGATGGCTCCGCTGCTACACAGACGAATGACCTGGGTCCCTGTGCCTGGGCTTTCTCCGTTTTTGCAATTGTTGGAGGCGACCGGCTGCTGATTGGGCACGCGTCCGCGCCCGCCTTCCCACCTGACAGTGCCTTTTATTTAGGTGAATCCCGGGATGATGCCATGACGGCAGAGTTGCTTGCGCTCTGTTGGGCACTTTGTTGGACCGCACAACATGGTCGTCTTTTTGGTGTTCCTGCCGAATTTATTTACGACGCCCTTGCTGCTGGTGGCGGTGCCTTTGGTGTCACTGCGCCCGTTGGGTCCGGGGGACAGTCTCCATACATTGCCCTGGCAGGTTTAGCCGTGGCCTTGCGGCAATATGTTGCAGTGCTGCTGCCACTTACGCACCGCCACGTGCGTGGCCACACAGGATGCCTTGGTAATGAGCTTTGTGATGCCCTTGCCAAACTTGCACGGCGACTGCCACAGGAAGACGGATCCTTCTGTTTGCCGGAATGGCCGCGCCATTTCGCGCAGCATTCCCTCCGAGATTGGGCTTGGACTACCCTGCCGGGGCATGGAGACCTCCCACACCTGTACTGTTTTGGCGTTGAGGCTAGCCGTGAACAATGCAGCTCTGATCCCCCCACTCACAGCCCTACTTTCGGCATCCAAGACTGCCAACTGCCGCCATCCCAAGTAGGGTATGTGCTCTCTTGTGTGACCCTCAACGTTCTCACACTGCGGGAGCCCCGACCTCATAAAGCCGGCGGCTCCACTGGCCTCCAGATCACTGGGCGAAGGGACATGCTCAAGACGTCTCTAAAGCCCCTAGAACCGCTTTTTGTCGGTTTACAGGAGACCCGGTTGCCCGAATCTGAGGTGCAGGCAGACTCGGATTACTTTATTTATAGTTCTGGAGCATCCGCTGCCGGTACAGGCGGCTGCGCCCTTTGGATCGCTAAAGACCTTCCTTTGTACACAGACGATTGCCGGGCGGTGAAGGTTAAACCTAATGACGTTACCGTCGTAGG
This sequence comes from Symbiodinium sp. CCMP2592, assembly GCA_905221615.1. NCBI lineage: Eukaryota > Dinophyceae > Suessiales > Symbiodiniaceae > Symbiodinium > Symbiodinium sp. CCMP2592. Next base: position 629,910 of record CAJNDT010005902.1, on the reverse strand, counting down.
GGCATCGCCCAGACACCTCGCCGTCAACCTGATCACACCACGATTGCAATTGCACATCCAGGTCATACATGCGCCCTCCGCAGCTTCGGTACCAGTCACAGAGTGCCAAGCTTTCTGGAATGAAAGAGCGTGCGACCTTTTGCGCCGCCCTGAGGGCGCGGACTTCCTGCTCCTATGCGATGCTAACTCTAGGCTGGGCGATTGCACTTCGGAACTAGTTGGGGATCATGCTGCGGAGCAGGAGGGTCAAGCCGGAGAGGCTTTCCACGCTTTCCTCGTAAAGGTTGGTGCATTGGCACCCTCTACTTGGAGTCAATGGCACCAAGGCAGCTCTCATACCTGGTGTTCTCCCTCCGGCACATGGTCTCGCATTGACTACGTCCTCATACCGGACACCTGGCGCGATGCAGTACTGGTGTCGCGAACACTGCCACAGGTTGAACTGTTACAGATGCGTGAGGACCATCTTCCGGTACACTTGCTCTGTGCCTTCACCAGGCCGCTGCCTCCTGCATTTTACCAAACTAGCCAGAAGCGTGTTCTGCGTCCTGACAAGACTGACCTTTCAGCAATTGATCTGGCATTCTTCTCCTGTTCCACTTCGATGCAGTCTTGGACCCGTCCAGTTGACGAGCACTACTCCAAGTTAGTGCAAGACTGGCATGCATTTGGGGTTGCCGTTGCTCGTGCTGACCCCCCTTTGCCTCGCCAGCCATACCTCACAGCCAGCACACTTGATTTGATACAAGAAAGAAAAGCTCTGCGACCAGCCTTGAAAGCGGAAGCACAAGAGCGCCGGCTCCGTTGGCTAATCCTTGGTTTCGGGGCCTTCCTCGTGCACAGCCGGGGTGCAGCCTTCAACAGCAGCCAACTTGAGCTCGCCGACTACTGGTTGCGGGCAGTCGACCGCAACGAGGCTATCGTTGTCGCCAACTATCGCCGCACCGCTCTTGCCTTACGACGGTCTGTTGCCGCAGACAAAGCTGCACACATACAAACCCTCGCTGACGACCTTGCCGCTCGCAACATACAGGACTCGAAGTCCCTGTATAGGGCCCTCCGAAAGGTCTTCCCCTCTGCGCGAGCTTCTAGGCGTGCCTCCACCAGGGCTTTACCTATGCTCCAGCTTGAGGACGGCACCTTTGCCACCACCACCAATGCCCGAGCCGAAGCCTGGCGTCGACATTTCGCCTCTCAGGAAGCTGGAGTGCTAGTCACGCCGGATGAGTATGTTGAGGATTTGCAGGCCTCCAAGGTCCTTCCCTGGACGCTTGACATGCGCATCCCGCCTACGCTTGCAAGGGTAGAGCAGCTCATTATTGCGGCCAAAAGAGGGAAGGCTGCCGGGCCGGACGGCATCACCTCCGAGCTGCTGCAGCTCCATGCGCCGGCCGCTGCCAGACAACTACTTCCAGTTTTCTTGAAAGCCACACTCCGGGCTTATGAGCCAGTCGCTTTCAGAGGCGGTGATTTGTGTTGCCTGGCGAAACGCGCCACCGGCGCATTGACGTGCGAAGCGTTCCGATCTATACTCATTTCTTCCGTGCCAGGTAAACTACTTCACCGCAATCTTAGAGAAGTCCTCAAACCTTTGCTTGTCGACTCACAGCCTGCCTTTCAATCTGGCGTTGCCCCTGGTCAGGGCATTGAGGGCGTAGCGTTAGCGGCCCGGACCTTCTACGCCATGTCCTCTGGTCGCGGCTCTTATGCCGCGCTGGCTTTCTTTGATCTTCAGGCAGCTTTCTACGGCATTTTGCGTCAGACGATCGTGCCGCCCACCACGGATGACTCCAAGTTGTTGCGACTCTTCCATGGCCTACGATTGCCCCCTGATGCCATTCGCGAGCTCAAAACACACCTCGAGTCCATGGCTCAGCTACCAATGCTTGGAGCTTCATCACATGCCATTGCCCTCGTGCAAGACCTCTTCCGAGGTACTTGGTTCAGACTTTCGGGCTTTCCAGCCCTCACGTCTACCAAGAAAGGATCGCGCCCAGGGGACCCGACAGCAGATCTTCTCTTTGGTTTCAGCCTTGCTGCTGCCCTCAAAGCTGTGCAGCAGCGTCTGAGCGAGGCAGGTTTGGTCCCACACCTTCCGTGCGCACAGCGTCCTAATTGCATCGCCCTCGATGGACCAGTCCCCCTGGGACAACCTGCGTGGGCAGACGACTTCGTCGCTCCGCAGACCGGCACCTCTCCGGAGGATCTTGTACAGCGCACTGGCGACACCATCCGTACCATCGTTGACTACACTTCGTCCGTTGGGATGCAAGTCAAGTGCGGACGTGAAAAAACCGCAGCCCTGTTTCCGCCAGTCGTGCTGAGAGAAGCTGCCCAGCAGTTCCAACATGACGATCAAGGCCAGCTCTGCCTATCGCTTGATAATAGTGTCATGCATACCACTTACCTTGTGCCGGTTGTCGAGTCTTATCGCCATCTCGGTGGCATTGTCACCTCCACCAGCACACCAGTGCCCGACTTGCACTTCCGACACGCCCAGGCCTCTGGCACTGTTAAGCCTTTGCGTAAGAAGTTCTTCAGTGCTTGTGAGTATCCACTCACAACCCGAGCGTACATTCTTCGCTCACTGGTAATCTCGAAGTTCGCTCACTCTGCTGCAGCACTGATGCTAGGTGTTGCTTGTCACGCACGAGTTTGGGAGCAGCACTATATGTCACTTTGGCGAGCTTTGTTTCGTCGTAAATCTGCGTCAGGGCAAAAACATTGTTATCGCGTGCTGTACGAAGCCCAAGCAGCCTTGCCCACGCTAGCGCTGGCCGGAGCGCGTGCTGGATTTGTTGCTAGGCTTTTCAGGCATGGCCCTCGCGAGCTTGTCGCCCTTCTTTGGGATCACTGGCATGCGCAACCGCGAACCGCATGGTTGGCCCAGTTACAGACAGACATCACCCTTGTTGCGTCTTACCTTCCCAGTGTTGTCAATGTCTTGGGTACCGACCGCGTGCTAGGGTTACTTGAGACCTATAGCCAAGACCACACCTGGTGGCCCCGCCAAGTCAAGCTTGCCACCAAAACCTTTCTCGAAGATCTGGAGCACTGGGTCACAGTAGACACTGGGACTGCAGGCCGCCACGATCCTCGCTCCATTGCTAGTGGAGAGCATGCCTGCTACCTGTGTCAGGCTTCATTCCCACTACGCAAACATCTTCATGCTCACCTTGCCAGAGCTCATCAGGTCTTCTCCCCTGCACGGCATTATGCTACTAGCGAGACCTGCATCGCTTGCCATAAGGTATTCCCGAACATCCTCTTGGCACAGCAACACCTCAAAAGATCGGATACCTGCCTCATACGCTGTTTGCATCTGCACAAGCCTCTGACCTGCGACCAGTTCCGTCAGCTCGAGGCAGCTGCGACCACAATACAGCGTAAGGTTCGGAAAGGTGGTTGGCGCCATTTCAGTGGGATTGCACCCTCCGCCAGGGCCCCCATTGCCTTCGGACCGAAGCTTCCCACCACAGCCGAGAAGATAGAGGGGGGTCTCAGCACTGATGAGGATGAATCCGATCTTCTGTCCTCCCTATCGCGTGGATTTCACCCAGAACCTGCCCACGTTGTGTGGGTTATGGACTTCGTGCAGGGTCGCAGTCGGGAACCGGCACGCACCACTGCACATCGTTTCTGGATGCAACGTCCACGGACTCAGCAGGTCTCCGCTATCCCTGATGTTTCACCGTGTCAGAATTCGTAGCAAGAGTTTTGGGACGCACCACGTAGTGTCACAACACGTGACCTGTGGATCGAGAGTCCGCACAGAACAGAACAGAACTATTACTGGGATCCTTTGGGCAAACTCTCCTCATCCCTGACCTCCAGACGAGCTACTGCCCCAGAAACTCCAGTGCCCGGCGAGTGGAAGGGTCTGGATTCTTGCGATGTGCGTACTACCTTGAAAGGGCACTGTTGATGGCTGTCCGTGGAGATCTGCTATAGAGAATTAGTAATTTACCCGTGCTACTTTGGGCTTTGGGTGTTCCTTATTGTTCCTCATTACAACTATAGTATAATGGGCCCCAAAACCCAAGTCTAATTATTTAAGGCCCCTAATATAGAGCCCTACCATAGATCCCTTATAGACCCCTTTAACACAGGACCCGTTCAAAGGAACCCCTATTCTAAATACAAGGCCCCTATTTTACCTCACATCCCGCGCTTGGGAGGTTCATCTGCGACAGCTGACAGTCACGAACCTGGACACAGGGTTCACGCCTGAGCTCCCCACAAGGGCTTTGAACAGATTTGGGAAGTAAGAGTGCCCTAGTTTGGGGTCCTTATGATAAGGATCCTACTATGTAGGTTACGATATTTGGATCCCCTATACTCCCATTTGACTCCATTTGGGTTCTGGGTTTAAAATTTAGGGTATAGGGCAGGGCTTGTAACCGTGGTGTTGTAGGGTTTAGCATGTCTGGCTGCGCTGGGACCACAATCTACGAAACGTGCATGTTCAAGCTGCAGTTTTTCGTTCCTGACGAACCATGCGTCATACTGAAGACGCCTGATTGAGGAATCCCTTCTCTGTAAGGGCCTGAGCATTAGAATCTCGAAACCTTAGGCCCTAAGCCCTAAGTCGTCTGATGAGTGAACTAGTGAACTGAGTGAGTTCTCATGAGGTCCTGTTTTCCTGTCGAGTGAGGTGTTGCGAGGGCCTCTGGCATTCTTGTAAATATGAAGATATTACTAGAATCGTAAATTTGTTACTAGCATTACAAGTACAAGTAGTGTCACGACTTGAATAAAGTATTGTTGTTATAGCTGCTGGTATCACGAGTTCTAGCAGCTAGCAGTAGTGCAAGCCGCAGTTCGGCAGGCCCCCGACCTGCGAACTCATGAGCACACAGAGTCATCGCATCAAAAATGCCACTCAACCCCCAGAACCATGACCATCCTAAGCCCGCAAACCCTAAACCCACAGCCCCCAACCCTAAACCCTAAGCCATAACCACCCGCCCCTCACCCCCTCCACCAAAAAATCTAAACCCTAAGCGACCCCAAATCCCGGAACCCTAAATTCCTAAACCCCCAAAGCTCGAGTCCAAAAAAGACGCTAAGCCCTCAAACTCGCTTACAAAATCTAAGCCCCTATCTTATAAAGCAAACTTATAAAAGAACTTATCCCCTCAGCCCTTATAGACTCTATATGTGCCCGCGCTCCGCGTTCTCGACCCCCCCCCCCCCCCCCCCCCCCCAATGGTATCCCCCCCCCCCCCGACCCGGGCGACCACACAACAAGAACAAGAACAAGAACAAGAAGAAGAACAGCAGCAACAACAAAGCAGCAGCAACCACGCGGAGGAACCACAGGAACCACAGGGGGGGAGGGGGGAGACAGGAACCAGAAGAACCACAAAAGGGAGGGGGAAAACCAAGAGGAACCACAGGGGGGGGGGGAACCACAGGAACCACAGGGGGGGGGAGGGGGATTACCATGGGGGGGGGAGGGGGGGGGGGGTGCGCGGATGCTGGCACATATAGACCCTAAGCCCTTATTATAAGCCCTAAACCCTAAACCCCTCAGCCCATATAGACCGGAAGCGAGGCTTTTCACCCCTAAGCCAAAGCCCTAAACCCCCTTTCTGACCCGGAAGCGAGGCCCTAAACCCTAAACCCCAGGCCCTATACCCTGAGCCCTTATAAGCCCGAAGCCCCAAACCCTAAACCCTAAGCCCCAGGCTGTTCCAGCAGCACGAGTTCGAGAAGCTCGAGCTCTTCGGCTGGGCCTTCCCGGTGCGCGCTGTGGACTTTGGGGTTTGGGTGTTTGAGGGTTTGGGGTTTAGGGTTTGGAGGTTCCTGTAAGGGATCTAGGGTTTAGGGTTTAGAGGTTTAGGGTTAGGGTTCAGGGTTTAGGGATTAGGGTTTGGGGGTTAGGGTTCAGGGTTTAGGGTTGGCCAGTTTAGGCTTCCTGTAAAGGATGTATACGAGGGTTTCAACGGAACTAGCGTTCCATGATAGATAACAGGGTTCCATGGTTCCTTTAAGGCGTTCGGGTTTGGGGTTCTAGGCATGTCCTGCTGTGCATTTACAAGGTCTTTGTAGAGTGTTGAAAATTCTATATGGTTCTGTAAAGGCATTTCAAGGGTTTCGGGGTGTTGGGGTTCATTATCCACAGTTTCTAGGTTGTGTCCGACGGGCTAGGGTTTGGACCAACACTGGTTCTAGCAGAAATGCGGCCGAATTCAATTGCTTTAGGCCTGATAATGGAAATGTGCCGCGAACCAGACAGACGGCTTGAATGAACACAGCTCATAGTATTCGGGGTGTAATAGTGTAATTAGGGTTTCGGGTGCAGGTGTCGACCTCATTTACAATTCAACAAGGAATCCCACCCCAAGCCTGAAACCCCAAGCCCTAAACCCTCAACCCCAAACCCTGGGTAAAGGCCCTGGCAGACAATGAAAGATCCCCAACAGAAATAACCATAACTTGTATCTGGAATTTACTTCCTCCCCAAAACCTTGAACTCCCAAACCCTTACGGTGATCCTCTGCTTACCTCCTTGTAGCCCATATAAGCAACCCTTATAAGTAACCCTTCACACAACCTTGATAATCGCAGCCCCAGGCCCACAACCCTAATGTGCAGGTGGTGGCGAACCAGCGCCTGCAGGTGAGACCCAACTTCCTGGGCGCGGAACTCATGTTGGGCGGGAGAGCAGTGAGATCCGGAACCGCATAAGTTTCAAGGGCTTCTATACCTTGTGCTCGCAGTTAGGGTTTACTTATTGGCTGTAGACTCAACTGTTCAACTCTTGGGGTTCTTATAAGGTAGTCGATTCTGAAAGTTTCAACTTTTATTTCCTTGGGCTTTGGGCCAGTGAATTTTGGGTTTTACATGCGAAGCGGCTGCGGAGCTTGGGTTGTGGATGCCAGGCTTACTGGATTAAGAGCTTGAAGATACTTTGGAAGTCTGAGGGTTGAAGATGCAACAACTTCAGAAGTCTGTGGTGGGTGCATGCGCCATATATTCTTCATCCACAGTTTTTTGAGGTGGGCTTGATAAGGCCTTCCTCATCTTGTTTAGTATAGGCGCATCAGTAAATCGAGCAGGGTCTACGGAGCAATGACGCTTGATTTAATGTAGCGTCTTCGATTGCCATGTCCTTTACCCTCAAGCCGCCTAGGCCTATAGATCCCAAAGCCCAAGCTGTTAGGCTCTTGGGAGTTGTTGACTTCTGTTAAGATTTTTGGGGGTTATGGCCTTACCATGACGAACCTTGTGTTCACAATCGCTAGTTCGGATTGCTACGGCAGCTGTCGTAAGCACAGATTTGTAACCCTTGATATTGGAGGAGCTAAAGAGCCAGGGATGAGCATAATTCCTATTAAATAAGGAGCTAAAGAGCCAAGGGACCCCCAAAACGACTGGTTAGATGATCTACCAACAAGTATATGTTACTCACCTTCTAAGGGGAGTGGGTAAAGCCTGAACCCAAAAGCCCTAAAGCCTTAAACCCTGGACTCCCTAAGCCCTAAACCATGAACCCCAAAAGCCCAAAACCCTAAACAGCACCAAGGCATGGATGTGACGGAAGCTGGCATCCACTATGGCTTCAGCGCTGACCTAAGACATACTCAGCTCGCTGCGTCGAACTTGCCTGAATAACTTTCTGATTCCACATACTTATAGTTCGTGATTCCTCTTAGCCAAACCCATACCTCCTATGCAGCCGGGCCACTCTAGTTTCCCAATTGCTTGACTACTGCTTTCCTGGCGTCCGGTGTACAAATCTCGCTTCGAAGGTTTGGGCTTAGGGTCTCAAGTAGACCCATTGGAACGACATTCGGACATCGAATCGGCACAGAAATAGACAACGCCGCATGCTGGGGTCGAAAAGTTTCGGGCTTGCAAACTGATGATCTCTGTCTGTGTACCCTCAGACGATGATGGAACCCTAGTAATGGTCCGTTTTCGATCCGGATACCACTCTGAACCCGAAACCACCGTAATCTTATAACAGGAGTCACTTCGTCCTTCGAGGTGACCTGAAGCCCTAAACCCGAGGCGCCGACCCCTAGCAGAGCTAACAGGCAGCCCGCCTTCAAGGTCCTTCTAACTTACCTTTGGTTAGTAGGGAATGGAAGAATGGTAGTAATAGTAGTTATAATTGTACCCCATTCCTCCATTCCCTACTAACCAAAGGTAAGCTAAGCACTAAACATTTTGCGGGACTTATAAGGAAGTCACCCTAAAACGGTAGGTTCTTTGGGGTTCATGGAAACCCTAAACTTAAACCTGCCTTCGAGGTGACCTGATGGCAATGAAGGAGAGCGATGCACTGAAGAACAAGCAGGTCGCTGACCCGGAGTGGCTACCCGGCCGGCAACAGCAGCTTTTGTGGTTATTTGTTTTTTTAATGGTTTGTATGAGTTCAGGATCTGGGGTTTAGGGTGCCGTTTATGCGACCTTATTACAGCCAAGAAAAGTCTTCTGCAACCCTTATGTAGAAGCGCTTACACAGCCCCCAAGAGGTCTCCAAAAAACATGCAAAAGGCAGTGTAAAGCACGTTGTCGGTTTCCGCTTGATGGGAGAGTCCTCCAGCAGAGCCTTGAAGCCCTGTAGTGAGAAGCATGTTAAACCCTTTGTGTTTGAACGCATGGTTCTGTCTCTTGGCTTCTACTGTAACAGGAAGCCCCTCAGCCCGAATCCCTCATCCCGAATCTCTGAACATCCCTGGACCCTGATTCCCAATCCCCAAATCCTAAACTTTACCTGCGCCCCCAAAATGTTGCTTTTTCTGAGGACTTGCGCAAGGAACTCATTAAACGGAACCCTCAAAAGGTAGGTTACCTTGGGTTAAAGTCAATCCTAAAGCTACCTTCTGAAATCCTGAACCCCAAACCCTCAACAAAATCCTTGAACCCTCAAGCCCTTAACCCTGAAAGACCCCTTGCAAAGCCTAAACTGTTGAAGCTGCCTCCCTGTATCCATAGCAGAGCCTCAACCCCAAAAAACTAAACCCCTAAGCCCTCTCACACGATTTTAAACCGTTAACCCCTAAACCCTAAAAACCGTAAACCCCAAGCCCCTAAACCCCTGAATCCATAGCATTCTATCGCAGGTTGCAGCTGCAGGTGGCCTTCTGGATGGCCCAGAGCTCAGTTTCGGATTTGGGATTATAGCGTTTAGATAGCTTTAGGGTTGAGCGTTTAGGGTTTGGGGATTCTAGGGTTTAGGTTTGAGGTATCTTTACCCAAAGGCTTCAAAGTACCCATATAATATAGTAGAATGTAGCTCAGTTTCGGATTTGGGGTCTGGGATTTAGGTGTAGGGGTCCAGGGCAGGGTTTCAGGGTTTGGGTTTAAGTCTTTACCAAAAGGGTCCATGTTAGGAAGTACTAAGTACTATTATGATTTGGGTAGGGTCCCCATAGCAGTACCTAGGACCCTTTGGGTTAGGGGTCCAGGCAGGGGTTCGGCTTAGGGTTTGGGGGCTCTAGGGTTCGACCCCGTGCGCGCGAGCTAGGTTTTCGGCTTTCGGCCTTTCGGTGTTTCTGCATGGGGATCAGGGTTTACCTGGACCCTGAATGACCTACCTTTTACCAGGTAGGCTTTACGGTCTTTAGTTGCTCTTTTGTTGTCAAGGTTTACGGCTCTAACAGCCCTTCTCAGAGTCCTGCTGGTACGTTTTCCTTGAGGGGGTGACGGATCCTACTGTGACTACAGTCTCGTTAGGGATCCCAGAAGCGCACTATGCTACCCTAGACCGTGAACCGCAGGGTTTGGGGCATCCTGGAGTTCCCAAATGCCCCGAATTACTGTAACGCATCGCGGGGGCGTAGCGAAGCATCTTATATGTATTCTCCTACAAATGGTAAATAGTACCACTGCTTGTACTGCTTGTACTTCACATGTGTCTTTCATGTTTCTTCTCCCTGCGGGGACGGACAGTAGAAGCACGATAAGCCCGACGGTCTCTTGTCTCATCTTCTGATCCTGCAGATGCACCACTCCTGGTTTCAGGCATCGCTATTCAGAACAGAACCGTAAACTCTGTACAGTATACAAAGCCTATACCTAACAACCAACCCATTCCAACACCCTATATACTCTGACCATCATAACGACCGACTTGCAAATCCCAGAAGACCCCTGTTGCACCATGACGGGGCGCAGAAGAAGCCCACATTATCAAAGCCCTAGCAAACCCTGTGAGATTGAAGAGCGAAGACTTTGGTGAACAATCCTAAACCCTAAACCCTCAAACAGCAAAAGCTAGTGTAATCCCTGTGTCACGGTCCTAGCCTCTTTGCCATGACACCCTAAAAGCAAACCCCAGGCCCTAATCTCAAAATAGTGGACCCTGAACCCTACCTAAGCCACAAAGCCTATAGAACCTAGCCCATGAGCCTCCAATGTCTAGCCGTCTTGCGTGTTCGAGCCCGCAGGATTACGACCACGTGAAGCTCACAAACCCTTACTCTTGGTGGGTTGGCGTCCGCTATGGCGAGGCGGGGCCTCTGGATCTGGGATCCATGGGGGGTTGTTGTTCGGGTTTGTACCTTAAACTACCAAACCCTGCTTTTTGGTAGGTCTTCTTATACACCGGAATATGGAGTTTTAGTAGAATGTATATAGGGTTTCTATATCCCTAAGGGTCCAAAGGACCCAGTAATTAGGTACGTAGGTTTCGGATAGTAGTTATGTAATCCTACTATTTTGGAGAGTATATGATAATTCGGCACTTGGACTCTTAGGGTTGTTGTTCGGGTTTAGAGTTTGAGTTTCGGAGGTTACAAGGGTGAAGGGGTGTAAGAGGTTCGAGGTGATGGGCTGATCCGTCAAGGACATGCCGAATGCCGAGTTGCCACTACTAGCACCACCTCAAGAATAATGTTGGCAGCAAGCTATCTTCATGAATCGTGAACATACGTAGGTATAGGTATCGTAATCATCAGCATGCCATCTCAAGCTCAATCAAGAAAAACCAGCTCCCGAGCAGAGTGCCTCTTAGACACTTCAGCGACCGAAAGGCGTTCAAATATGTAAGAAGTTTAAAACTTATAAAGTTCCTTTCAGATATGACTACATGCACTACTTACAATATACTCCCCCCCACCCTCCCCTCACAACATTGTGTATCTCCAAGCCCCGCAGAATTGCGCAACCTCGTGGCAGGATCGGGAGATGCAAGCCTTGCAGTACGAGGAGAAGAGGCAATGTTGCAAGTTGAAGGTTTAGGAGGTTAGGGTTTAGGGTTTAGGGTTTAGGGTTTAGCGTTCGGGGTAGAAGGGTGCAGGGTTTCGAGTCTGGGGTTCATGATGACGGCTTAAGGTAGACAGACGGGTCTAAGTGTAAGCATCAATCCAGAAATCTGGTCTAGGGCAGTGGATCTTTTTAATGAGAGTATTACAGCAGTGTGTTCGAGGACTGGTGCCAAGGGTTTGAGACGAAGTGCATCATGTCCAGAACTACGTTCTGCACGGATACCTGATTATTGCAAAGAGGAGAATACTGGACTTGCACATGTCTTATGGAGTATGTTGATATCTCGATGGAGTCTCCAGATCCTGAGGGAGAGCAGAAACCGAAGCATACCCCTGCGAGAACCACGCTCGAAACGCACGCGCAGGGAATGGCTTTCTAAGACATCGGGTGAAGTTGTGACCTGAAGCACCAACAAGTTCTAAGACGCGCCATATAGACTGCTAATCATATGGAGTTAGGTCCTCCGAAACCATATGATTAGAATGTTTTTTCGGGCTTTAAGATCATGGTTCCAAAGCACAATGACGAACACTTCTAGGGTTTAGGAGGCATTGTCGTGCAGCCCAAGCCCTCAAGCTCAAAACCTAAACCTTTAGTTGGGGCTCACAGTCATTTTGGGGGGATGAGCTCTAAACCCTCAACAGCCTCAACACCGAGGCCCTAAGAATGATCACCCGAGTACTTGGCACTAGTCTCAAACAAACCCAAAGGGTCCAGGTACCATTATAGTAGGTACTTCGTAGGTTTGTGGGTCCCAAAAGTATATACTATACTACTACTTGGACCCTTTGGGAAACTAAAACCCGGAATACAGGACGTTGAAACCCGGAGCTTGTTCCCTAAACCTTGCGCCCTAGACATTCCCCCTAAGCCCGGAACTGCGAACCCTGAACCCCAAAAGCCGCAATGCAAAATCCCAAAGCCCCTCAATCCTGAAGGTCCGCAGGCCTAACGCCCAAGATCCTAAAGGCGATATCCAGAAAGCTCTTAGTTAATCAGGAACCCTAGAAGTTATAGAACCCTTATAGGACCCTGACCCTTGTAGAACCCACCCTCGAAAGCCCCAACCCTAAACCCTATAAACCCTAAACCCCTAAACCCTCAACCCTAAGCCCTAAATCCTAAACCCTAAACCCTAAACCCTAAACCCAACCCCCGCCTCTGCCCCAAAACCCTCAGACCCAGGCCATATCTCGTGGTACCGGATCCACTGGAGCCCCTTGGACGCGTTCCCTAAGGGTCCGTGTACTCATAAAGTATATATACAGTGGCCTCAAAGTACTCCCTTTATGGGTACATTCAAAGTACATGCTATATGGATACATGGACCCTTAGGGTTTTAGGTTTTGCAACTTTAGGGTCTTAAGGTTTAGGGTTTTTTGGTTTGGGGCTATAGGTGTAGGGCTTTTAGGTTTAGGGCTTTTAGGTTTGGGATTTGTAGGCATATGGTTTAGGGCTTGTGGTTTTGGCGTTTGTTTGCTCTTTTAGGTTTAGGGTGTTTCTGTTAGGGCTCTAGGGTTCAGAAGGGCTTAGATAAGGTTTTGTGTTTGTGACTCTGCGGGAGTTGAATACATCCCAAATCGCTACCTGGAGCCCACAACCAAGCACCCCTTGTTACGTATACCTCAACTATAAAATTATCCCTAAGGGTCCAAGTAGTTCCTACTTATGGTTTTTGGTACCTAAAAAGGCCCTGAAGTCCTCTCATAGGGAGTACTTGGACCCTCTGGGTATGGTCAACGCGAGAAGAAACAAACAGCTGTAATGGGCTATAAACCCGAAGCCCCAAAGTCCCGGAAGCCTCAAATCTGGGACCCCCTGGACGCCCAACCATGAAGGCCCTAAACCCTAAACGCCCCAAGCCCAAAGCCCTGAACGGCCTAAGCACCTAGACCGAATGCCCTAGGCCTTAAGTCCTAAGCCTAGATTTGATCATAACGATCGTACCATATACCCAGACCTGGCCCTCGATCGCTTTTCGAAGCTGCGCTGAAAAGACTTCCACGTTTGCAGCCTGCAGTTGAATATTTCAGACAAGTTCTTAAAATTTCCAATGTGCGCCTGGATTGAGCTTTGTTGAGCTAACGATGAGCACTTCAGACTTCGTCCACTGCTGCAAAGTGCTTCACTTTTCCACGGTTCCGGCGAACCTTAGCCGAAAGTTTCCGGCTGCCGCCGAGATCCCACTTGAACTGCTCGACTGTTGGCATTCCGAGTTCGGTTCGACGATAGAAGTTGTCACGGATGATATCTCTAAATCTGAATCCCAACGCGGATACGGCTCAACGGTAACAAGTGAGGCACAAGCCCTCTAGTTTCGCATGCCCCAACAGACTTCTTGTCCGAGCACACACCAAAGCCCGTAATTATAAAAGGTCCCCATATTACAAAATGCATATTAAGGTTCCTATTTTACAAAACATACGAAGGACTAAGGTCCCTATATTACAAAACATACTGTATAGAAGCCCCTTTCAGGAGCCCGAAAAGCCTATGTTGCAAACCTTTTGCAACCCTTATTGCACTGAGTCACTGAGCATTTGAGCCCGTATACCTTCAGACCCCCAGAAACCCTAAGGGAAGCTTTAAAGAAAGCCTTAAGCCCTTACAGCCCTCAGCCTGTATACACTAGGACCCAGGACCCAGAGTAAGCCCTTGTTCCCCTTTTAGGGTTCAGGTTTCCTTATACCCGGCCCCCCCTTTTACACAACAAAGTGACACCCTTTTTATTCCTAGGATACTTGTAGGTCTAGTAAGGGAGGGTGGTTACTATAGAACCTACTATAGATCCCTTATCGACCCCTTTAAAGGACCCTTTAAAAGGGCACCCTTTTGCTTCCTAGGATACTCTTGGGTCTAGTAAGGGAGGATGGTTACTATAGAACCCTACTCTAGATCCCTTATAGACCCCTTTAAAGGACCCCTTAAGAGGGCACCCTTGTTATTCCGTTTTAGGCCTCAGGTCCCCTTATACACCCCTTTAAACCAAAAAGGGGCACCCTAAACCCAAAACCCTTATTATTCCTAGGATACTCTTAGGTCGAGTAAGTACAGAAAAATACTATAGATCCCCTATAGACCCCTTCAAAGGACCCCTTAAATGGGCACCCTTCTTGTTCCTAGGATACTCTTAGGTCTACCACTATAACCCTACTTCCAAGTACCCTAAACCCTATCTAACCCTTAAAGGAGACCTCTTATAACCCTACTTCTAAGTACCCTAAATCCTCTAGAACCCTTAAAGGAACCCTAAAGACCCCTTATAACCCTACTTATAAGTACCCTATGGAATCCTATAGACCCCCTGTAACCCTTCTAAAGACCCCACATATAAGTACCCTAAACCCTATCTAACCCTTAAAGGAGAATACTTATAACCCCACTAAGTCCTATCTAACCCTTAAAGGAGAATTCTTATAGCCCCACTAAGTCCTATCTAACCCTTAAAGGAGAATTCTTCTACTTCTAAGTACCCCTGAACCTCCAAGTACAGCTCGAAGCCGAGGACCCCCGAGTCGCTGCCATCCATGACCCACGGCATGAAGGACTCGGCCCCAAAGGTTTAGGGTTTAGGGTTTAGGGTTTGGGGTTTGGGGTTTAGGGTTTAAGGTTAGTAGGTAATGGAAGAATGAGAGTAAGAGTAGTTATAATTGTACGCCATTCCTCCATTTTCAACTTATACTAACCAAAGGTAAGTAAAAGCTGTTCGGCCCTACAGTTTAAAGGCTTGAAACCGTAAGCCCTAAACCCTAAACCCTAAGCGTAAGCACGAATGGGCTCCGGGGTTCGAGGGCTTTAGACTTCGGTGCTTAGGGTTTAGGGTTTAGGGTTTCAGGTTCAGGGGTTTAGGGTTATGGGGTTTAGGGCTGTGGGTCTTGAGCGCTGTTGTTGGTGTGTTGTTGAGGGTTTAAGGTTTGTAGATTTAACAAATAGGCTTAAGTTAAGGTTCAGTGTACAGGGCATTGCGTTTTCGGTTGAGGGTTTTAGGTTGCAGGGTTTGCAGCTTTAGGTTTTGAGGGCTTTTTGGTAGTTACTTGTAGGGCCTGGCAGGGGCTTATGATGGATTTATGGTGTTGGGTTTAGGGTTTATGGTTCAGGGTTTAGGGGCGGTTGTCTCTGTAGGTTGCTATTGTGCTGGCGACTGTCTGGGGATTTAGGCTGGCTATTAAATTTTAGTTGAAAGGTTTCGCAAGAGGGTTGTGAGTTCAGGGGTTCTTGAAAGAGGGTCTATGACGGTTCCTATTGGGTTTAGAGTTTAGGGTGTAGCAAAAGGAAGTACATGTCCGTCCGCAAGACCTTGATACGGACTCATAACTCTGTAAGCCATCAACCCTACTTAGGGGTACTTAGAAATAATTTTGAATTTTTGGTCATTATAACCCGTAAGAAACAGCGAAAATTAAAAATTTTGAAAGGTTCTAAGTTCAGTATAGTCCTAAATCCTGTAAGCCCGAAACCTAGACCCTCATCCCAAAGCCCTGAGAGGATCCGAAGACCTGGGCGATGAATTTCCGCTTCCCATTACCGGCCGAATCCTCGCTCTGGGGCTGTTGTGTAGGAGTCAGAGGGCCGAAGAAGCATGGGTTCAAGGACCTGAGGACATGATAGCATGCGGTTTAGGGTGAAGGGGTTTCTACTCTGGCTCTATGATGCAACGGTTTGTTTTATGGCGTGTCCAAGGTTTGTTGTGTTCTTCTCATTTCGGTTTCTGCAAAGGTTTTCGCTTATACGTGTAAAGTTGTTTGTTAACTAATAAGGGTGTCTGTTAACAGCACGGGGTCTACGGTCTTGGGAGCGCGGGTTCGCAACTTCAAGGATCAGCAGCAGGGTCGTTGTGGGTTTTACGGTTTACGGTTTACGGCAGATTTATCCTTTACGGCCTAGGATGGCTCACTCCCTTGAGGGCAACTCCTAAAGCCCTAAAGCCTAAAAGGATCCTAAAGCCCCAAAGTTGAAGTCAGACACTAAACCCTAAACCCTGAAACCCCAAAATCCGAAATCCTGAAACCTCAAAGCCCTGAAATCATTAAGCCCGAGAGCCCTAAAAGAGCCAAAACGACTCTCAACCCTAGAGTTGAAGCCCTCAACGCCCTCAAAATTGAAACCCTGAAGCATTCAAAAGCCCTAAAACACTACTTGGAGGGTCTTTAGGGGACTTAGCAAGTAGGTAGTAAGTAGACTTATAAGGTTATGGTACTTAAAACTCCCGTAAAATAGCCAGTTACTAAGTTCCCCCGACCCTCCAAGTAACCCCCCCCCCCCCCCCCTCCCCCAAAGAAAAACAGCTAGACACCCTAAACCTTGAAGCCCGAAACTCCTCAAAGCCCGAGGGTTCGAGGCTGGAGCTCCAAAGTAGTTCCTTGGTGGGGTTACTATATAGGATTCTAAAACCCTAAACCCCTAAACCCCCTAAACCCTAAACCCCAAAACCCTAAACCCTAAACCCCAAAACCCTAAAACCTAAACCCCTAAAGCCCTAAACCCTTAAAACCCTAAACCCCTAAAACCCCTTAAACCCTAAACCCCAAAAAGGAACTACTATGGAGCCTTAGGGTATCGACTCGAGGCTGGAGCTCCTACCTGGGAGCAGCAGCCCCTGGGTGCCTACTTCGAGGCTCCCAAAAGCAGGTTTTTTTTATATAGGATTTATAGAGGGCTTGTGGGCTTTATGGAGTTTGTAGGGCTTATATAGAGTTTTTTGGGTTTATAGGGCAGATTAGGGTTTGTAGGGTGGGTTTAGGGTTAGACTTTAGGTTCCGTATGGTTATAGGGTTTCGGGATTTAGGCTTCAGCGGTTTAGGGTTTTAGGGCTATGACATAGGGAGACTGTGGGTTGAATAAGTTTAGGGTTTAGGGGCTCAAGGGGGGGGCACAAGGACAGCTTATGACTGTCGTTTGCTCACGAGTTTATTTAGATGGTTGTAGGGCTTTTATGGGTTCTTCAATGACGCTGTAGTGCTTGCTGTGTGAATACTTGTTTTTTCCCTGTAGGGGGTTCCTAACGGTTGTTGTGCAGTTGACTAGAAGACGGGTTCCTCTCAGGACTTTTGGGGAGATAGTCTGCAAATTAGGGGGACAATAGAAGAGGGCAAATGGTGGTATTCTCACTTCGGGATGCCACCCTTACCTAGCATCTCGAAGCTGGCAATAATACCTACCATCGGGTCTCAATCTCACGTTCAGGATTTGAGGCGCTCGTCGCAAAAGCCGCACATAACACCAGCACGCCAATGCTTGTCATTAGGCTGCTGTGTCTTACGTCCCTCAACCCGAAAGTCAATAGCAACAGAACGAGGCCAGCGACGCCTTGTGTGGCTCTTTCATTCATCATCGTGTGAACGTTAACATTATGGAACATAGTTAGCAGCAGTTCAGCTGGCGCAACATACTCAGAATCCTTTTAAAATCCTGCGGAGGGGAAGGCCCCAGCCAGACAAACAAAGAACGCCACCTGCGCCAGAATATGCAGAGTCCAACATCCTTGCGCCCTCAAGCAGGCATCCGAAACACGAAAGCCCTCTGAAATCTTATAACCGAAACATGCCGAACCTATGGACAAAGGGGCCGGACAACATCAGAAAGAGCGGCCCCGCTCGTCCAGCAACTACAACAAATCCATCCCGGACTGTAGTCTTTAGGCCCAGTCCCCCCCATGGTAGTAGCAGGGCTGTGGATGTGGGGTCTAGATGAGACAGGACCTCCGCCAGGCACCTTTCTGTACTGAACTCAAAAGGAGGGCTGGAGTTTTGGGTTTCAAGCCCTTTTAGCTTAGACCCCCAATGCCTAACCTTTAAACTTTTTGGGTTCTTATAGTTTAGTAGGAATCGGAGAGTTAGCCTTTTATTTCTGTGGCTTATTGGGGTAGTAATTAGGGTTCCCTTTTGGGCACCCTAAATTTTAGGTGCCGTACTATAATAAGGACCCCAAAAAGGGACCCTAACTTTGACAACCACCCGTTTCAAGACCTTCTGGACAGCAACGAGCCGACACGCAAAACTGCGTTTGCAGGCTCGCAAATGCCCGGACTCTGGCTGCATCCTAGGCGGAAGCTGCAGTCCTTGGTAGTTTAGTGGTGGAGTTCAGGGGATCTCTGGGGCTCCTTTTAAGGGATTTATAGGGCTCCTTTCAAGGGATTTATAGTATATTATAGGGCTCCTTTAAAGGGATGTCTACATACAATCGAACGGCTGCTCTCTTTAGGCTGAGCAGTGAGCTCAAAAGCAGATCGTAGCCGCAGGAATTCGTTGTTCAGCCTTCGTATCGGGAAATCCCATTCGCAGTGTCGGTCGATTGCGAAAGCAAGACTCTGCCCGGATACACCTAGACTAGTGTTGTGTGGCCACCGTTACCGCAACAGGATTTACGCATCCGTCTTTTGATCATAGGTCCGCTTCTCCAGGCCTCGAGGAAGATCCTTGCAGCCTCAACGGAAGCCTTACCATTACCAGAGGGCTCTAAGGGCTCGTACCCTGATGTTTGGACTTTCAGAGACCGGAGACCATACTGGGCGAGGTCCTGTTGGGCAACACTGTTGGGGATATGTTGTGTGCCAGTGGGTTCTGCAACTCTTGAAGCTTACTCGGAGAAGCCCAAGATATGGGAAGAGAACAATCTAGACCCCGCAACTACTATGGAGGTCGAGTTGAGGTTGCCTTCTAGGATTTAGCAGTTCAGGTTTCAGGGCGGCTTTGAGTCAATGAGTTCAGTAACCCGTAAACCCCAAGCCCACAAAACCCTAAACTTTGACAGCCCTAAGAAGCGCATGGACGTTTGAAAACGGGGGCGGGGTTTCGTTGAGCTGTCTTTCTGCCGAAGGCATCCCGGACCGAAACCAGACCTGGGACCACTACATCCTGTGCGCCCAACGGAGTTGAGGGCTCCAAGGAATTTGTTTAGGGTCTATTGGTATAGGGGTTAAGGGTTTAGGGGTTTAGGGTTTATAACGTTCAGAGGTTTATATAGGGGTTTAGGGTTCAGGATTTTCAGGCTCTTGTGCGGGTTTTGTGAGGGTTCTTTGTTTCGCTGTACGACTTCTACAAGTGTTTCAGTTTAGGATTTTGGTGGGTTATTAAGGCCCCTACATTATAGTACCGTTACAATATAATATCCCCTATCGGAACCCTTATAAAAACAAGGGACCCTATTACAATTATTAGGGCCTCCACACTACATGGGTCTTGGAAGGTTTAGGATGTCGACGAAGGTCCCAGCAAGGATGTCCATAGCCCTCATTCTGAGGTTCCAAGGAAGAAACGGCAGGGTAGAGGTTTCTGGAGAATCCCTCAGCCCCTAATAAAAAGGCAAGCGCGCCACGCAGAGGGATCCTCAAAATGTCGTTTAGGATGCATTCCTTCCTGAGGGAGCTTGGAGTTTCCAATCAGGAGTTTAATGCAGGGTCAGCGTTTCACTGGTTGGGCTCAGGGTTAAGGATTTCGTGTAGAGGAGCTTGGAGGGTCCAGGGACTTGATGTCTAAGGAGGTGCAGAAGAGGCCTCCACAAGCAGCTTTGTTGCGCCGTCTCGGGTGTGAGGCAATGAGAGGATGACTCATCCCTGCTAAACCGTCAGGGGTGAATAGAGAGTTAGAGTTCGGGAAACTAGCAGTCTCACCGTATATTCATATATATATATACATAAGTATATATGTAGGTCTTCTATATGTATACTCCAACACCACTCTCCAATGAATGATGCCCCTTCATTTCTCAATCCTATGTGCTGCCCACCATGTGCGCTGCATTGAGGTGGAGTGAAAAGTTCGGTCGGGGTCCCAACGAGCCAGGGTCTTTTGTAATGGTTTAGGGATTCGCGCTTGAGGTCTTTTGTAAGGGTCGTTTAACAAAGCCTTGGCACAGGAGGAGTTTGGTAGTTACGGTTGTCGCGAGGGCTTCAGAGATTTCGGGTCTTAGGTTTCCAAGGCCAGGGCTGACTATTTATGTATCCCAAGTAATATTGCGTGTTCAAGGACTTTTTTGCATTGGGCGGATGATACAGTCGACAGGCGCATCCCTTTCAAGGACTTACAGAGTTAAATCATAGCAAGGAGCCCTTTACAGTAGAAGCCAGAAAGTTGGAATATCATTATCGTAACCCCTTCAAGGTAAATTATGGGGGATCCTACCATTAATCCATATTCCAACGTTCTGGAGTTCCCTTTAGGGCTTCATCGGCTTCAGGCCGGCTTTAAGGGGGGATTCATGGCCGAGGGCTCTGGGATGTCTCCACAAAGTCCTTACAGAGGGGTTGCTTCTAAACCCTGAACCCCTCAAGGCTTGTAGTTATGAAGCCCCTTTGGCGAGATTTTGTTTCTGTCGGAAATTGGGGGTTTGCTGGCACAAGAAACCCATGAGCGTGGCTTTATAGTAGTGGTGTTAGTGCTTTTCCTGGCCCTAAACCCAAATCCTAAGCCCGGTAGTGGTGCTAGTGACAGTGCTTTTCAAGGCTGAGCTATCACGGGTTTAGGCGCGGGGCTAGGGCGACATGTGGACGGAAGGCTAACATGTGCTGAGACTCAATTGTTCTGAACTGTTTGGATTCTGAACCACTCTTGTGGTGTAGCATCTCTTTGCAACTGATCTTCTAAACTGTATAAGCCCTCGGCGCGAGTAAGTTTCGCCCAAGGTGATGCAACAATGGAGGCCATTACCATTGACGCAGAAGACTGGATCCTGTTCGACATGGACCTCAGGGTCTAGGGAGTCTCTGCACTTGCTGCAATCTTTCTTCGCTATCGGGGCTGCTCTAACAAACTCGGCATGCTATTGATGGAACGAGTCTGGCGGCCTGTATTCTGAATCTCTCACCTTTGAAGCTGCTCAGCCAGCAAGACCCTGACGAGACCCTATAGTTGTCGCCCAACAGATCCACCTTTTTGGGTGGTTCCATACTTTGGTTTCTTTGCACTTTTCCTCAAACTGGTAGGTCTTCGGGCTACAGACAAACCCTGTAAAAATTGGGGACTACGCGCTTAATGCTCGTCAGTTTTGTGTTCAGCATGATTGGCTGAGTGCCCAAGAAGGTTTTGCTGAAAGCTGAGATGTCAGGGCACGAATGAACATCAGGAGGTAATTGCAACTTTACACTCCGCCTCAAAGAAGGCCATGAACCCACCTCAAAACCGTACCGCTGCTTGGAAGCCCCTATGAACCCTGAACTCCCTCCAAGACCCCAGCAGTTCCTCAACCCTCAATCCCAAACCCTAAACCTAAACCCTAAACCCTCAATCCCAAACCCTAAACCCCTAAAGCCGGATGATTCTTGCCCAGGGTTTAGGGTTTAGGGTTCCCTAAACCCTAAACCCTAAACCCAAAGCCCATGAAGCCGAATCGCAGGACTCCCACGTCTTCTTGAAGAACCTGACCATCAATGGAAAGCTCTCCTTCGATGACCGCCCGAAGCTTAAGGGTTACGGGTTTAGGGTAAAAGGTGGCTTAGAGTTTAGGGTTTGGAGTTCAGGGTTAAGGGTTTAGGAAAGATTTAGGGTTCGGGGTCTAGGGTAAGAGAGGTTTAAGGTTTGGCGCTTAGGGTTGGGCATTGAGGGAAAGTACCAGCGCCTTTCATGGGGTTGACTGATAATCCAAGGGTAAAAGGAGGGATCCTTAATAAGGACCCCTAGGTATATACCCTTAATATAGCTATTATATACCCATTATATAGCCCCATTATAGGGTAGGGGTCCCCATTAAGGGTCCCTCCTTTTCCCTTTTGAGATAAGGATGAGGGTTACATTGTCTTGGGTTTGGGGGCTGCTCGAGGGCTCTTTGTGCATTAGGGATTTAGGGTTCTCTGAGAAAGAGCTAGATATAGGGCTCCTTTAAGGGATATATAAAAGGGTTCTCTTAAAGGGATCCATAAGGTTCGGGGGTTAAGGTTTGGGAGAGGTGGGGCGCATGAGGTCTTAGGGACAGAGGCATGTTAAAATACGCGTGTTCGGGATTTTGTGGATGTTGCGTTAAGTTTGGCATGCAGTGCGAGAACTGGTTTGTTTGTTTGTTGTTTTTGTTTTTTGTCCGGCTTGTCTTCTGGGCAATACATCAACTTCTTTGCCTTTGGTCGCACAGGAACCTTGAAGGTTAATTGGGGCCTGCATACTTCCCGAGAGTAGCCATCACTAGTCCGTGTAATAGGCATGATGGCGGTAGGTTTAGCCTTGCTGGAGACCTGATGTTCGCGATTCAGGGTCAGGTTTCGGGTTTTGTGTGTTTCGGCATTTCGGCGTCGGTTCGGGTTTCGCTTAGGTTTAAGGTTGGTTTAGCAGGTTAGGCTTCGCACTGTTCTTGTGTATGTTGCAACTTTAGTGCTGTGCGCTAAACAGCTGTTGCGTAGGGTTGTATGTACCTGTAACGTTCCTGAAGCTAACCCTAAGGGTCCATGTACTCATATAGTATATACATTGGCCTTCAAGTACTCCCTACATGGGTACATTGGGCCCAAAGTATATGCTATATGGGTACATGGACCCGTGGGGTAACCGTCTTCGGACCAGCGAAGGCAACGGCTCGGCACTCGGTGTCGGCTTGAGGTCAAGTTCAATCTCTGGTCGAGTCAGACGCACTGCTGGAGTTCCCAGAGCCTCCAAAACCCCTTAATAAAGGAATATACCTTAAATCATATTAGGGATCCTATTATTATTTAAGGTATATTCATTAATTAAGGGGTTTTGGAGGCTCTGGGTTGATGGTGTGCTTCGATGGCGTGGGGGCGATTCGGCCGCAACCAACCTCTGGACACAGCCACAAGATGTGGGAGTTTCCGAAATTTACGGGGACCCGAATAGAGGTACTCTAAATAGTAGGATCCTTATTATCAAGGACTCCAAAATCAGGTGCCCCCAAATTTCGAAAACTCCCATGTGAAGATCCCGGCTCCACCAGCCGAGACGAGCATGCACATGAGCCTTAGTAGTGGAGCATGCAATATATCCTAAAACACAAAAGCCTGAAAGCCAGATGTGCCGCAAAACCCCCAAGCCTCGCCTCTGAACCCCGCAGCACTAAAGCCGTGCAACCTGAGAACTGTACCCTGGACTTAAACCCTTACCTTAACCTACTATAACCTACTTTCTTGTAGGTTCTTATTATAAACCCTAATATGGCATTTAAGGAGACCCTACAAAAAAGTAGGGTCTTGTAACAGGTAGTTCCAAAGCTTCTGCCGACAGGTCAGGATCGATGGTTGACTACAGGCATCCACCCGCGAATCCGTTTTTAGGAAATGAGGCTTACAAGGCTTTACAGTTGAGTTCGCGGTTGAGGTTTGAGGACTTTCTTCATTCGTGGATTGATTTGGTTCGTTAAGCGATTGAGGGCTTAGGATTGAGAATGTGTCAGTCAGAAACGAGCTTAAGGCCAAGAGGGTGTAGGATGTAGGAGCGATGCATTAAACGCCAACAGCTAACCTGCATTGAACCGGTATCGTACTTGTGGGCTTGAACTTGGAAATTCAACCCTAATTAGCTAGACGCTGAAGTGTAGTACCTTTGGGATAGCCGGTGCTATCTTTAGGTACCGGAAGAGTAAGACAAGAGAAAGAGGGGAACTAGAAGGGGTAGTACGACCTATGTCTAGTTAAACTCTAGGGCCTGCATGACATGCACTTAGATGGTTCGGGCCCTCGCCGGCAGGTAGGACCCTCAGACTCTTTTGCTTTTGGGTGGTCTTTGATATGAAGACTGAAGACTGACTAGTACTTGGAGGGTCGGGGGACTTAGTAACTGGTTATTTCAGGGACTTATAAGTACCATAACCCCTATTAGGGTCCTTTTTGGGGTACTACTTATAAGCCTACTTACTACCTACTTACTAAGTCCCTGAACCCCAAAAGACCTTAAACCCTATACTACCCCTATAGAGCCCTTTAAAGGAACCCTTAGAATCCCCTTTAAAGGAGCCCTTGCTAAGTCCCCTAAAGACCCTCCAAGTAATGTTTGGGAGCCAGGGCTTCTGTCGACGGCAGATCGCACAAGACTGCCCAGAGTGGGTTTCCTTAGGGGTACTTAGAAATATTTTTAATTTTTGGTTAGTATAACCGCTAAGAAACAGCTAAAATTTTAATTTTTGCTTTGGTTCTAAGTTCAGTATAGTTTCGGGTTTTAGGGTTTACGTTTTCTTCAGGATTTGGGGTTTTTGGTTTGGGGTTTAAGAGGAAGAGGTGTCTGGGGTCCTAGTACTTCCAGATCCTGGTAAGTTTGTTCGAGCTGTACATAAAGGCCCTAAAGCTAATGGAACCGGGCTGTGGATTGTAATAATTACCATAGAAAGACTATCAGGGGATGCTGATTGAAAGTCTGCAGTACATAGCAGAACTGTATACTTGGCTCGTTTTAACCCGGAGCCCCAAACGGCAAAAGCTTCGAGGTAGCGCGTAAACCTTCAAGCCATGGGCAGGCAGCATCCTCTTGTGGGGTCTGCTGGAGATCGGCCCGGCCCACAGTGTGTTGGAGTTTTCTCCCCTAAGGTTCCATGTCCTCTTATAGTATACACTGGCCTTAAAGTACTCCCTATATGGGTACATTGGGCCCAAAGTATATGCTATATGGGTACATGGACCCTTAGGGCTCAGTTTAGGGATTAAGGCTTATAAGGCCTAATTAATATGTTCTTTTTGGCTTCAGAAAGCTGCTTCTAAGTTAATATAGGAGCTTCCGGCAGGTTCCGGGTAAGATATTTGAACGCATGTCGAGTTGTGAGTGTGACCTCGCTTTGGTCCCAAGGTACGCCGGAGCATCCCTATGGCCAGGAAACGGGCACGAAGGCCTGCAGCTTCAACGTTTTCAGATTGGGCTTTCTGGGGCCTGTACAAGACTGTATAAGCTTGTTTTCGGTATTCGGTGTTTCCGAGGTTGAGAGTCCCAATGCTTCCTTGTTTCGGGCATGCTCATGATGATTTTTGAAAGGCAAACATGCATACAGCCTGCAAGCCGCATCCTGAACCACACCGTCCCTAAGCTCCCGATGCCAATACTGTTATATATATATATATATATATAGACACAAGCTCCTAAAATCTTAGAGTCTTGAAACTGTTGCTTCCATTTCTTTTCAACAAGACCGTGCGCTCGTCTTAGCCATTCACTTGAGAGTTGCTACATCAATTTACTACAACTACGTCTACTCCTCCTACTACTACTACGACGACTACTACTACTGTAGACAAGGACTTGTGCACAGGGTCAGTGGGCCGAAAAAGGTGTAAAGACGCCGAATGCAGGTCACCATCCGATTGAGCGGCAACGTGCTCGACACACAGGCCAGACTTTCTTGGATTTGGGTGATGTTGTAGTATACAGATGTGTATAATGCGCATGTGTACATGTGCACGTGTGTATGCATAATGTATGTAAATACACATATATCTTCGAGTTGGGGGTTGCATCTTTTAAGGGCAGGGATTAGCCAGGCTCTGCGAGTGATCGCGCTGAACCTTGATTCATTGGACCTGACACACTACAAACGCAAACAAGCAAGTTGAGCTACTTCGGACAGCCTCAAACAGAGGGATTTACTCCCTCCCTGACGTCCCTGACTTGCCCTACACTGATCGTGTGATTTCCCCCCCCTCCCCCCCCCCCGCCCGGCCTGACTTGCCCTAAACTGTTCGTGTGATGTAGCGTTTCGTAGGGATGTCTAACATGGTGGTACGTTTCATCGTAACTCCGGGTCTCTTTATGATTCGAGTTCGGATCCTACTGTTTAGGAGTTATGCAGTCTCCCTACAAAGATCTCAATGTCGCACTGCAAGCGCCATGTTCAGGAAGGGCACAAGCTCTCAGACAGTGTCCAGACCGGTGTAGCTGTTGGATTCTCGTGTGCAGGCCACTAAAGCCTGAACATTCACAGAGCGATTGGCGAGCAATCACATGGCTTAAGCTGCCGCAGGTTTAAAATGCGGTTCTCCAAAATGAAGATGCAGGTAGATACAAACGATTCCGAGTCCCAAAGACTAAGACATCGAGAGGCTGCTCCACACCCTTCATATAGGCTTTGGGCCCGTTCTTTGAGCACTTTCAAGTTGACACCAAAGTCCAAGACGCCAGCGTCACAAGCTACTTTAGACGAGTCCCTAAACCCTAACCCAAAGCCCAAAGCTCCAACCCTTAACCCTGTAATGTTCTATGCTAGGGTCGGGTATGAGGCACCACCCAAGGAGCAGAGAATGGCAGTCTAGGGTAAATCCGCGAAGCTGTAAGTTCCAGCTCCTCAAACCTTGGAACCCGCGCCCTAAACTCAATAAGTGTGATCCGATTGACTTGAACTAATGTGTCCGTCCAGGCCTTACCTTAAATGTTGTAGTATAATATAATCCCAAACTCTATATTACAAGTTCGTCCGTTCCCTGAGAACCTGCCTGTGGAGCGGGTTGCTGGGCTATGGTTACTAGATGGTGCGTATAGGGTTTTCAGGAACAGTAGCTTGCTACTTAGGTGACTGCATACATAGTGCTTCTGAGTAGCCTTGAACTGAACCTAAGTACCACGAACCCTGAACTCTCGACATCCCACCCAAGGACTCCATGTGCCCATGCAGTAGGTACTTAGGCCGTAAAGGGGTCCCTATATGTGTACTTAAGGCCTAATTTTTAAAAAGCAACATAGGTTTCTATGCACTACTATATGGGTACGTGGAGCCTTTGGGCCATAGGCGAAGACCCAACTCCAACCCCTCAGCGCCAGGATTATGTCTACATCCAGGAGCAGTCGCTCTGGGGCAAGGCACAGCCCCGTTGCTCATTTTGCGGTATGCGCAAAGCCTAAATACCCTTGACCCTACATTCCTAAACCCTAAATCCTCAAATTCCTAAACCCTCTTCCTGAACCCCAAACCCCCAAATTCCTACAGCCTAAATTCCGAAACCCTGAACCCTTTATTTTCGGCATGTTTGCCTTCAAGAGTTCTGCGAAAGAGGGTCTCGGACCCGAATTGACCGGGGTTTCCAGGTTCAGCATTTCAGGGCTTATGACTTGCCATCTACGGTTCAGCTCAATCACTGACTGCCACATGGGCAGAGCGAGTGCCGAACACAAGGCTTACGGGGGTTGTTTTTCCGCAGCTTCCGAACATCCGTTCCAGCAGAGCTTAAACTCGCAGCAGTCGTAGCACAAACTTGCGCCCTAATGCCTCGATAGAGATTTAAGGCATGTCGGGTCTGCATGACAGTACCCTTTCGAAAGTTCAATATTTTGACGACTCATAGTGTCCCAGGACATATTTACATCATACGTACCCTTATCAGGAACGGATATGGTATGCCATCACACATCTTTTGTATCTAGTATCCCAAGATGTAGCTGCAGTACCTCGGGTTCTTGCATTACAACTTGCCGGACTCTCCACAAACCTCCCTTAAGTTTATGACTTTTTATATATGAGGCCATGACCCAAAAAAGGCGGGTTCAGGCTGAGCCATCGGGTCAAGCGTCAAGACGCAAGCCTAAGACCTTCGCTACACATCCCCGTGCCCTAGAACCTGCTGCTGCTGCTGCTGCCTAGACCCTCAAGTCAACCTCAACCGAAATCGCAGAAGTGCTACGAAGCCAAGCAAAATTCCTGTAAGAGACATGTAAGTACGTCGATGGGGCGTTCGAGGGATGCTCGGGCATCTAGGGTCCGGGGATTTAGGGCTGCCCATTTTATGTTCATGAAACCAAGAAAGGAGGCCAATCCCTTCCCCCTACTATTAAACGCCCCCCCAACGAAGGAGGGGCCAATTACAGACTATGACCACAAACTTTGGCCACGGTTCGTACTGGTGCGCCGGAAGTTACTTGCGAGTTCGGTTCTGCCTCAGCCAACCTTGACAGGTGATTGCCGTGATCGGCCAGGTCGGGATGCCGAGATGAGGATTAGGGAGGATTTTGCAGTTGAGGTTTCAGCCCAAAGAGTCCAAGTAGTATTGTCGTAGGTACTTAGTAGGTATATGGTTCCCCAAAGTATATACTCTACTACTACTTGGACCCTTTGGGTAGTACATATTTTATGATTTTGGGGGGGTTAGGAGAAGGTCGGGCTTGTTCAGGTTTCATAGAAATATCAATGGCGATGACAGTAGCTTGCAGGGGCCGATGCGCAGGGGGTTTTACAGTGCTTGATAGGCTTGTGTAGCATGTATGCGGGTTCAGGGTTTTGGGTTTTTCGCTTTCGGGTTGCAAGGCCTTATGGTTGCAAAAGCCATCGAGGCTCCCAGAATTCAAAGACCCGTGTAAGCAGGGGATCCGAACAGGAAGAGAAGTTGCATCTAGGCAGGACTTTACGACGGAAGCGACCTGGTAAGTGATTCTTTCTGAGAACCGTGATTATTTCGGGGACAATCCTTGAAGTGTATGTTGCTTCTTGCTGTGGTTGTAGGGAAAATCCCAGACCTGCCGCACCCTTCGCAGTCTCTGCGAGCGAGGTGAAGACTTATGGGGCACCGATTGCCGATACCTGGCCCGATGCTCAGGTTAGGATTTGCAGATAAGGTTGTGCCCTACCCTTTTTTCAGGGCACCTAGTTTTCGATATAGCAGACCCTACCCATAAAATTCGATAAATACCCAGAAAAAGGGGTTAAAGTTACAGCATGATTCACTTGGTGGGGTTCAGGGCTTACAAAGGAGTGTCGGGTTTTGCATCCAGTGAAAGGCTCGAACCGCAATCTCGGAAGGGGCGTTGCCCTGCAAAATCTTCTCAACCCCTGCCCTAATCCCCCAAACCTATGTCCGTCGTATATGACCCAAGAAACGAAGGCTCAGTTTCTTCACATGTCCCAAGAAAGCAAGGCGAAGAAACTGCATGTTGGATTAGGATTCTGTTTTGGAATTGTGTTTCTTTTTCGGCAGTGGCTTATATGGTTTAAAAACTTATCGTTTGCAGTTTCTGTTGGTTCCTGTTGAGGGTTCAGGGCACAAAGTCGGGTTTCCTGAGGACTTATATAGGGTTTTTGCTGCGGAAAGTTTGAATTCACGCCGTCATCTGCACATTCACGCGAACATATGCATGCACAAGGACTTGCGCATACGAGACACGTACAACATCAGACTGACATGCAAGCATAACCTCACAATACATGTTTTCCAACCAAACACATACATCAAGCTACAAGTATGTGTATGTATGTATGCATGCATGTATGCATGTATGTATGTATGAACAAGCATGCATGCAGATTATTTCGGGTCTGGTTTTTATGTATATAGGTATGCGCGGGTATGTGTAGCTATATGTATATGCACACAAACTCTCACACGTACGTACAGTTTAGCAACAGGCCTGAATGCCCGTGCGTCTGCTAAATCCGTGCATCTAGACTCTACATATGTGACCTTGTGTCCATTATGTCATGCCACCGTTTCATCCTCAGGCAATGAGGAATCAGCAACGCCCTAAGGCCAAAGGCCGCAACCTACTTGCCTGAAGGCTTTTGGAGTTTAGGTTTGCTGTTGCGTAGGGCTAGTTGAGGAGTTCGTTTTTCACTCCTACCATGCGCGCGCAAGTACCTAGCACAAAAGTCTGTGAATATAAAGAATTTGACAGTTGGACTAAACACAAGAACATAGAAATAAGAAGCAGTCATTAGCAAAAGAGAGACAATAAATTCAGAAATGCAAGCACGGTCTGAACATACACAGAAGTATACTTACATGAGCATAGGTCCCCGCAGCTGTTGCAGAGCACCAAGATTCCAAGGCTCCGCCTCGCGACGAGCATCGGCGAGAATGAGGAGACGGCTTGCCTCATGAACTCTACTGGGCGGAATTCTCAGAGAGCTGGCTTTGTGTAAAATTGGTTCAAAGGGTTTCTGAATCACTAAACCTTTCCCTAGACCCTAGTATTGATGGTGCTTGCAGGTCTTCTCTTTCGGAGATTTTCGGGTTTCGGATCGGTGCTCTCAGAGAGACATACAGAAGGTTGCCTGCAAGTTTTCAGGGCCTGGAGGGTCTTCTGGCAGGCGTTTGGGTACTAGGCTGACTCTGCTTTATACCCAGAGGCCCCAAAGTAGTTCCTTTTTGGGATTACCTATACGAACCCCCAAAAGGAACTACTTTGGGGCCTCTGGGTAGGGTCTGGCAGGGTTTTGGGGGTTCTTGCTAAGGAGCCTAAGTTGCCACGCACTCAACTATGCGAGCGCGGTATGTCGTGCAATGCCTTGCCCTTATCTTCGTACCTCATACCAGAGACACCCGTAACCCACCCACCCCACATGAATTTCTGAAGTAAGTAACGATGGCTCCAGGGGGAGTTGCAGCATTTGGGCCTTGTTTCAGGTATACTATAGGGGGCCATAATACTTCATAATTACCCATGCTTTTTTTCGTGGTTCCTTATTATATTATAGTATGATGGGCCCCAAACCCCATTCTAATCATTAAGGCCTTTGTATTCGCAACTTTAAAGGGCGCCCTTACGGACCCTAAACCCTAAGCTACTAAGCCCTATAGTAACCCCAATTTCAGGAGCCTTGAGGAAGCCCAAGCCCTAACCCTAAACCCTACACGCTGAAGAACGCTCAAACC
The DNA here is from genome assembly GCA_905221615.1 of Symbiodinium sp. CCMP2592. Taxonomy (NCBI): domain Eukaryota; class Dinophyceae; order Suessiales; family Symbiodiniaceae; genus Symbiodinium; species Symbiodinium sp. CCMP2592. The sequence continues at coordinate 599,201 of CAJNDT010005902.1, read as the reverse complement.
CTAAACCCTATCAACCCTTAAAGGAGCCCTGAGAAACCCCTAAAGGGAACTTATGGTTTTGGGGTAGGATACCTTATAATTTACCATAAAGGGTTTAGGATAATCATACTCCAACTTTCTGGCTTTTACTTTAAACCCAAAACCCTGAAACCCTAAAACGTAGCCCTAAACCTAAACCCTGAAGAACCTAAAAAGCCGGCCTACACCCTTGAAGGAACCCTTAAAGAAACCCTACTTGGAGGTTCAGGGGTAGTTATAAGTGGGGTTCTAAGTCCCCTAATATGGGTTCTAGGTATAGTTACCCTCCCTATTATCCTACTTATAACTACTGTAAACCCTATAGAACCCTTCAAGGAACCCTAATCACCCCTTTTTACCTTTTTTGTATAAGTACCCATGAACCTCCGAGTAGATAGCAAGGGCTTGCTGGCTCCCTTGCGAGGCCCGTCGACTGGGCCGCGGGCAGCGAAGTGGCCTTCTCTGTGACCGAGCCGGGAGCTTCAGAATCGGATCCCTTTTCAGGGATCCCTTTAAGGGATTCCTTTCAGGGGTCCTTTAAGGGATGCTCTAAGGGAAATCACAGGGGTTCTAGAAGTTTTCTGTTTTGGCTTCGGGCTCAGGGTTTAAGACCCAGGGTCCCTTTAGCATTGCTTTAACAGTTCCTCAGTCACTTAGGGTTTAGGGTTTAGGGTTTAGGGCTGCGCATTGTAAGGGAAGTCTTGGGACTCACGGAGACAGGTACTTGGAGGGTCAGGGGACTTAGTAACTTGTTATTTTAGGGACATATACAGTGAAAGCCCTGTATAAGAACCCCGTTCGGCGATAGTAGGGTACCCTAAGGTTCTTAATTTCCATTACATGTGATTTTGCCGTTCGAGTGGCTAGGGTAGGCTCAGGTTCTTAACCACGTTCTTATCCGGTACCTTGACCGAGGGCTCTCAGGAAATTTACTTTTGGATTCTAAATTTCCTTGTGGGGGGGGGGGGGCCATGCGGGTCTGGAAAATTTAGTTTTCAATTCTAAATTTCCACAGCTCGTCGAAAGGACTCGGGGCGGAGGGCATGGCCAGGGGCCCTCCAGAAAATGTACTTTTGGATTCTAAATTTCCTGGTGCCGGGGGTGTGGCTGGGGCCAAGGACCACAGGGCCAGGAGGAGGTTGGTGTGGAAATTTATTTTTCAATTCTAAATTTCCACGGTTTGGTGGCAAGGGGCTCTGTTTCGGTGGAATACGAGCTGCGGGCCAGCAGACCGCAGCCGCATGACACCGCCGGGGATTGAAACGAAGGCTTTCAGCATAGGGGCCTACGCGGAACCACTGCGCTAGGGGGTGCTATCCTGGCGCGGGTCAGTGTCCTTTGTTTGTGCACGAAGGTCGGGAGGAAGGGCTGGAAATTTACTTTTGGATTCTAAATTTCCTGATGCCATCGGTGTGGGTCGGAGCCTTGGGTTTGGGAACAGGGCCAGGAGGATTCTGGTGTGGAAAATTCATGTTTCAATTCTAAATTTCCACGGTTTGGTGGCACTCCCAAACCCAGGCAGGCAGGATAATGGAAAATTTAGATTTCAATTTTAAATTTTCAGTGCATGACCCAGTGGGGATTGAAACAAGAGCTCTTGTCTCCGGAACCTATGCACAACCACTGCGCTGTGGCATGCCTGCTGTTGCCCAGCCATCATACCATTTTGTTCGGGCAGAGGGTTTCTTGATGTGGAGGGCTGGGAAATTTAGTTTTCGATTCTAAATTTCCTTGGTGAGGGAAAGCACCCAAAAAATTAAGAACCTGACCCAAAACACTAGGGTACCCTAAGATTCTTAATATTGAGGCAACTTGAATCTGGTGAATTCCGCCTTGGGTAGGGGCTCAGGTTCTTAAACAGTGGGTTCTTATACAGTATTTTCACTGTAAGTACCAGAACCCCAATTAGGGTCCCTCTTAGGGTACTTATAAGTCTACTTACTACCTACTTACTAAGTCCCCCGACCTTCCAAGTACAGGGTCATACAGAAGTTTGGGAGTTTGCGGGTCAGGGGATAATGGGGCATACGATTATGGATTTAGATTTCGGGTCCCCTGGAAAATCAGGATTTCTGTAAGAGTTCTATATGGGTTCCTTTAAGGGTACTGTAAGGGCTCCTCAAAGCATTCAGGGTTTAGGTTTTGGGTTATAGGGGCTAGGGTGACCCGGTCTAAGTTGTTGGTTTAGAGCTTGTCCTTTTGTTGTGTTGTGTTTTGCCGCTTGTTTGTAAGTGTGTTTGTTGGCTTTCGTTAATGTTAGCCTTACAGCTTTGCAATGTTATTGTTATCTGGGGTTGGGCGGTTTTGGCCTGCAGATTTGGTACGGCTGTTTCGATGCCTGGGCCTCTACTCGTTTTAGTCTGCGTGCGTCTCTGGAGTCGCGCTTCCTAGTACTACGGTTGATGGTAGGAATCTTGCATTACCTTAAGGACCCTAAACTATGGGAATTATGGTATATTTCTTATTATGGGTCATGCAGGATTTTATATCATCAACAGTACTACCACTGCTACTATTGCTACTGTAAAGACTACAGAGGCACTGGCAGCAAAATGACCACCGATGCCACACATGTTTCTACGCAAAGCAAGCACTAGAGCAGGAAGCATGCCTAGACATAAGCACAACATGCCGCCTCTGGGTGAGTGTGGCTGTTCTACGTACATCCTACCCAGATCTGCCAACCATCCTGTATCATATCATAAATATCCACCCTTCGTAACCGGTCCTGCCAGACCCTACGGCTTCAGGTTTGATCGCCCGGCGGCGCGCACGGTCACTAGGATACTGACGCAGGATGCGGTTCGTGCCCCAGAGAGGAGAACAGCCAATGGGAGGAGATCGGGACTCGGGCTGTTGTATGCTTTGATGCATCTTGCCAATTTCCCTTGGTCTTTCGTCTTGTAGGAGGTCGAATTTTTGGAGTCGTTTATTGCTTTCACAAAATTTTAAATCCTAAAAACCCTAAACCCTAAACCCTGAATGGGGCTCACTTTCAGAGCTTGAGTTGAACAGAGTGGAAACGACTGGCCAGAGACCCTTGGGTGAAAGCAGCCGTTACATAACCCCACTCCCGTCTCGTACGTAATAGATGCAACGCCGCACCTGTCCGCAAAAGCTGGGACGTCGTGGTTTCTGGTGTGGGATCTGGTGCATAGTGTGGAAAAAACAGCTTGAGGTTTGAACAACCAAGAAATGGGATTCCTTAGGAATCCTTTTAGTTCTAGCTTGATTTGCCCGGAACCCTATCCCTGTTGAGAACAGTCTAGGGGTTTCGCTGGCAGCAAGAGATGGGACTGTGTTTGGATATAACGGGAATTCCAGAAAGTTGGAATATGGTTTCAGGGTAGGATACCTTATAATTTACTCAAAGGGCTTAAGATAATCGTATTCCAACTTTCTGGCTTTTACTTTACCGCCGCGTGGCTCAAGAATCACAATCAAAGCCTCGGCTTGGGAGTTAAGACCTCTGTTAATCCCATCTCGACTTGTCAGAGATGCACATGCAGATGCATACAAATATCTTTATATCCACCTCTGTATGTATATATAGATAGGTACATACATATATACATACATATATATGTATATATGTATACATACATGTGTATACATATATACATATATATATATACACACACGCATACACATAATTACACACGCACCCTTCACCTACGCTTGTAGCAGCGGGGGTGGTGTTCTCCAGATTGGATGCCGACACTGCGCCGACGTACCAGTGCCTACCTTTTGAAATTTTGGGCGCGGTAGCCCGCAACGTTTGAGGTATCAGGGCCTTTGGGGCCTTAGGGTTTAGGGATTCCTTTAAAGGGATCCTATTAAGTTTAGGGTTTAGGGATCCTTTAAAGGGATCCTACAGGATTTAGGGTGTAGGGTTTTAGGGTTGAGAGGCTGCAACTCCCAATCTGAAGCAATGCATGTCACCGTGTCGCTCCTCAGCGGACAGTGCGCGTGCTGCAGCTCGGTTGCAGTTACTCGAGGTCTTCGGCCCAAATCCCACATTGCCACCAAAGCCAAATTCCCACTCTTTAAAGCAGCCGCACAACTATACATGTAGCTGTTACTTGCTGGAGTCTGAGTCAGGCGACCCTTTCTGATTATCACAATGTAAGTTTTCGTTAACATAGGCCTTCTGGGCCAGCGAGCTCGCAGCTGCGGTTGCAAATACAGTAGGTCAGCACTTGGAGGTTCATGGGTAGTTAGAAGTGGGGATATGAGTCCCCTATATGGGTTATAAGTATAGTTACCCTACGTATGACCCTACTTATAAGTACTCATGAACCTCCAAGTAGGACCAGTAGGACCGGGGCTTCCCAAGCCTAAGGCGCCCAGCCACACTTCCCAAAGCTGCCCAAGACTCTAACGCTGAATCATAGGAATCCTTATAGGGGGGAGGGGGGTAGGGGATTATACTTCCTGGTCCTTAAATAGGCCTTGTTAAGTCCTTATTATGGGTATGAAGGCCCCCTACCCGCCTAAGGGTCTCTATGACTAAACCCGAAAACTGGACATACATATGCACCCCTGTAAAGCAGATGGGTTCCCTTCGCAGGCGCCGTTTCGCGAGAAAGCTCGGTGAACGAACTCCGGAGGCTGGCACAGAAGCTTGGATCGGCTTACGGTGTAGGGCAGTGTTGGGTTTTGGGTTCAGGGTTTAGGGTGTAAGGTTCGTAGTTCAGGGTTTAGTGTTCAGACTTTGCGGTGTAGGTAGGGTTGTTTCACCTCAAACAATCACGGATGTGCGTGATGGTAGTGATGATGGCGATGATGATGTTAATGATTTTGAGAATCAATGACGCAGCGATCGTCATGAGTGACATCAGCATCGTGATCGGTGTCACGAGCATTGCAATATAGAGGCCTTAGTAATTACTTAAATTATATTCGGGCTTCCTAAGTATGATTATAGTATAGTGGGCCCCCAAACTACCCTACTCTAATTATGAAGGCCCCTATATTAGTTTTTTGCATCACCATGGCTAGGACAGCCACGCCTTCGAGCACGAAAGACATAGAAGTAATTGTAGACGCAGCCCATGTGCCAATCACACTCACCTATAGTCTCCTTAGGAATTGTTCATATAAAACCCAACTGGTGCGTGCAGGGGTTTCCATGGTGCAGGGGCCCCAAACCGTAAACCGGGAACCTGGGCTAACTTGCATTTAGTGCATTGAGTCTACTTCTAGCAGGGTCTAGGGTTTAGGGTTTAGGTTGCCTAGCTTGAGACCTTACGAAAGTTCCAGAATCTAGAATGCATATTTTCTATAGGACTGCGAGAGCAACTTGACGACAGTTGCATGTTCAGAGGCAGGCCTCGTATAAAAGCAAGTTGTTTGTAGTCATACAAATACTAAGTGTAGTGACAATCATAAAGCAGCTGCTATGGTGATATTACTCATCATCATCATCATCATCATCATCATCATAGTGATGCTATCCCAGGTGCTCTAGAAGCTGAGAGAGCCTTGTCGTAGGCAGGCTGTCTCTAGGGTATAGTGTGAAATCCTGCATCGTCACAGCCCTACAACACCCTATCTGTAGCCCAACAGGCCTGAACTGTCAAGGGGTGGTTTGCAGAAGCCACAGTAAGCAGAACTAAAACTGAGGTTTTTGCGGCCTGAAATTCAGGCCCTACACTATGACGCATTAAACTCTACTCCATCCATAGACCTGTGCCCTAAACCCTAAACCCGTGACATGTCAACACCCAGGCTTCAGCTGAGCATCCGCATCGAGAGCCTTGTTTCCTCGACTGGGCTTTGCCTGCTCCCTGTCATGAATACAGGGGCTTTAGTAGTTACCTGTACTATTTTGGGGGTTTCTTGTTCTAATTACAGTAGAATAAAAGCCCCAAAACCTTATTCTACTTACCAAGAACCCCATATTACAGTGTCGCGTGTAGTAGTAAAAGGGTCAGAACCAGAATAATCAGGAATCCTTTCCTGAAGGTACCATATATACTGCCAAACCATTATCTCATTACTAAGGCTCTACCTTAACCTACGAGAACCTTCTTTTTGGTAGGGTCCCTATAAAATCCACATTAAAGTTCATAGTAAGAACCTACAAAAAATAGTAGGGTTTGGTAGGTCAAGGTATAAGCAAACCTCGACCCTACACCTCAAAGATAAACCCTGAATCGCACACCCGAAACCCGAGCCGGAACCCCGGCTTTCGGCACTGCTTTTATCGGATAGAGTTTCGGTGGTTCGGCTTTTGAGGCTGAGGGATGTAGGAGAGAGGATATTCAGCATGGTAGGTTGGGTGTAGGGTTTGCGGATAGTGTCTAGGCCTAGTATTAGAGTAGGGAACCTTTAACTTTTTGTTGGGTAGTATAGTCCCTATATGATCCCTATATAGCTAAAAAGGTTAAGCTTTAGTTCCCCATGATACCCGACAATCGGAATGCGTGTTCTCGTTTAGAGGTGCAGGGCTCAAGGACACGTTTTTTTTTTTAGGGCCCTCTTCGGAGCTCTGTCCGAGAATGAAGCACAGGCCCACCTGAAGAACCCTACAGTAAGCTGCCAGTACGCATAGCATTGATCTTCCTTAAAGATCTTATTGTGAATCCTGGTGTAGAAGTAAAACTCGTGGGAGCCATGTAAAAGGTTGGTTAAGGTGGACGTCTAGTCTAAATCGTACACCCTGAGCTGGTGATTTCTACATGTGTATATAGCCCTAAAGCATGTTGAAACTGTCAATAGATTTTTTGTGCTCAGGTACAACTCCAAACCCTACACCCTTAGCCCCAAGCTTAAAGGCCTAAACCTTAAACCCCAAATCCGACTTCAACTTAAGCCGCTACTCCGAGATCCCTAGCCGAATAGTATCCCTTACATCAACCTTGAAGTATCCGTACACCCTAAACCTCAAAGCCTCCGTTCGTTTCCGAGGAAGGGCAACGCCAAGCTTGGAGATGTGGACCTGGCGGATGGAGATCTTGTCAATGCTATAGCCACTGGGATCTCTGTGTGTGGTCTTTTCACCTATTCATAGCAACACCTTTGCGGATAATTAATAGAACATGGGTAAGCAGCAAAAGAATCCCTTCAAAGCCCATTCACAACCCTGTGAAGTCTATTCAGCTCCCATACAGCCCGTGTACTTTCCTTGCTGGTAACCTTATACCCTACGACCCTACTACAAAACATAAACTCTACCCCTACAAAAAACCCTTAAACTCCAGGTCAGCGAACCAGGCCACTGCATCCAATGCCACAGCCACGGCACCGCCTTCGCCGGGATTCGCGCGGATGGCACTGCAACTTTGTCATAGTTGGATTGCATTTTTCCATGTTTACGGGTACTCAAAGCCAATAAGGAATAAAGTGCAAATCTTCAATACTAAACCCTAAACCCTAAACCCTAAACTACTTGTTATCCGGACCATGAAATAGGCAATTGGGCCGCTTGTACCCCAGGCAGCCCGAGCCCACCTCCCCCTCAATTGAGCAGTATGTGTTGAATTATACAAGTACACTTGCGGAAGGAACATGTCGTTATGAGTTTATCTGTATATATATATATATATATATATGTGTGTGTGTATATACTTTAAATCCCACTGTAATTTGCGAAATTCCACCACAACATGCTAACATACTCGGATAGGCGGTGAGTGCACTATAACATGCTGTAAAATGCTATTAACTTGTGAAATCATATACCAGGCTGGGCCCAATGAGCTTGTCGGATAGGTGTTTGGATTTTGGAAGGTTCAAGCCCCTAAGGGTCCATGTACCCATATAGCATATATTTTGGGCCCAATGTACCCATATAGGGAGTACTTTAAGGCCAATGTATATACTATATGAGTACATAGACCCTTAGGGAACAGCTTGTCGAGGCTGAGGGGTCGAAGTCAAGATTTCGCATGCCAGTGCACTGGGTTTTGGCTTTGGGGGGTTTGGGGCTTTGGGGTTTAGGCTTCGGGTCAGGCTGCTTGTGCTTCCTATACCTATAACTGCCTATAATTTACTATCAACGAAACCCTTTCAAAGCCCTGCATGAGAAAAAAGAGCCCTAAGCCCTAAACCCTAAACCCACCCTATAAACCCTATAAGTCCTGATCCCAAACCTCTAGACTCTAGACCCTAAACCCTATAAACCCTAAACCTTGAACCCTACAAGCCCTAAACCCTAAAAGCTACAAACCCTAACAAACCCCAAACCCTAAAAGCTCTAAACCCTAACAAACCCGAAACCCTAAAAGCCTTAAACCCCAAAACCCAAAAGCTATAAACCCTAACAAACCCCAAAAGCTATAAACCCGAAACCCCAAAAGCTATAAACCCTAAACCCTAAACCGCCCTCACAGAGGCCTGAAATGCCGAAAGCCACTCAGGTCGTCACCTGGGGCCATCCCCAGGAAGGCGGCGACTGCAGCACCGTTGCTGGGCTCTTCTTATCGGGGGCCTCAAAAGGTAGGATGAAGGTAGGTGGGATATTCCCAAATAAGAGTCCTTATATAAGGGATCCTTAATCCCACCTACCTTCATCCCACCTTGTGAGGCCTCCGATCTTAGGGAACTTCATCCAAAGTTTAGGTTTAGGGTTCTAGGGCTTAGAGAATCTTATCCCAAGTTTCTTGGATTTTCTTCTTAGGGAACTTAACCCCAGGTTAGGGTTTAGGAATTTAGGGATCTTAGCCCAAGATTAGGGTTTAGGGGTGTTTAGGGTTTAGGGTACAGAGATCTTGAGGTGTCCTTATGAGTTACAGTAAAACCCCAAAAAGTTGGAAACCGGATTAAGGCCAAATAGTGCTGGGCTTCCCGATATGTTACTCTTAAGGATCGAGGCTATTCGGCTTCTACTGCAATCTCCCCTACCCAGAGGCTCCAAAGTAGTTCCGTTTTGGGGTTACCTTATAGGATTCTAAATATGAGCCCAGAAAAATGGAACTAACTTTTGGGCTTCTGCTGCATGTTAACTTAAAGGAGATTCCACGAGAAGAGACGAGGTTGCTGCCGAGTTGGTGGGAGTACAACGCATCCACGCGACTGGGAGAAGGGATTTAGGGCTTGGATTTAGGGCTTTGGGGGTCTGGGGTTTAGTGGTGTGGGGTTGAGGGTTGAGGGGTTTAGGGTTTAGGGTTTGCAAGCAGGACCGGTTTTGAGGCCAAAGCGGTTTTTACTCGGTCGCGTTCCATGCAGGGTTTGGAGGGGTGTGATTAGAGACTTTGGGTACAGGGCTCTTGTGCGGGGTTTGGAGTATCGTCATGTATTATTTTATCACACACAAAGCAGAAACAGGTTCGAAGTATATATCTAGTGCATTTTTGGCTTTAGAGTTTAGGGTTTAGGGTTCATACCTTACGGAGCATGATCGCGGTCTGCGTAAGCTTTACTCATGCAGGTACCTGGGATCTTTTGGACTAGCCTTGTGGGACCACGTACCTCTGCAGTATGTGCTTTGGCCTTAAAGCCGTAGCCTTTTGAGCCCGTAGTCTCTACCCAGAGGCCCCAAGGTAGTTCCTTTTTGGGATGACCTTATAGGATTCTATATACGAACCCCAAAAAGGAACTACTTTGGGGCCTCTGGGTACTATAGGGGCCTAAATAAATGCCAATACTATTTTGGGGGTTCCGTATTATGAGTATATATAGTATAATACATGCCGAAGCCCTATTCTAACTTTCAGCGCCCCTATATTACTGGGACTCTTAGAATAAGACTCTTATCTCAAGCTCTGAGGCTCTGTTGTGAGGCTCTGTTGGAGTTTGGCTTCGAGTTGATCGGCATGTGCGTGTTTCGAGTTTTAGGGTTTTGGGTTTAGGGGTTTCGGGCTTAGGGTTTAGGGACACTGAGCTGACTGGTCGAGGAGAGAGTGTGTCAGGGCTCCCGCGCAAATTTACTATGTCTTGTTCTGAATGTCCTGTTGGACTTGTCCGTAATTGGTAATATGGGGCCTGAATAAATACCGATACCATTCCTTAGGTCGCCTTGACATAGGCATAAGTTTGCTATTGCCCTGTACCATGTGCGTATATACGGACTCGCAAGGTTGATATCTGGTTTGTGTTTGCCTCCTCACCAGTTTGGTCGATAGCTCACATGTCCTTCTCCCTGTGCTGATGGTGTGCTATAGGGGTCGGAATCATCACAATTATTGTTCCTTCACGTGGCTTAATATGATATGACTACCCTAATGCCCCATAGTAGTTCCTTCTTGGGGTTCATATTTAGGGTCCTATAAGGTAATCCCCAAAAGGAACTGCTATGAGTCCTATAGGGTTATGGGTTACCCCTGTACTGTTGTGGGGGATACTTCCCCTAATCATAATAGTAATTCCTAATATAGAAACCTTACATTCCACTATAAAGGTGCTTTGGACCCTTTGGGTTATGGAGGCCCCTGGACTGTTGCGGTTGGGAGCCAGTCCAGCCGGGCTTTCCTTCAGTTATCGTGCTTCGGTTGATGATATAAATGATGCATTACCTTAAGGACTCTAGACTGTGGGTATTATGGTATATTCCTTACTATGGGCATGCAGGATTTATATCATCAAGCGCTAGTGCCGCGGCTTAGAGGTTCAGGGTTTACCCATAGGACCCACAGTAGTTCCTTTTTTGGGTTCATATGTAGAACCCTATAACATAATCCCAAAAAGGAACTAGTATGGGGCCTATGGTTTAGGGTCTGGCGTCCTTGTCTTTGGATTTCCTTGCTTTCTGCGCGCAGCGGCATGTATAGTATGCCTTCCTATCTGCAGCTGGGCTTTTGTGAGGCTCAGGAAGGGGTCCCTTCACCCAAAATCCTGTGAGGGTTCAGAGTCTACCTTAACCCCAAATAACATACCTTTCTATGGCCCCCTAATATTATTTCTTTATATAAGTCCCCTAAAAGGTATATAGGTTATTTGGGGTTAAGGTAGGCTGTAAGCCTAAACCTCTTACACTGTCTTACCCTAAACCCCAACGAAACCGTCCCAGTTGTCTGCGATGTCTTTAGGCGACTCTTGCGGCTTTTGCTGCGATCACCCGCGGTGGGCGAGTTGTGATCCGACCGCAGACGTCGTAGTCATTGTTTACTTTGAGGGGCGGGGGTTCGGAGTCTAGTAGGGTTTACGGTTTAGGGGGTAGGGTTTGGGGTTTAGGGTCATTGGGTTTAGGGTTTGGGGCTGAAGCTTCCGTAGGTCCTGTCCCTTCTTCGTAGCACCACTATAACTATATCATGCTCATTAAACCTGTTCAAATGATCCAGGCCCCCCTGTGTTAGCGTTTGGGTTCGAGGGTCAGGCTAGGACCCTGCCCAGAGGCCCAAAGTAGTTGCTTTTTGGGATTACCTTATAGGATTCTATATACGAACCCCAAAAAGGAACTACTTTGGGGCCTCTGGGTACCTTACATCACCGGATCGGATGAACGCCAATCTTCCACGCGGCCACACTGCAGTACCTCATGTCGGGACTCTGCATAGTAACCAGACAGCAGCGTACTCTTTTTGGAACTTTCACCGGGTTGCTGGGAAATCTTTTGGTATCTAGCAACAGTTCCTTGGAGTCATCTGTGCGTTTGGTTACCTGGTTGGAGAGAGAGAGAGAGAGAGAGAGAGAGAGAGAGAGAGAGAGAGATAGATCGATAGATAGATAGAGATAGCGAGAGAGATAGCCAGAGAGAGATAGAGGGATACATGAAGATAGAGAGAAGTGGTGAAGTTTTTGGTTTTCGGATTGCGGGTTTACGCGTTTATCCTTGCACATTGATTGTTCAATTGAAGCTTTGGTCGGCTGGGATCAGGATTTGGGATGTGGGGGATGGGGTTTGGGGTTCTGAGGCTTCCATGAGGCCTGGAAACCCACCTTATAGCCTTAACCATCAAGCCTACCCAAATGGAGGGGCCTGTGGTGTACTTGCATAATCTCGAGCTTGTTGCACTTGCACCATGACATACCCCAAACATCCCAGTCTAGTTGTTTATGCCCCGGTGTACGTCGGCAGGGTGGTTTTCAAAGCCAGCACCAAGAGTAACAGATTGCCAGAGCAAGAGGTGACCTGGGGCAGTGTGCGCCACGGTGGCGACAGTAGCAAGGTTCCGCCGGCCCCGATTCGGTCAGTTCCCGTACATGATAGAGTTAGCATAGGCCTTTTCCATTTTGGTAATAGTACCGACTAGCCACCCCCCTGACCGGAACACACCCCTAAACATCCAGATTCCCAGTACTTGAAAACCAACCTTCCCCACCAAGCCCGAACCATCCCAAGACCCCCCGAAACATCCACCCAATATCCAACCCAATACCCTCCAAATGATCCAAGAATTCCCTAAGACCCTATTCTTTATCACCTCACCCCCAGACAGTAGGCTTAACAAAATGGAAAGCAACACTCTTCTCATCGCTGAACTCGCTAACCCTTCCAAAGCGGGCTGCGCCACCCCTGATACTTCGGATGTTGCCAAATCTTTATCAGATGCTACATTACCCGCGATATTCCAACCTACAGTTCCAACATTCGAAGCAACAGTGTCTACTATATTTCTCCCGAGGCTTCGTGTTCCTCTTCCGAACCTTCTTAAGATACCTTCATCTTGTTCTTGTTCTTGTTCTAGCTGTTGTTGGTGCGCCTGTGCAATAGCCCCCTGATTTTCTTCTTGCGCCTTTGGTGCTCTTCCTAAGACCCCCTCTAACTCCCCGCGCGTGTAATTTTGATCTTCGTCCACATCTAGAAACTCGTCTGCTTCTACTTCGGCTTCCGGTGATGGTGCTCCACCAACTTCTCTGAATAGGCTTCTGCCCCAAGCCTGAACCCCTGTAAATAAACCCCTAAACCCTGAACCCCTAAACCCCCAAACCCTGTAAATCCGAAACCCCTAAACCCTCAACCGCTTCATGCCAGGTGCGCTCGGAGCTTCTGAACGTTCAAAAGATCGAGGCTTGGAGAGTCGGGGTAGTCTCCACCTTTTAGGGGTTGACTACTGTTGAGGGTTTAGGTTCCTAAAGGGGTTCTTGTAGAGGCACCTATAATGTGTAAGGATTCTAAAAGGGTTCAGTGTTTAGGGCTTATCAGGGCTATATGGGTTATGGGATTTAGGGTTTAGGGTTTGGGGGTTTAAAGTTTCAGGGTTCAGGGTTGATAGGGCTTAGTCATAGGGGTTATAAGGGTTTAGGAGTTTAGTGTTGAGGTGCCCATGTGACATTGAAAAAAGCACCAGCCATACATCTGTCTTCGGCCTTCACCTACGCAACGTGTCCTAGATGCCATGACACATTGTTTCTGTTCGTCGTGCTTTAGTCTATTCCTCGATTCAGGGGACTTTGTGAAGGTTTAAGGAACGATTATACATATATATATATATATATATATGTATATATATACATTTCTGGACTGTATATATATATATATATATATATACCTATCTTATATATATATATACAACACCTCAGAAAACCTTCCAGTCACCATCCATGTTCACCGTCAGCTCCAACCTAAAACCCAGAAACCTTCTCGGGAGCCTCCACCGACTCCCCCAGAGACCCGATGCCCACACCAAAATCCACGAATGCGGTTTGGTGTTTTTTTAGGGGTACTTTGAAATAGTTTTGAATTTTTGATTATTATAATCCCTAAGAAAAAGCTAAAATTGTGATTTTTGCGAGGGTTCTAAGTTCAGTATAGGTTTAGGGGTTCAAGGTTTAGGGTTCAGGGTGTTTGGTTTATGGGATCAGGATTCCGGGTTGCAGGCCACCCTGCGCGCCTTCGCTGGGATCAAAGTCGATGGATCTGTGGTGACATGGGGCAGCTTGACTTGGAATGTCAGGGGAACCCGGAGGTACACCACCATCATATGCCTGAATTGTCAAACCCTTCTCTTTGTTGTTATATCTTGTACATATATACGCACATACATGCATGCATGCATGCATGCATGCCTACCAACATACATACATACAAGCATGCATACATATGTACATACATATGTACAAACATGCATGTGCACATTCATGCATACATACATACGTACGTACATGCAACAAATACATAGGCACACATGTATGTATGTGTATATATATACACACATGTATATTCTATGCACGTATACATATGCGTACATATTTACATATGTGTATCCAAACATAGACAAGCGTGTGTTTTCCATGCTAGGTGTCTCGTTTGTTTATTCTCCTTCTATCCAATCTGCCTGTGCATCCATCGACCTATCCCTATCTATCTATCTGTTTTTGTGTCCACCTATCCTTGTATCCAACTATTCACCGATCTACCTCCATCTTGACCTCTGTCCCTCTCTATCTCTACCTACCTGTTTATCCCATGCTCTGTCTAGCTGGTTGTCATCTCTCTTTCTAGTTATCAACCTGTGTATCTATATTTGTCCAGATCTTTTCTACACACGAGCTTGTTTATTTGCTTGCTTACTTGCTTGCTTATAACTTGCGTGTAGCTGCATAGTTGCATGTGCAACGCAAAGACGAAGCATTAAGCGCATACGCCGTGACGCCACTGCACGAGGTTGGTGGAACCCCAAGTAGGCGAGCTTTTCATATACACAACCGACAGCAACAAAGGGTCTTCGGTGATCGGCGTTTGGAGTCTTTTGGTGGTTGAGGGGTGTAGAGGCTTTAGTGGCTCAGTGCACCCGGGTTGTTTATCTAGTGGGTTGATTTCTTTCATGGCGGATTCATGATGCTGGGCTGCATGGATTTTCGGGCTGACGCGTAAACTCTATAGTAGAATAAGGTTTTGGGGATTCGATTATACTGTCACTGAAATAAGGAACCCCCAAGATAGTATAGGTAATCATTAAGGCCCCTATATTAGGCCAAGCCGCATAACCGAAGGCACCCAGAGCCGACAGCCGCAATAGAGGCCATAAATAGCAATAATACTAATAGTAGTCATAATCATAATAATAACAATAATAGGGTTCCGTTGAAGGGGTCCTTTAAAGGGATCTATATAGGGGATCTATAGTAGGGTTCCATAGTAGCAGGTGACCCCGTGTCTGGTGGAGACAGCACGGCCGTCAGAGAGAAGCTCATCGACATCCAGGGAATTCAAAGTGCTCTGGGCCTTTTCATGGCGGTTTCATGGGAGGAAACACATTAAATTCGAACTCCGACGCCCTAAACCCTAGAAGCTGTAGCCTATGTGCAGGGCTTGGAAGATTGTCCCCCAGAATCCCCTCAGCCCCAACCCTAAACCCCAACTTTAAATCCTAAGCCCTAAAAGCTGTAGCCTTAGAAGATTGTCCCCTAACATCCGCGATGCCGTAAGTCCAAGCCCCAAACTCTAAACACGAGACCAAAATCGTCTCTAAAATCTCAATCAAGGCTCTAAACCCTGAACAAAAGAATCCCTAAACCGCAAATTTTGAACCCGCCCCTAAACTCCACGCCTTGAGCTTCAAGACCAAGCCTGAACCCCGAAGGTTAATATAGGGGCCCTAAATAATAATAGTAATAGTAATAATACAATGCTAAGAATGATAATAATATGATCATAGCAATAAGAATAAGAGTGATAATCATGCTAATCATAGGGTTCCTTTGAAGGGGTTCTTTAAAGGGATCTATAGGGGATCTATGGTAGGGTTCCATAGTACGGGAACTCATAGTTGCCTATTGTACTGTTTTCCGAGGTTTGTCTTATTATAGTTATAGTATAATGGGCCCCAAAACCCTATTCTAGTTATTATAAGGCCCCTATATTAGCTGATGGGTTCAGGGGCTTAGCATTTTTGTTATAGGGTGTAGGTTAATAGTGGTATACTAGGAACATAATTGGGTCCCTATATATTCCTTATAGTTACTATTACAGGGTGGGGGCCCCTTCTAGGGTGTAGGGTTTAGGAGCCCAGGCTTTAGTTGTTGAGCTTCGGAGAGGGTTGGGGAGAGGTGGAGTGTGTTTTAGGTATTGCCCCTTACAGTGAGAGTCTATAATAGGGCTACTATTAAGGTCCTCATATATGTCTATGTTATGAGTAGTATTCAACTATTGCTGAGTGGGGGCTGTACCCAAAGTTTATACATGAGTTTACGGTCTCGAGTTCAGAGTTTGGGCTTCGGGCTTGGGGTTTGGAGTCTTTAGGGTTCAGGGCTTTAGCTTGACATGACCCCCAAACCACGGAACTCCTACCTCCTGAGTTTTCCAAACTCTCAAGCCTTCAATCAGTTAAATCGGGTTTAGGGTTGATGACCTTATTACCTCCCCCCCCCCCCCCCCCCCGCGGCAAATTCTAAAACCAAGACAAGTTTTCGAAACACAGAGGTCGACAAAGAAGGCGTAGTATTCGTTCTATCCCGGGAAGGTATACCCCAGGCTCTAGTCTAGTTTTTATCAGGGCCCACCCCAACATGTGAAGTGCATGTCACAGGCATGCGAGTTAGAATCCTTGTTTAGGGAAGAGAGGGGTTTAATAAGAGTCGCGCGTTTACCTTTGAGCCGAAAGATGTAGAAGCTTGAGGCGCTGAAGGCTTCGAGGTAGTCGGATTGAATTCTTGAGCTCAGGCCCATTTCGAATTAGAGCAACTCCAAAGCCCAGAACTGTCAACAACCCGAAACAGGGAAGTTCCCTTAAAGATGGGGGTTCCTATAAGGCACCCTTAGTAGTATAGGGCCCCAAGTTAGGGGATCTGCTTTGTGGATCCTCCCGGGGGTCTGGGAACACCCCGAAACAGGGCTTCCGAAGCCAAGGATTCCCAGGATCCCAAGCCTCATAGGCCGAAAGGCCATTGAACCGCCGATGAAGCCGTGTTCATTGAAGGTCCGAGTAACCTTAAATGCTAAAGCCTATATACTCTGAACCCTAACACCGAAAATCCTCAAGCCTCAAACTCGAAGCAAGGCGATTTTGGAACCTGAATACGATGCCCTTATATGCGGACTACCGATGTGCGCACTAGAAAACTAGAGCTTGTGATCCTAATCAATCAGGTACTTCCCGAGCTTTTGCTGCGCTGCGGAGTGATGGGACCGTCGTTGCTTGGGGCTGGCCGAACTCAGGCACATCGTGGTCTGACACGTTCACGTTTAGGGTTCAGGGTTGCGCGTACTTGCTTACGGCTTCCGATTATGATTTCCTCTCATACTTAAAGGGTTTCTTTCATTTCAGGACTCTGGCTAAACTTAAATGCAACCCTGCATGTTGGGGCTTTCATATTGTGATTTTCATTTTAGGTCCTTACAAGGCTTTTGGGAAGGTCGTTTGGAGAGTTAGGGTATGGGCTTTAGAACTTTCTGGGTCAATTGCTATTTGGTACGGGCCCATCCCGAAAGACCACATAGACATAAGGATTCCACCAATGGGGGCTGCAGGCGTCTATTCACAAGGGGTCCTCTCTCTCTCTCTCTCTCTCTCTCTCTCTATCCGGGTCGATACTTAGTACCACGGTTCATGATATACATCCCGCATTGCCTTAATGACCCTAGACGATGGGAATAATTTATATTATATTTCTTATTTAACGGGTAGTGCAGGATTTGTATCAGCAACAGTAGTTTTGCTTAGGGCTCCCTTTTGTAGTTGCAGGGCACTACACCCCAAAGCCCCATCGGGGGTTTCACGGTCTCTAGAGGGCCCCATTGGCATGATGCTCATGTCGTTTAGGGTTCAGCGTTTCGGGTTTATATGTGTCGCAACATACCTCCGTAGTCCGGACATAATTGGCGCATCAGTGCCGCATCAGTATACCCCAAGCCCTGGTCCACGTATCAGTAGTTGCCCTGTTAGGCCCTCTGTCGGGAATCTAGGTGGCCGGGTTCATTTTGGATTGAAGATTTGTGTTGCGTGTTCGTAGGTTTTCATTCATGTGGCTTGGACAGGGTTTTCAGATGAAAGACCTGGGATTTTGTAGTTGGGTTTCTTAGATTTCCGAGGGTTTGCGGCCTGTGGGGCCTGCAGGTTGAGGATTCGAGCTTATTAAGGGCATTTAAAGGCAAGGGTTGTGGATTTTCAGCTACACGTACGGGACTGGGGCTTAAAGCTTGGGATTATGTAAAGCGTCCGGGAACTCAGAGGTTCAAGGACCGTAGACTAAGTGCATTGGGCTGGGGAACCCTATCAGACCCCAGCACCCATAAATCCTGACGCGCCTGAAAAATCAAAGAACCATGCCTTCCGGGGTTTCCTTGTGTATCCATAGTATAAATTATGTGAACAACGCCGGAGTCTTGTTTTAATTATGCAGGAGCTGACAATCTTCGGAACGCTGTGCTATGTCTCAAAATGTGTCGACCTTTTGTGGCCTCGCTCTGTCCAGGTCAGACAACTTTGAACCGACAAAAGAAAGGTTATATCAGAAGCGCTTCCCACGTGGCTCATGGTGGTCACTCGATCTGGCTGTGAGGAAGAATTTCGCTTCAGCTGTGTGGAGTTTATACATCCGAACGAGCACAAAGCATCCGAGACCGTTTCGATTCGTGACGGCGCATATCACCCGTTGCCTTTGCATGAACATGATGATCTCTCCCTGACCGGCAAGTCGACTTGCTTGAGGATGGCCCATTAGCAGGGGCTCGCACAGCCTGACTCCGCATTCCCTCTTGCGCTCGCCCCAAACCTGAGTTCTTGAGACCTTCAATCTCGAACCTTAAGCCCCCTTTAAAGAACCTTCACATGGGTGTTACGGTTGATTGAAAGGGTTTTTAGGATTTTGGGGATGCTGAGTGCTTGAGTGCCCAAAGTTGTTTGTTCATAGGAGTGGGTTGAGTGCCAACATGTGAAGTGGTCTCTTGAACGGACTTGATCTTGCCGGACCATTCCTTATACGGGCCTTTAAACTTCAAACTTCAAACACTACATGGAGATTGCGCTTTTCCCTGAGACTTCCACATGCGAAATGCCGAAGCGTGACCTCGCAGGCGGCAGTACAAATTCCGTGGGCCACCTCCTCTATGATGTGCAAGCATCTCGCCGAGAATCGGGGTCGAACAATTCGTGACACTATCCGTGTATCGTCCCTATGTCAATATCCTATAATACTATAGCCTCAACCCTAAACCTTGGATTCTGCCCCCACTCAGTAACGGTTGAACATTATATATGAAGTATAGGGCTTTTGCTGCTGGCCCTATTATGGATTGCTACTCTATGGGGGCAGTGCCCAACCTACCCCCTTAAATGTACCCCTATAACCGTAAATCCTACAACATACCCCCCCCCCAACCCTGATTGTTTTCCTTCAGACTTTACGGGTCCTTTGGGACCCAAGGTTCCATCGGGGCTCCTTAACGGCTTTTTGCAGGATCTACAGGGGTGCCGTATGTGTGTCGCAGGGCTTAGCTGCAGTGGAGGAACGGCACAATACGAGCTTTGGGCTCGCGGTTTCTACTGGGGCTAGGTCTTAAAACCTATGCCCCTACACCCTAAACCCTTAAGCAATACAAAACAACCAGCACTTTTAGGGTTTTCAAGGATGGGACCCCGCATTCGCCCTGTAAAGCACCGAAGCTCCGAGGAACTCCGCAGTTCCTTCGGTGCCTTCGCCGCCTTGCGAGGCGATGGCCGAGTGGCTCCTGGGCGTGGAAGCGGACGAGGGCTTAAGACATCTGATCGGACGGTTTAGAGTTTATCCTTTAGGGTTTATAGTTGTAGGTTTTCTTGGGGGTAATTTTGTAAGGTTTTTATGGGAGCACCATGACCTGAGGAGATGGAGAGGAAAATGCGCTCTAGTGGGAACTCCGGTATCCAGCACTGGGTTTCTATGAGGGAACCCCTGACCCAATCATTACGGAATAGCTTCAAGTAGAGACAGCCACGGAAGAACAGGAGACATATTGCCAGGCCCCTCACTTCAAACCCAAAAGCTTCAACAGAATCAAGCTTAAACCCCCAAACCCTAGACATCAAACCTCAAACCAAATTCCCAGGCTCTATGAACACTAAACCTAAGGCTGCCAAAATTTGGCGCGGGATTCGGGGCTTTGGGGTGTAAGGGTTGAGGGTTCGCGATGTATGGTTTTGGCGTTTCGGACTTAAGGTTTGCATGTAGGTTAAGGCCTTGATTATTACAGTTAAGGGTTTCAGTTTATCAATCCCATGACCCATTACTTCAGTAGATTTTTCTTGGGAGTTAAGATTCGCAGTGCCCGAATCATAGGGCTGTCGGTACCGAATCCTTCTAGTAGAGTAGTTATGGGTACTTGAGTTGTATTGGTTTCACTATTTGAGTGCTGTATCAAGCCCACAAGCCCCGAAACCCGGAAGCTCTAAGCGCTAAACCTTGAAGGAGCGCGAGAACACCCTGTCCATAAACTCGCATAGATCCTAGGGAGACCTTGCGAATCCTGTAAGCAAACCCTAAGGGTCCATGTACCTAAATAGTATATACATTGGCCTTAAAGTACTCCCTATATGGGTACATTGGTCCCAAAGTATATACTATTTGGGTACATGGACCCTCAGGGAAACATCTGAAAATCAAAGCCGGCTGATTCGCCGAGATCACCTGGGGCTCTCCCGACTATGGCGGTGACATGGGAGATTCTCAGGCGGGTGCAAGGATTTTGTGGGGCGTGTTACTCAGGCATCTATAACGTGTAAGCGTCGGATTTGTTAAGAAGGTCAACTGTTCAAGATGAAATGATTATCTCTGGGCCCCAAACACAGGATCGTGTCGCAACAGTTCCTTAACTCCTGAAAATTGCCATCCACCGACCCGTCCCCGACTTTCCCTTCGCCGTCCTATGGAATGCTGTATAGTGCTTAGAGTGCTTATGAGAGTTTCGTATAGGCGCCTTCGAAATTAGAAGAAGGTTTTTGGATCTACTATGGCTATGGTGTGGGTATCCCTAAACCCTAAACCCTAAACCCTGAATGAAGCTTCCAGGCTCAGTCCAATTCCCACTCTTCCCCTCCCCTTTGCCTGTAGGATGGTTGACCCAGGTCAGAACCCCTAAACCAGCAATCGCTATGCAAGCCCTATGTAGGGAGCCCATGCCAGGCGCAGCTCAGGGGCGTTGCCAAGATCCATGGATGTTCAGTGGTATTATGTTTTGAAGCTTGTTTTGGTATTCTTGTCATGATTATTGTTCCTTGTAGTTTTGCAGTTAATCGCAATACTGCTTTTCTCCATAGTCACATTCTTATTATTGCTAGTTGCTAGAATCAACATTCTGAGTATCGCTATATAGCTGCCGGCGTGTTACAGCATAGGATCCACGCCTCGCATGCCGCCTTCGCGGCCATCAAGCAGGAGCGGGCTTTGGGAGGAGATTGACGGCTTGCAGGTTTTGGGATGCGAGCGAAGACATTGTTCTTTTACGCATATCTTGTAAAGTATGTTTCGAAAGGGTTGGAGCATTCCTTTGAGTATGTGCCTAGAGCAGATTCGCTGTGGTTGTTGGTGTCTTTAGCTGAGAACATGTGGGCAAACCTTGGAAAGGCAGCCCTGCGAGCGGCACTATGTAGAACCGAGACAAGGCCATTGCAAAACCCTGCAACGGCCGCGCAGATCTCTGGAACGGCCACGCAACGATTCGAAATCAAATGCAATCCTGCTTGGGTTCATCGTGGGAGCTTAAGCTGCCACCTAAACCGTAAATCCTACGATGCCTATATATCTCTGACCCCTAGAATGCTAAATCCTACAACCATCTAGAACCCGAAATCATCAAACTTGAATGCCCGCGATCCGAAGCAGCTTACGCAGGATGGCACAGTGGTAACCTGGGGCGGAACAGATCATGGTGGCAACAGCTGCCCGATGCAGGATCGACCTCCGCCAGTTGAATCGGCTTATATCAACCATGTTGGCGGTTACGGCTAGAGGACTCGTAGTCTTCTTGAATTCAGACCTTCTGACAGGCATTCAATTGAGTGAGTCCACAGCCAAAGCAGAAGCTGCTATTCTCTGAACCCTTCCTTTCCTGTTCTGTATGTCAGTTGCAACGAGTTTACAGTGTTGCGATGCGTTTGAGCTTTCTCAGCGGTCTCTGCGCTTGCAGGATCAGCTCGTCCAGGTGGAGAAGCAACCTGTCTGAGTTTAAGTCTTGGACTGGAGGTCATTCTGCAGATAGCTTATACGTAAATGGGTGGTTGTCAAAATTAGGGTCCCTTTGTGGGTCCTTATTATAATTCGGCACATAATACTTAGGGTACCCAAAAAGGGGACATCATTTTGACAACTACCCAAATGTATATCTGCAGGGTTTAGGAGATAGGCAGGATGCTGTGCTGTGCTGCAGAAGGGCAGGGCATGTTGTCAGTGTGGTGCATACATGCAGGGTGCGACATGGTATCGCATGGGTAATGGTGCAGAACAAGTGACGGCTTGCGCAGCACTTGGGTCTAACTCGTCGTCGATCACTTCTACGTCCGAGTTGATTGATATGAAACAAATTGGGGACCCTAATATAGTACCCGAAATAGTAGGATCCTTAGTATAAGGACCCCAAAACTACGGTACCCCTACCCAAGAACCCCTGACTCTAAGCAGACTATCGGAGCCACAAATCGCGTCCTGAGGCCTGCAGACTCGAAAGATAACACCACATCCCCTATAAACCTTGAACCCTTGAACCCCAAACTCCTAAGTAAGCTGCTAGCTATACCGTTTTACCCTAAACTCTTAGATTACTAAACCCTAAACCCTAAAGCATACATCCCCCGCGCTTTTGTCACCGAGGATCTTCTGCACCGTGAGGGCATTTGCCGCTCTGCGCACGGACGGCAGCGTTGTCACCTGGGGCGCCTCGCCTTGGCCCAATAAGTTCTTTGGGTGGATTCCTTTTGAGGGGTTTCTCTCACGGTTCTCTTGATCCGGGATTCGGTTAGCCCTAAGCTGTTTTGTGGCTTTCTAGAAGGGTTCTCTTGATCAGGGACTCGTGAAACTGGATTAGGGTTCCAGGGCTGTTTGGATCAGTCTTCTTATAGGGACTCTCTTATTCAGGAAGTTTTGCGAGGACCATCTTATTTAGGGGTTCTTATAAGGGCCTACTGATTTAGGCGTGCTGAAACGGGCTCGATCGGGACATATCGGGACTGATTAGGCCTTCTGCTGGTGTTCTGCATTGGTGTTATGGTGTGTTTAAGGCTACTACCTTCTTCAGGGGTATCTTCACCCGTTTTGGGTGGTGCAAGGGCAAGGACCGATAATCATACAACATAGAGGTCAGCTGCCATCGTGGCCGTAGTCGCGAGCATTGTCTTTGGAGGCGCAAGAATGCAAGTGTTCAGAGTCGTGGTTTGGTGGCGGGACCTGCAACTACGGAAGGTTACCCTACAGATGGCGGGGACAGCAGCTACGTCCAGGACCGCGCTTGACGCTCACACCCGCTTTAGGTGAAATCTAGAACTCGGGGCGGCTTCTACTATGTTGGACGGCTACCCTGAGCCCCAAGTCCTGAAGACCTCACTTCATCCGGCTCTTTCTGTGGAGATTTGCGGTGGAGAGGCATCGGCTATAAGGGCCTTCGGTTTCGGGTTCAGGGATGATGCTTCCGAGCCTAGGCATCACGTGCTATCGTGTTATGGCTCTGTACATCATACAAGGCCTTGACATGCCAGCCGTAAGAAACCATAGTTTGATTTCACGGATCACGGTTGGCTTGCATTACAGTAGAATCCAGAAAGTTGGAATATCATTATCATACTCCCTTTATGGTAAATTATAGGGTATCCTATCCTGAAACCATATTCCAACTTTCTGGAGTTCCCTGTACATCACCCTGACAGCTACAGTCGGCGTGCCGACAAACTGTTTCAAGGACCAGGACGATCCAATCAGCTTTGTGTCACGTCCGAGTTCAGTACCTCTTCAGTACCTCCCCGAAAACGCGACACAGACCCCAAGCCTAAACACGCGCAGGACCAACTGCAGAAAGTGCGGGACATTCAAGGCTCGCCTGTTTTGCTTGTGCGTGCCTTTGGGGTTCTTTTCTCCTCTTGTAACTTGTGTATTGTGTCGTCTGAAAGTCGTATCATTCAAATTGATCTTAACATGCCTGTAGATATTGATTACAAAGCATCACCCGTGACAGGGTTCTAGCCGATAACACAAATGAACCCTATACTGTCTAGAAGCCCAAACCCTGAGCCCTAAACCGTTTCGAAACCGACGACCGATAGACCCTAAACTATTGTCTCCTTAGGAATTATTTTTGTATGTTTGTTCATATACAACCCAAAAGAATATTAAGCATACTATTTTTATTATGGTTCTAAAGGGGGTATAGTAAAATGCTTGGGGTTTCTGCGAGGCAATCTCGCCGCCTTCGCCGCAATCCGTGAAGACGGACGTGTGGTGACGTGGGGTTGCGCAGATGCAGCAAGGATCCTAACAGGAACCCTTTCAGGGCTCTACAGGGTGTTTTTGGGGCTTATGGGTTTAATGGTACCGTCTGATCGTCCTTTCCACAAAACTAAGGCCCTCATATTTTGGACATGAAAGGATGTAATTATTAGGAATTGCGCGGGGTTTAAGTATAACTAGGGTGCTCGGATTAAAGTGATTTGTTACGATAAGATCGACACACTCTTAGGGGGGTGATCTCAATGGAACCATGCTCCCGCTCGTCTATGCAGAGTTTGCGACGTGGTTCCATTCTTGGGCATGGTTGTTTTTTTAAGGAAAGGATGCTAACCGTAAAGCTTGTCCTTCAGACCTCAAGCTTATTAAATCCTCACCAGCGGGTCCATATACACTACTAGCATGGAGTTAGGCCGTAAAGGGGATGGTGTTTTGGGACCTAATTAAAATGGTAGTTAGTATATATGGACCCTCTGAAACCTGAACCCCACGCGCTGAACGTGCTTGACCCCTTGATCCCGAAACCCCCAAAGCCCCAAACCTTAAGCGGGCGGAGCCCAAGGCTATCCTGACTATGGGGGCGATGCTCGGCAGCGCCGTTGTCAGAATGCATCGTGGGGTTTGGGGCAAAGGATGAGGGGTTTAGGGTTTAGGCATTTACGGGTTTAGGGGTTTGTAGGGTTCAGGGTTTGGGGCAAGGGTGTCATGTGCCTTCCAGCTTTGCTGAATCCCAACCTTTCTTTCTCTAGGGCTTTGAAATGGCCTGCAAAGGAGGGCTGCACAGAGGTTAATTAGTATATTATCGCTGCGTTAACCGTTGGATAGGATTCCCTATACAGATGTAGTGGTAAAAAGATTCATCGTAATTCCCGACTATGTAGTATTTGTAGCATATGGCTCGGAATCACCTGGTTTCCACATCAGTCGAGCAAGCAACCTTTAACCATGTTGCGACAGCACGATTCCATGTAGTTCCAAGAGAAAGCAGAAAGCTGGAGAAACATGGGAGCTTCCGAAAATGGGGGACCCTAATATAGTACCCTAAATAGTAGGAGCCTTATTATAAGGACCCCAAAGTAAGGTACCCCCTGTTTTGCCACTCTCAAAGGGTAAGGACGTAGGGTTTGAACTTTTGGAACATGGCTGCAGGGCTTTGGGGTTCACCGTTGAGGACTTCTGTCGTTTAACTTGACACTCAAGAGCTCGAGGCTGCAATAACCACAAGGCCTGAAGCTGCAGGGTTTAGGGGTTTAGGGGTTTAGGGTTTCAGAACCCTAAACCCTAAACCCTAAACCCTATGGCTTCAGGTTCCGGGGTTGGTCTAGAGTTCCGGAGCTGTGTGGTTCAAAGCTTCAGGCCTTGGAGTATCGGGCCTCGGGATCTTCGGTCTCGGAGTGTGGAAATTTCAAGGCGTAGGGCTTTCTTGGAGGTTCAGGGGTACTTATAAGCAGGGTTATAAGTAGGGTAACTATACTTATAACCCATATTAGGGACATATAACCCCACTTATAACTACCCCTGAACCTTCAAGTAAGGGTCTCATCGAATGGCACCGAGCACGCCTCCGAAATATCCGCAGCGCCCCTCGACGCCTCCCAAGGCCAAACCGATGTCGGATGTGGCAGTGGGGCCAAGCCTCCGGGGGCTGTGGTTCTTCCTCTGCCTCCGCCGCCTATGGAAGCACCGCCGACGTACGGCTGGATCCCCAGCCACTACAGCACTGGACCTCGGACGATTTGCTCTTCGCCTTCGGGCGAGTCTTACCATACACAGCTCCGACAGGGCCTGGTGACACCGGCCGAGCAGGTACTTATAAGTAGGGTTATAAGTAGGCTAATAGGCTAACTATATTTATAACCCATATTAGGGGACATATAACCCCACTTATAACTACCCTTGAACCTCCAAGTAAGGGTCTAAAGGACCCAACAGTTAGGTACTCGGTTTTAGGATCGTAGTTATGTAGGTTAGGCTTTTGGAGATTGGGTACTTGGACCCTTGGGGTAGGGACTTGATCAGTCCCGTCGTCGCGGGCCTCACTATGGTAAGAGTTGTACTGTCACGGATACTTGGATGGGCATGCTATGTCTGTTCGGAGAACCACCGAAAATCTTTCAATTCTCTGCAAAAGCTACAGCAGTTTAGGATGCGGGCACCTCCTAACAGTATTCCAAGCCCTGTGAAAAGCTTCTTACAACCCTACCGTCCCTTAGCCCGAAGCCCTAAACCCTGCAAACCCCGAATCCTATCAACCCCTCCAGTGTGTAGGTCTTGCTTTGCAATCCTAGAGCTACATCTACAAAGCCGCTTTAAACTTTACAGGCCCGAAGATGGTTTTATTGGAGCTATAATAAGCATTTTACCGGGATATCCCTACCTTGTTGGGCTTCCTTTTAAGGAGTTTATATGGGATATCCCTATCCTAATTTTTGCTTATGTGCTTTTTTGGGGCCCCAGATTAGGGTTTGAAGCTTCGGGCACATGTAGGGGGGTAGAGCTTGGGGTTTAGAGCGTTTAGCCCTAAGGGTCCACGTACTCATAAAGTATATATACATTGGCCTTAAAGTATTGACTATATGGGTAGATTGGGCCCAAAGTATATGCCATACTATGGGTACATGGACCCTTAGGGTAGGGATTATGCAAGGGTAAAAGGAGGGACCCTTAACAAGGACCCCCAGGTAGGGGTCCCCATTAAGGGTCCCTCCTTTTCCCCTTTGAGATTAGTGAGTTTAATGTCTATTTCGCCAGGGTGTGGGGCTTCAAGCTGCAGTTTTGGACAGCCAAGGACAGTGAGGCAGTCCAGGCACAGCTCACTGGCGTCCGACAGCCGTTGGGGTCGCACTATACCGTAGAGTTTGGGGTTGATTCGTTGAGGGGTTTAGGGGTTGAGGGGTTTAGAGGTTTGGGGTTTAGAGATCAGGGGTTTAGGGGTGCAGGGTCTGGGGTTGAGGGTTTAGGGTTTAGGGAAGTACAAGACGATTCAACATTCCAACAAGGCTGCAGGGGCATGGTTGGACCCTCTCTACTTGGAGGTTCAGGGGTACTTATGAGTAGTAGGATGACTATGATTATAACCTATATTAGGGGACTCTGAACCCACGTTCTTGCTGGACCTGTTCCTCAAAAGAGCATTATGACACAAGTGTCTATACTGTTCCTCCTGGCCTACCCATACTAAAATGTAACAAAGGACCCCCCAAAATAGAATAGGCAAAAATAAAGGCCCCTATATTGCTGTTCTCTCCCGGGATTCAAAGTCCAGCTGAGGATTACAGCCACCTCGCGGGCGTTTGCAGCCCTTCGCGAGGATGGTTTGGTGGTGAAGCCTGGCTGAAGGAGGTAAAATTGTGGGGTTTACATCAACCCTGAAGGACCTACCTTTTTAAGGACTTATATAAGGAAATCAGAATCAGGAACCCTAAGAAGGTAGGTTATTCAATTTTAAGGTAGGCTTTAGGATAGGGTTTAGGGTTTAGGTGTTAGGATATGGTAATACCTAAACCCAAAGCCCTAAGGCCCTTGACCCTAAACCCTCAACACATAGCAATGTAAAAGGTCCGGGGAACTAGTATGTAATGATATCCCCACGTGCTCCCCTACTCTTACTGTAGCCCAAATGCCCGGAAGATGAAGCCCGGCTTTTAGGAAGTTTGAGGTTTGTGGTTTCAGGCTGATTGTTGCGGGCTGGAGGTTCCGGGTTTGAGTTAAGGTTCATGTGGGTAGTTATCAACAGTAAGGCCCCTAATTGGGTACCCTAAATATTAGGTGCCGTATTATAATAGGGACCCCAAAAGGGACTATATGATTTTGACAACCACCCATGTGTTTAAGAGTTTGAGCGGGCGTGTTTGAGATTGAAGTTGCGGGTGTAAGTTGGCTTACGGTTTAGGACATTGGTGTTCCGGTTTAGGGTTTACGGTGGGGTTTCGTTTTAGGGTTTGGTTCCCAGATGGATTCAATAAGAGATACCCCGAACCCTACCAATAGTCACGTACTTCCAATCTCGGTCGTTTGCATAGCAAACCCTCCCTATGTCTTGACAATAACGACAACCCTGAAACCTAAACACTAAATCGTTGGTTTGGAAGGCTTCTGTCAGGGTCTTTGCAAGGGTTCTGTGAGGGTTGTACGAAAGGTGTATGAGGTGGTATGACCGAAATATTTTAAACCCTGACGAAATGGCCTTGGCCGACGAAGTTTTGGCCTTGGCCGACGAAGGGTTTCGTCGACCAAGGCCAAAAGCGTTCGTCGCCCAAGGCCAAAACTTCGTTGGCCAAGGACTTTCCTAATCCGACGAATTCGGCCCGAACCCTATATAAAATAATAGTCCGAACCCTCAAATGATAGCCGAGCCCTAAAATAGTAGTCCGAACCCGCAAATAACGGTCCGAACCCGAAAGTAGTGGTTCGAACCCTAAAATAGTAGTCCGAACCCTAAAATAGTAGTCCGAACTCTAAAGTGATGGTCCGAACCCAAAATAATGGTCCGAACCCTAAAATAATGGTCCGAACCCTAAAATAGTGTTCCGAACCCGAAATTATCGTCCGAACCCGAAAGTATTGGCTCGAACCCTAAAATAGAAGTCGGAACCCTAGTCCGAACTCTAAAATAGTACTCCGAACCCTAAACAAATAGCCCGAACATAAAAATCATAGTTCGAACCCCAAAAAATTGTCCGAGCCCTAAAATAATAGTCCGAACCCTCAAAATAGTAGTCCGAACCATAAAATACTCCGAACCTTAACATAGTAGTCCGAACCATAAAAAACATATTCCTAACCTTAAAATACCTGAAAAGTAGTGTGTGAAGCTAAGTTGTAGGTAGAACAAAGGACCTGGTATTTTCTCAATGCTATGGGATTCTTGGGTGCGTGGGTACTCAGGGTTTAGGGTTTAGGGATTCTGTCTAAGCTGTAAATACGACTACCGTAAAACTGCTCGATCCGGAGATGCTGAACCCTAAACCCTAAACACCGTAAACCTTAGGGAAGCATGGACCCTCTGAGGACTTGGGGTCATGACGCTGAAGGCGGAAGCTCGTCAGTAGAAGCCAGAAAGTTGGAACATTATTATAGGACTTAGGGTTTTGGGCTTTAGGGCTTCGGGTTTAGGGTTTAGGGTTCAGAAGATTTGGATTTCAGGTTACACCGGTTGAAACGAACTGGTTTAGGGCTAGCGGTTTACGGTTATTTACAGACTTTCATTCTGATTTTGTGATTCTGGGGACGAGCTTCAGATTCATGTATGGTCGGTTTTAGCTGATCGGCCTGGGTTGGGTGCTCTTAGGATTTTGGGTTCTGAAGGGGGTCGAGGGCCGGGCGCTGGCGGGATTTAGAAGTTTCAGGGGACAAAAAAAACACATAAGCATAAGCATGTTATAGGGATATCCCTACCATAATGGGCTTCCTTATAAAGGGGGTTTATATGGGATATCCCTATCCTAATTTTTGCTTATGTGCTTTTGGGGGGCCCTTAAGTTGGTGTGTCGGCTCGAACCTGACCTCGAAGGGGAAAAGGAGGGTCCCCTAATGTCCCTCCTTTTACCCTTGGATGAACCTCTTGTCTGAAGACCCCCGCCTTCATAGGCTCGATATGGGAGTTTCCGAAAATTCGGGGTACCTTATTTTGGGGCCCCTATAATAAGGATCCTACTATTTAGGGTACTATGTTAGGGTCCCCTAGTGTCGGAAACTCCCATATTGATCAGTTTGACAGAAAAGCATCATATAGCCTGAAAGATATGCAGATATTACCTGTACTCCTTGCGGTTCCTGACCATGGTCGTATTATGATAAAGTAGATCCCGGGTTTCAAACTACCCAGAGACTCCAGTATCCCTTAATTTAGGAATATACCTTAAATCATGTTAAGGATCCTACTGTAATTTAAGGTATATCCCCTAGTTCAGGGATATACTCATTAAGGAATATACCTTAAATCAAATTAAGGATCCTACTATAATTCAAGGTATATCCCCTAGTTCAGGGAAAATGGAGTCTCTGGGTACTCAGGCCCCCGGACTACCCCAAGAACACCCAGAGTTCTCCTTACAAGGCCCCTCGGCTTCATGGCCCTGCGAAGAAGCAGTCCCCAACCTGCGGGGGTTTAGGGTTCAAGGCTTTGGGGTTTATAAGGGCTCAGGGTGAGGGTCTAGGGGGAAGTGGAGTCATAGCCTACCTTATGATGCTTTTAAGACATATATATATATATATATATATATATATATATATCCCGCATTTCTGCGCAACCCAAAAGGTCGAGGTGCCCGAATGCCGGTGCTATACCGTGTCTTATGTATCGAACACCATTTCTATTCTCATTGTTTGATCTATTGCAGCCCTTCTATGTTGGAGCCGGAGCCCTATTATCTGGTGCAGACATTCGGTCTGGGTTCTCGTTTGATACAACGTGTAACATAGTGCGAAAGCCAGCCCCAAGGTGACAGCAGTTCCGTCCAGGACCGGCTGTTCGGTGTTTTCGATCCCCGGCTTCATTTCTACGCTGGAAATTCTAGGAATCTGAATGTGCTTGCACTAGCTTTTTGTGGATTGGGACAAGGAAGATATGAAAGAGCAGCAGGATATGTCTAGCTCTTCAGTTCATGCCACTGAGGATATCCGAGCGAGCTGTGGTGCTTTTGTGGCCGTGAAGGCCGCGGCTCGGCTCGCTTGGCATCTACTTGAGGGTCGTTTCCAGATCCAGGGCTCTGGGGTTTCGTGCCGTTTTGGTTTGGCTAATTGGGGACTTTCTTGCTGGGCTCGGTGCTTCAGAGGGTAAAGGTTTCAGGGTTTGTTTTGACAGAGGTTTGGGGCTCGAGCCTCATTGATCAATCGAGGCTCGGGTGAATTACCACAGGATTTGGGTCACGGACATCAGCGTTGAGCTTTGGATGCACCCCATACTGAGCCTCATTGTCATGAACCTCCAAATGCTGAACTCTGATTCGCCTTAATGTGGCCTAAACCTGAGTCCCAAATCCGAAGATCTCCCTCATGAGCCTCCAAGCCCCTGAATTCTTAGCCCAAACAATCCCGCTGGAACCCTAAACCCTGCACCTCTTACCCCGAGCAAACCCCCAACGAATCCAATGCCTCATAGCGGGAAAACCTGACCCTCCCCCCAAATCACATGTGAATATCACCATGAATCACGGAAACTTCACAGGAAAGCCACACGAAACCTCGCAAGCTAGACAAGCCCCGCGACACGCGCATGACCTTAAACCCTAAGCTGTGTGAAACCCCTGCCTACGGCTCCAGGTACCCATATAGTATATACTTAGGCCTTAAAGTACTTATAATTATATAGAGACCCCTTTAAGCCTTAAGTTCCAATTTCAACACCTCGAAACCTCAAGCTTCTGAAGCAAACTTGGTCCCAACAGAATTCACCAAGAATGCCCGATGTAGGGGCCTTAATGACCCGAATAGGCTTTGGGGTGTATTATGTTACAGCTATCATAAGGAACCCCCAAAACCCCATTCTAATTATGAAGGCCTCTACAGTAAGCGAGCTTACATAAGAGCCAAGGACGGCACGGCCGTGACATGGGGCCATCCCCTTTGGGGCCTCTCGTCATCATGGGTAGCTGGTTCAGGGCTTTAGGATGTTTTTTTGTTTAAGGTTTAGGGTTTAGGATCTTTTTTTGTTCTGGGGTTTAGTTAGGTCTAAGGGTATGGGGGTTAGGGTTGTACGGGTTTAGATGCGTCCTGTGGGGTTTAAGACATGCACATAATGCCTGCTTTGGGCTGTCCGGAGTGGTCGAGAATGGACAAGAGGCGGGCTTCTGCTAGTTTCTTCCGCGGGCTCTTAGATTTCATCTGCTTCTTGTCGTGGCGCAAAATGAAAATTTATGGTTGTCGGTGGGATCAGGCTTAAGGTTTTAGGGTCCAGGCTTTGGGGTTTTGGTGTTATGAGGCTTTAAGGAAACCGCCATAAAAACCTCATCGAATCCTTGTAATTAAAGCCATCTAACACTCCACAATAAAAACAAAAACTTTCCAGCACTCTCAGATTAACAGATCCGTATTTAGATGGCCGTATCCCCTGAAGTAGCCTGTATACATGTACTACAACACTATACCCTGCTAATTAGTAGTAAAAGCCCGTAGTATCGCTAAACCCCTTGTAGCCTCTACGTACCTTGTGATGCTTTTGTATCCCCTAAGGGTCCATGTACCCAAATAGCATATACTTTGGGCCCAATGTACTCATATAGGGAGTACTTTGAGGCCAATGTATGTACTATAGATGAGTACATGACCCTTAGGGTGGTTTGTCGGGTGTTGCGCCTGGAGGTCCGACCTAGACTTTCCGTTCAGGTCTCGAGACACGGAGACCGTATGGCTTGGTGACTACGGGCCGAGGGGATTAATTTAAGGGCGTCATGAATCTATATATACTTTCACGATAAAGGCTGTGTAGGGTTTTCAGGGTTTGCCAGTTCGGGTTGGGGTTTGAGGCTTCGGAAGTCTAGGAAGTTTAGCGCTTGGGTTTCAAAATCTCTTGAACCTTGTGCCTCAAGGTGGCGACAGCAGCACAGTTCGAGATGAGCTTGTGAATCTGGCCATTTAGCAAATTCAGCATTGACTGTGGACCCTGCCTGCTTACTATAGGGGCCTAAAAATTACCTATACTATTTTTGGGGGCTCTTTGTTTCACTTACAATATAATATGCCCCAAAATCCTGTTCTAAAGATTAAGGCCCCTATTTTTCCTCCTTGTAGTTGTCGATTTGCCGGAGCCTGGCAATAAATTTATACGTTTCCACGATTACTGCCACCGGCGCTGCTTACTACTCCTCCTGCTGCTGCTAGCACCACTACCACCTACTACTATTACTACTGCTGCTACTACTACTACTACCACTACTACTACTACTACTACTACTACTACTACTACTACTACTACTACTACTACTACTACTACTACTACTACTACTACTACTGCGTCTACTACTGCTCCTACTCCTACTACTCCTACTACTAAGTATTCCTACTACGACCTCTACCAACATCACACCACCAGCACCAGCTCCGTACCACCAGCTCCAAACCACCAGCAACACCACACCACGACCGCTGCCTCTGCTACCACTGCCACCTCCTCTACGACAGCGATGGCAGCTAGTGTATTACTGCTTCGACGACGACTACCGGCCTGTGCCGCTGGGATTTCTGTTTCTAGAGTCTCTGGTGACACATGTGCTACGATTGCGTGCACATCGCGTATCTAGATGTATGCAAATTTACTTGGAGTGTGTATAATTACATATGTAATATTTTGTATGTATATATGTATGTATGTATGTATGTATGTATGTATGTGTGTATGCATGCATGCATGCATCTGTGCCTGCCTGCCCGCCTGGATGGATGGGTAGGTGATGGATGGATGGATGGATGGATGGATGGATGGACGGACGGGCGGAGGGATGGATGGAGGGATGGATGGATGGATGGATGGACGGATGCGAACAAACATACCTACCCACATACATACATACAAAAATACGTGCAACCATACCTGAATATGCCGCATGCACATGCTTACGGATGCGTGCACGTATCTTCAAGTTCAAAGGCGTACAGCCCAACCCGTAATCCCGGGATTTAGGGTCCCTGCCTGTCCTGACGGCAGCAATCCGGTTTGCTCCAAGAGCAATCTTCACTGCTTCCCGCAGCAGTTTGCTTCCGAGACAAAGGGATCAACTACAGTTTAGATGATTCGGGTGAACTAGTATGTTTTCAGAAAGTAAGAGTACCCTCTATAGGGTCCTTGTGAAGAGTCAGTGAAGAGGATCTGAGTATCTCGGGCGTATAAGGTTGCCTAAGTGTTTGCAGCCCCTCCTCTACTGCATGTCCTATGCCTATGACTTCACTGAGGATCTCTTTGTGGGTTGCATTCAGCGGCAGCACCCTGACACGTTCGAGCCCAGCCGTTCAAACTTCTTACAGAGCCGTGAGCTTATAGTTTAATTCAAGTAGCCGCGGACCCAGAAGTTCAAGTGCGGCCTCAACCCTGAAATCCTAAACCCCAAACCCTGAAACCCTGAAATCCTAAACCCTAAACCCTGAAACCCTAAGCCCTGAAACCCTAAATCCCTTAACCTCAAGCCCTAAGTCCTCTGACCGTCAAGCGCAAAGCCGTATAATGAAGACTCTATCATGGGTCGCTGAGGGACCGGTAGTTTCACATAAGAAGCCTGATCCCTCAGTAATATTCTTGCCTTGGGGTTCCGTATCCCCCGTGTTCTGATCTGATCATTGTACGGCCGCTACAAGATCCACATTTTCTGGTCTTCTGTTCTGGTTTTCAGCTATAAACCCTGAAGCACGCTGCCCAAAAGTGACCTTTCTGGTCCCGAAGTGACATGGATGTCCTTGCAAAAAGGATCCAGGTACTCAGTGGACTTATAGGTACATCGGAGGTTCAGAAATCTCGGACCCTAATTTATATTCCAAAGAATCGGATCCATATCATAAGTTCAACTGACCTTTCTTTAGCCGACTTCCAATACATTGAAATCGGCTTGAAAGCAAACGCAATCGAACAAGCGTTAATACTATCCCAAAGGTTCCTGTTTATACGTATATCGCATCATCATGTACCCCAAGACCCTCTTGTGATTGCAAGAGCCCCTAGATCAAAGGGAGTTCATCATCAGGATCCTCAGGCCCATGTGCCCTAAATGCAGACTCTCAGCATAAGGATCCCTACTTGGAGGTTCAGGGGTAGTTATAAGTGGGGCAAGAAGTCCCCTTACTATGGGTTCTAAGTATACTTACCCTACTTATAACCCTACTTATAACTGCCCATGAACCTCCAAGTAAGTTCAATCTCCAGTTATAGAGTTGGCCACACACACACACTCTACAATGGAAATCCAAAAGCTGCCTGGATCCTATGGCTTTGCACACTTCTCGCATGATGCCAGGTGCTTCCTCCTGGACTCTAGCCTAAACAGGTAGAAGGATCTAACAGGGCTACCATAAGTGGCACTACAAGGGTTACCATAAGGGTGATGAGACTTGCTATAAGGGTTCCTCCTAGGGCTACTCTAAGCCCTACCATACGGGGATACTCTAAGTCCTTCTGTACCATTGCAAAAGCCTTAAAGTTCCTTCCCCCAAGTCCGAAAGCACACAGACACACCGTACCTTAAGTTTTGAAGGTTTGGATCAGGGTTGCTGATTTCAACTCAGATATTTCAATTCCATTCTAAGGTTAGGGGTCACAGGTTACAATGCTAAAACGCAACAGGTTTGAATTACTTCCCCCCGAAGGCTCATGAAGCCCACCTAGACCCGCGTCCAATATGCTCCTGCATATAGATACCCAGGGATCTTTACGCTTAGAACAGGGTTTTGTGGTATATTGTGTTTAGCAGTATAGTATAGTGGTATTAAGGACCCTGAGAAGTGAGATGGGTAATTATAGATGCCCG
This sequence comes from Symbiodinium sp. CCMP2592, assembly GCA_905221615.1. Lineage (NCBI taxonomy): Eukaryota > Dinophyceae > Suessiales > Symbiodiniaceae > Symbiodinium > Symbiodinium sp. CCMP2592. Next base: position 563,508 of record CAJNDT010005902.1, on the reverse strand, counting down.
TTACAAAGCCGACATCTCTGAACCCGCACCATGCTTGCGGTAGCCTTCGCAAAACACTGAACCTGAGTAGCTGAGTATGAAACTTTGACCTTACTAGGGCATGAAGAAGCCTGCCTTCTTGAGACCAATTCCAGTGTTTTGGGGTGTTGCATGGTGCAATAGGTTCATGGTGAGCTAGGATTTATGGCGTTTCCCGCAACGACCCTACATCATGGGGTGGGGAACACGTTCCTCCCCGCCGGGAGTCCCTGCAGAACGTGCGGACGAGGGCCTTGTCCTTTTGAAGCGGCAACCTGCTGTACGGATCCTGCTTAGGATTGAGGGTTTTGGGTTTTGGGGTTCTATTTAGGGTTTCGGGTGGGTAGGTGCTGGACGTAATGGGACTTTCAGCAGATTGGGACTAAACCCCAAATCCAACACTCTACTCCACTACTCTACTCGCCCGAAGCCGTACACATGGGTTGTAAACAGTAGGGTCCTAACTTAGAGGGAGTGCTTGAGCTAGACTTCTTGCAGGAACTGATAAAGGAATGCTTTCGCACATGTTAGGTGCATCCCTTTTCATGTTTGGTACATTCGGTTATCCAGGGCGGTTGGGTTTCACAGGTTGCATATCGAGCCCCAAATAGTAGTATATTCCTCAAGTCAGAGCTTTCCCAGGCCTTAACGTAACACCCTTATATAAAAGCCTGACAAACCCTGAACGTAAATCCCAAGTGAGGGGTTTGGGGTTTGTCAGACTTATAGGGTGTCTATGCTACTATAAAGCCCTACCTAAGGGATGTTGGCGTTTGCGCTTTCAAAGGGGAGGGTTTCAAGCGGTTACGGTACGAGGGATCTGTATCAGTATAGTATAGCATCTCTACGTTACTTTGGTGCCCCATTTTTAGGGGTGGAGTTCAGGTCGTGGAAGTGGGAACCGCGAATGCACAGGTGCCCGACATCCCAACCTTAAGGACGAAATGAACCCTAAAAGGGTTTAAGGTTCATATACCATATAGGGATTCATAGTATATGGGAAAAGGGCCCCTACTTTTAAGGGTCATCTGGTCCTTCAGGAAAGGGTCCGATGCGCCTATGTAGTATCACGTAGGGCTTCTACCAAAGGAGCTACCATGGTCGTGGCATCTGCAAGTATGCCCCGTATGCGAGTTTGAGAGCATTTAGGGATCCGAGTATAGTTGTACATAGCAGGATCGCTGATAAAATCAGCCTTAGATACCCTGAACCCTATCTGCTTTAAGGACCCGGTGCCCTGATAGGGTTCTTCACACACTTGTCCAGGTCAGCTCTTGGAATCCCTAGCCTTAAATCATTAAAACCAGTAAGATGGCTCAATGATTGGGCGCCTCTTTGATTAAGCGTACATATCTAGCTTTCCACAGCTTTTCGCAGGAATCTGCAAGAAACTAAGCAAAACCTACGACAAGCTAAGAGAAGCTAAGAGAAGCTAAGAGAAACTAAGAGAAACTAAGATAAGCTACGGGTTTCCTGTATTGAAGTATGTCCTGGGCTGGGAAGCTACGGATTTCCTGTGGTACAGTGTGCCCTTGAAGGGCCTGTAACAAGTGAAGACAAAGCAGGAAACTACAGGTGGGTGTTATTTGTTCCTAGCAGTCGGAGGCGGGCTTTGACTTCTGTTTGTGCCGGCAATCCACTGCCGATCCGTCGGCCATAGCGCCTAAATGCATTTGTTTCAGGAGGTTCTTTGGCTCAGACCCCGAACTGCTAATATTTTCGTACGATCGGAACCCGCTCTTCTAGGCAAGGCTACCAAAAGCTAGACAAAGCTAGAACAAGCTAGAAAAGGCTAGCGAAAGCTAGAAAAAGCTAGAAAAGGCTAGCGAAAGCTAGATAAAGCTAGAAAAAGCTAGATTTTTCCTGGGTTCCGGGCAAGCCCCAGGGCCAGAGTATCAGAGGAGACCGGGATTTCACTAAAGGAATATCACAGAACACCACGGAGTATCACAGAATACGGGTTGTCACTAAAAGACTTGAATGCAAAGGAACATACCAGAATACCTGGTTCTCAGCAAAGGAATGTCACAGAATACCAGGTTTGCAGCGGAGGAGCTATTTAGCTCCCTTTACTCGTGCTCCGAGCCCAAAGAGGGACCCCATCATGGAGCCATCTTATTGGTATTCCAGATTAAAGCCTGTAAACCCAGAGCCTAAACCCGAGACCTCAAATGGTACTTCAATCTAGAACCTAAATCATAAGGATCCTTATGGGGGCAGGGGGGGGGGGGGCGGAGGGGGGTAGCGGACCTTAATGCCTATAATACGGTCTTAATCTACGGTTGATGATATAAATCCTGCATTACCCATAATAAGGAATGTACCATAAATCCCATAGTTTAGGCCCTTAAATGCAGGATTTATATCATCAACCGTATGACTAACTATCCTTTGGTAAGTCGGGCCTTCGAGCCACTACCAACCGCGCTGTGCAGAGGAAAAGCTCTCATGCAGACCGTTAGAGGTTTTAAGGTTTACCTGGGCACCGAGTAACCTATACCTTTTTAGGGACTTATGTATGTAGAGACATCATGGCTTCTAAAAGGGAACCTTATAGCTCAAAAGGTAGCTTCATTGGGGTTATGGTAGGGTTTGGGAGTTCTGCCGCCCTTCAAATAAGGGCAGGTCCCTACAGTCAAGCTTGCACCTCCGGGTCATTAGAATTACTCCGATCCCATAGCACCTTAAGCCCACCATGTCTTCAACCCTAGATTTCTCAAAACGCTCAATCTTGAGACCCCGTCTCCTTCAAAGCATCCAGGCTATAAATCCCCAACCCAGTGCTGGAATCGCCCGAAGCGCACAGGCTCAATCCTTGAGCCCCAAGGCTAAAACAAGGCTCATAGCTCATGGCAAGTTAATAGCATTGTGCCCAAAGACCATACTACATAGCACTTTTGGGCTGTTGTCAGCCGTAGGGCCTAACTCATTACCAACGCTATTGTGGGGTTCCCTATTATACTTATAGTATACTGGGCCCCAAAGCCGTATTCAAATAGTAAGGCCCCTACATTGTAGAGACTGTGGGTTGAAGGTGTTAGGCTGCTTCAGGGCTTTGAGGGTGAGGGGTTTCGGCATAAGGGTGCAAGCCAAAACCTCAAAACTTCAGCTCTCTACCCCACAAGCTGAAGTGGCCCTAAACTGCATATCCCAAAGCTACAGCCTGAGATCTGAGCGTTTAGGGCTTAGGGTTTAGGGCTTTGGGCTTGGGGTTTAGGGGTTTGGGGTTTAGGGTTAATTTAGGGGCAAGTGTCTAGCCTGGGCCTTCTGGACCTTTGAGTATTTCGGGTTCCTATTGTCATGGGCGCACCAGTGTACTCTGTCTATTCTTTCTAGTTAGAACCCTTACAAGCCCAAACACTCGGTCCGCACACCATGTGCGTTTCTTCTTGAATTGACCCTTGCTCTTAGGCATATGACGAGGAGAATGACTGCTGGAGGCAGGATGGACAACTGCGCAATACATCTGCATTGCATTCTCGTCGACTATGATCAAAGCGGAAAAGGAGGGACCCTCAATGGGAACCCTACCCTATACTGGGCTATATAATGGGTATATAATAGCAATGTTAAAGGGTATATACCTAGGGGTCCTTATTATGGGTCCCTCCTTTTACGCTTGGATATGGCTTGAAGCGCTTGCCCTACATCCTCAACTCTTATCCTCGAGATTAGGGTTGTGTATAGACCCGAAACCCTAAGCCCATAGCTCTTCACGCTTCGGGCCAAAACAGAACAGCCAGGCAGACGAAGCCAACCCCGGCCTTAAAATCTTACAAACACCTGGACTCCCAGAATGGCCAGATCAATATATGGGTGGTTGTCAAAATTAGGGTCCCTTTTTGGGTCCTTAACATACTACGGCACATAAATTCAAGGTACGCAAAGAGGGATCCTAATTTTGACAGCCACCCATATACATATGGGAGTTTCCGAAAAGTAGGGGTACCTTAGGGTTCCTCTAAAGGGGTCCTCAAAGGGATCGAGGGAGTTTCCGAGAATTCCCTTATGTCGTGGGTCCTTATAGAATAACTTAAGGTCCTACTATCTAGGGTACTATATTCGGAAATTCTCATATACGTCTGACACATGATTTCATGATAGCAGTATCCCTTGTAGCCGCCCTGTAAAGTTCATATACTCCCAGAATTCGTAGTGTAATTGCGGCATCCCCCAAGCCCTAAACCCCGAATACGCCCTGGCAAGGGGTGTAAGCGTCCAAGTACTCCTTACTATAGGATTTCAACGCCTTGTTTCAGAGATCTTAAAGTTCATGTACAAGCTCTGAAGGAAGGGGTCTACAAACGTCCGATTCCACACGACATGTATAAGAAGTCGAGCAGGGTTTTAGGGAAGGGATCTGCATGAAGAGTTCTATGCGGACGTGTGATTCTATGAGGGCTTTACGCCGGTGTTATGTTGTGCTTTTGTAGGGTACGGTGCAGGGGGTTTTGGGTTTAGTGGCTTTTGGCTTTGAGGTTGGGTCTTTCGGCAGTGGTGGGCTAGTTAGGGTCTTGAAGTTCAGGCTTTACGGTAGTCTTATCCCCAACCTGCCCCCCCCCCCCACTAAAGCTTGAACTCTACATACCAAGACGCTCAGGCCCGAAACGCTAAACGACACTGAACCCTGGGTCCAGGTTTTCGCAGGCTTTAAGGCCATGTCCCCCTGACGGTCCACCGTAAAGTAGTGCAGCAATGTTAAACGGAATTGATATCATGGCTGCCGGTAATTCCAGCTAGTGTACCCATAGGAACCCTAAATCCCATGATCCCTAAACCCTATGACTCCTCCACCCTGTAAGTCCTAATATAGGTACCAAAAATCTGCTGAGGTTAGTAACCAGAAGCTAAACGGTGAGATCCGAAATGCTACACCCCAAGCCGGAGCAAAGGGGCCATTGACAACAACCCCTAAACCCGCAAAAAGCAGCAGCCTGTACTTGTCAGGATCTACTGGAGTGGGGCTTTGAACGAGCCTTTCCGGCAGAGGGCAGTTGTTGCTTGCTTCGTTGGCTTGGCAATGTTTAGAGTTTACAGGAGGGCATGGGGTACGTAGTTGTTGGTTCGGGGTTTAGGGTGTATTAAGGTGTAAGGTTATAGTTATAGTTTAGGCTATAGGATGCAGGGTTCGGGTTGAAGGTGCAAGGCTACAAGCGCCAGGGGGTGATAGGATTCAGGGTTTAGGGTTCGCGGTTTCAGGTGAAAAGTTGTAAGGTCGAGGGTTCAGGGGGGGGCCAGGACTCAAGTTGTGTTGCATCTCTCCATCGGTGCAGAAGTCGAGGAGATTCCGATATCTCTGGGCTTAGTTCCACAGAAGGCCATTCGGTTTAGGGTGTAGGGTTCCTATAACCTCTATAAACCCTAAACTAAAGTCTTTTTAATCCCTACAGCCTACGCCCCAAGTCCACCCCACAGTTTCGTCGGGTTCCCGTGATAAGAGATCGGTAGGATTCCGTAGGTGTAGAGCCGTAAGGTCGTGCCTTTACTCAGACAGCTGGGGGCATAACTAGTCGGGATCGGGCTTAGTGGTACGGTTTACTATAAGGTAACATTACACGAGTTAATTACAAGGGGACACTACTACCAAATGTTGTGGCTTTGGGTGGTTCCGCGTACAAAACTCGTTGCTGCAGCACTGCAAGGCCAGCTTGCACAGACCTGGCCAGGGTGCGCAACCCGCCTGACTTCGACTTCGATGCAGTGCCCTAGGGCTCTAGTTAACTAAATAGTGGATTACTAACCATGTATTTTATACCCCAGTAACCTACCTGGACCCGCAAAGTATGTAGAATAATAGTCTTTTAAGGGAATTGGGCCATTCTTCTACCTACTTTAGGGGGTTTAGGTACTAATTATTTAGCTTACTGGAGCCCTAGGGGTAACTAACAGGTGGAATGCGCAGATGACAGGTTGCAGACCTCGGCGGCCCTTTGTGGCTCACAGCTCATTGATTGGCCGAGTGACCAGCGAGGCGTTGCTAATGCAAGAGTTGAGGCAGCCTGCGGATTGTCCGCAAGGATCTGCAGTTTGTAAAGTTTCGGGTGTTTTTCTCAGCTTGAAAGCTTTCGGGTTCCTCGGGTACCTGAACCCCAAACCCTAAAACCCTTACGTCCTAAACGCTGAAACCCTAAACCTTACAGAGCCCTGTGATGCACTGAGCCCGGGCCAAGGAGCCACGCTTCGCCGGAGACGTGGCTGTTAGCGACACCAAGAAGGTCGGGGGCTGAGGCTACTATAGGGGCCCGAATAATTTGAATATTGTTTTGGGGCCCATTTTACAATAATAATAATAATACCATTCGGTATAGTATTCTATCATTATACATTATACGGACCCCCCCCAAAAAAGAAAAAATATAGTATAGTTAATTAACGAGGCCCCTGTAGTACTCGTAGAACCTTCGGGCCTCCTCCAGTCTAAGCCCTGCACCCAGGGCCATGAAGTCTAGGCCCCAAACCCTAAGCCTTGAAGGCATGGAGTCGTGTCTGTGATGTCTGTGAAATACATGGATAGTTGTCAAAATTATGTTTCCGTTGTAGGTCCTTAATATAATACGGCAACTAATATTTAGGGTACCCAAAACGGGACCATAACTTTGACGACTACCTACATCAGTCCGGCGGCACTTATAAGCTCGACACCGGTGTTGTATTTGGAGGTCCTGCTGGCCAGGACTCCCCTAGGTCAGGTTATGGGGGTGTGAGCAAGCACTAATTTCATTTCTAGGGGTTCCTAGACTGTCTATTGCACAGAAGTTCACACAGACAGTTTAGCAAATAGAAATTCACGAAACCTTCAGCAGGCCCGGATTTGCAAACCCAAGGCGCAAGCCGTGTGTCTTATCTAGGTAGGGCTTTGGGACATTTTATATTTTCTCTTATTCGGCTTAAGAGGATCTTACCTACTAATATTTTTCAAAGGCTTCAAAAGCCCCTCCTAGTTATCATTGAACTGCAAGGCCAGACCAGACCCCCGGGCCCGAGCCGCAAAAGCATGTCCACAAGACAGTTTCAGGATGGCGTACGGTTTTTTTTCTCGGACTTGCTGGTGCCTGGGTTGGCGCGCGCTGAATTCCAGCATGCTGTACAGCAAAAGAAGTCTTCTGTTGCGTACGGTTTAGGGTTCAGGGTTCAAGTAAGGTTCAGGGTTTAAGGTTTGGGTTTTAGAGGTTTTGGGCTTAGGTTAGGGTTTGCGGGTATTGTATTGGGTTTGTTGCCTCTTGAATAGGGTTGTTGCGTACTACTTTTAACTACTCCTTGCCCGTCTAGAATCTGGTAGTTAATGGTTTGCCGCGCGAACAAGTCCACCCGACCAACCACCACTGCAATCACCAACCACCAAGAACAACAGCACCAACAGCAACGATGCAACCACTATCACCACCACTGGTGCTCAGGATTTGGTAGGTCACCCCAAAGCCCAACTACCTTTCGCACATGCTTCCTCACAGTCGTCGATTGCACCCCCACTTCCACTCCCCCGAATCAGAAAGAACAAGCATTCAGCGGTGGTACACCAGCAGTATTGGAATCGGTATGTTCAGCCAGCATGCAATGCAGTCGAGCAAGCTGTGACAAAATCAGAAACTGTAAGCTTCGCAAAAACTCCCTGCGAAAATCAACCTGCTCCTCCTACCGCTAAACTCTAACCCTTTACCATAGGCTCCATCCATAGCATTTTTGGGATTGTCTTATAGTAGGATTCTTAATCGTAAAACTAAAAAGGACCCTAAACCCCAAGCCTATAGGTAACCCTTCCAAAATCCAAGCTCCCAGATCTCGCTGCGGGCGGTTGTGGCGCGTGTCGACAGATCGGCCGCTTGAGTTGCCTGTAACGTCTACCGCGTTCAGGGCCTTTAGGGTTTGGGGCCTTTAGGGTTTTTAGGGGTTTGGGTTTAGGGAGTTTAGGGCTCAGGGTTTCAAGGGCCTCAAAAGAATGGATGAAGGTAGACGCCCATACCCCTGAGCCATCAACATAAGGTTCGCGGGAATAGGATTCCGGATTCCTGTTTTCGGGCTCTTTACTACCGGCAGGAAACTGGAATTCAGGTGAGTCCCTTGAATAGAACAGTCTCAGTTTTCCCTGTTAGAAGAAGGAATCCGAGCCAAGGACCTCATTGGGAGATGTATCGAGATGTCTCCAGTGTATATAGCCCTGAGGGTCCATGTACTCATATAGTATATACATTGGCCTTAAAGTACTCCCTATATGGGTACATTGGGCCCAAAGTATATGCTATATGGGTACATGGACCCTTAGGGTAGTTCCTGCGATGTCTCCAGTGTATGTAGTTCCAGCATTGCAGAATATAGGTACTCAAGAGACGGCTCTTCGTTCGCTGCTCCTGCCCATGGACCTACACACAGTGCCGCGATCCTAAAAGCTTCAACTCTAATGCCCAATATAGGGGCTTGAATTCATAGCTATATATGTATACATATATACAATGTGCCTTGATCTACGCCCACACCCCACACCCCGTTCGAATTATTACGGCATATTACGGCCTTTTCCTTTGGTTTAAGGCTTAAGGGTTCAGGAACATGGCCCAGGCGCAAAAAACAACGGGATTTCGGTTCTTACTGGGGAGTTCCATTGCAGGGACCGAGATGCTGAGACTTCAGCCAAGTCTTTCGTAAAAGCCTCGATAATTCGAGAGTGTTTGGGGGTATATAGCATACCAAACGAACCTGCAAATGAACGAACATCCCCCCAGGGTTATAATGTATTGTCGAGCCCCCCGCAGGGAGACCCCCCAATACATTAGGTTGATGGGTTCCCTGGGAATCACCGAGACCCTTAATGTATTGGTGACTCCTCTGTCAAAACGCATCACTACTCCCAGATAATGCCTTACCGGGGGGAGGCGAGAGACTCGAGAGATCACCCCTCCTGGGGAATGCCTTGTGGACCCCCCCGTACGGGGGCTCTCTGAAGGCAATACCCCGGGTCGGAAATGCCTTGTGACCCCCCCTAATGCCTTGTGACCCCCCCCGAAGGAAAGCTAGTTGAATACCGGTCTTACCCATGGCTAACTAATGTATCCTGGGTGGGATGTACCCTGGCTAGAGATTCAGGATCCCCCACTCTTTCATTTAGGTATTGGTGGGGGGGGTCCCGCCCCCAGATGCCAGTATCCAGTTTCAGTATTGGGGGGGGGGGGTCATGGCCATCGGCTAGGTTCTAAAATCCTGCGTCAGGACGTACAAGGGTTCTAAATTCCAGTTTCGTGTGTCCGGATCCTAATTCGATATATATATATATATCAGGTGAATCGCTAAGAATTTTGGATCGAATCGGCGTGGGAGCTGTGGGATTGGGTTTTTTTTTCAGACACTGTTTGATTGTGCAGACATATGCAGCCGGCCGCTCTGCGCAGGCATTTTGCCTCGGCAGGATTCGGCATGCATGGGCGTGACAGCATTGCATCAGAGCGTAGCCCAGGTCAGGGCACATAATTTTGGGCATGGCAGTATTTTATCCAGCCACTTTAACGGCAGGGGGAAGGGTTTGTAAAGCCACCGTGACGGCGTAGGGTTTTATCTTACTAGCACGAAGCCACTAGGACGGCAGGGGGGAAGGGTTTGTAAAGCCAGATTGTCGGCATTGGGGTTAATCTTACTAGATCTTACTAGCAAACCACATGAAGCCACTATGACGGCATGGGGGATTGGGTCGTAAGCCACCATGACGGCACTGGGATATATTTTAAGGCCATAGCCCTAAGATTGTAGCAGTGATTAAGCATGCCTCCTCGCCTGATTCCGAAAGCCTCGGCGCCGGCCGATGCGCCTGCTTGCTCGGATCCTCCCGCGGAGTGTGCCGGGTCCTCAAAATTACGGGTTGGCCTTGGGATTGCGATTCCGCTTTTGTTGGCCAGGGTGTCCATGGCTGCAGCGAGCGGATGCTGGAGCCCATGTGGGACAGCAAGTCTCGCATTTGGAGGTCGAGGCCGCCTTCGCTTTGTCGCTGTAAGGTTTTGATATCATTTGAATTCTTGCCAGATGTGCGGCCATGTTCGCAGACGAGCTCGGGCGGCTTCAGAGAGCCAGCCACCATGAGTTCTGGTCGTCGGTGTCCCGGTGTTTAGGTTTGCTGCCGTTGAAAGGAAGTCAGCCCCGTCCCCGAGGCCAGGCGGACAGATCCCGTGGTTGAAGAGCACGAGACCGCCGAGTGCCGCCATGATTCGGCGAGCTCACGATCAGCTTGAGGATTGTTGGGAACTCTTGTATGGGTTTGGGTTGCTAGGACTTGCTGCACTCCAGGAGCAGATGGCGACATCTTCATTGCAGCAGGCCAACTCGTAGCTTTGGGTTGTGGCGTTCAGACCGCAGCCCTTTAGTGCATTTCGTGGCGGCCGTAATACCGTGCAGGATCCTGGACCTACGACTTCGCCGACCACGACTCTTCGGAGCACGGCCGGGCACTCGACATCCCACCAATCGTCCTTGCCTCTGAGCCTTGTCAGGTCAACAACGAAGGAGCCTGGGCCCCAGGCTGGGGCTAGCTCGCTCAGGGTGTTCGCTGGACTTTGCAGGTACCGGCTGTTGCATCGACGAGAACTGATCAGAGCGCGGCCGGGCACTCGATCATAATCGATCAAGCATCCATTGCCCTGGTGTGCGACCCTCTCTCAGGTCGCGAACGAAGGAGCTCCCGATGCAGGGCTCTCTAGCTGGGGCTTTGGGGTCTTTGGTTTGGGCTCGCTACTCTTCCTAGGCTCCTGGTGCGCCTTCTTCATTGACCTCAACTGACCATCCGAGCACGGCTGGGCACTCAACCGTGGCTTCGATCCTTTGGGGTCTTTGGTTTGGGCTCGCTACTCTTCCTAGGCTCCTGGTGCGCCTTCTTCATTGACCTCAACTGACCATCCGAGCACGGCGGGGCACTCAACCGTGGCTTCGATCCTTTGGGGTGTTTGGTTTGGGCTCGCTACTCTTCCTAGGCTCCTTGTGCGGCTTCATTGACCTCAACTGACCATCGGAGCACGGCTGGGCACTCAACCGTGGCTTCAATCTTTTGGGTGTCTTGGGCTTGGGCTCGCTACTATACCAAGGCCCCTGGTGCGGATTCATTGACTACGACTGACCATCGGAGCACGGCTGGGCACTCAACTGTGGCTTCGATCCCATAGGTCCAACCGCCCTTCCCTCTCCCCGCCCGACCCCCTACACATTCCTGCGAGGATCGAGTTCCCAGCGACCACGGCGACCGAGATGGGCCGAAGGTGCGCCGGGGATCACTTGGTGGGGTTTAGGGCTTGGGTTCCGGGTTTGTCGTGGCGAGTGTAGCAGCACACATTCGATTGCCGTTTGCAGACAGACATCACATGTGGACCGAAGGGGAACCAGCTTGCCTGATATCGGTGGCAAAACTGTGAAAACATAGCCTAGGCATCCTCTACATCTGGCATTGCATACCGACCCTGGAGGCTTGCCAAAGTGTGAAAGCATGTCCTAGGCATTTTCTAGACTCTAGATCTGAGCAGTAGGTTGTTGAAACTTCGGCTGGTTGATGGGCCTTTGACCACCTCGCTGGGACGGACCTTTACCTGGCTAGTGGTGGAGATCCAGCTTTCGTGGCCTTGACCTGGTTGTTCTTCCGAGATCATCCTCCTTCCCTGGTTCAGCAGCATCGGTGGGGTGACGGGTTGGTGACCTCTGCTGGCTTGCATGCCGAAGCCTACGAAGGCCGCGAAGGCCATGAAAGCAATGAAGGCGATGAAGACCAGAGCGGCCCCGCGCAAGACGATGAAAGCCATGAAGGCGATGAAGACCAGGAAGACCTCGGCGCCACCAAAGAAGAAGCCGGCCGGGAAGGCGATGAAGGCCGCGAAGCCGGCGACAACGGTCATGAAGAAGGCCGTGAAGGCGATGAAGTCTGGGAAAGCCATGAAGGCCAGGCCACCCATGAAGAAGGCCACGATGAGGAAGCCGGCGCAGAAGCCGCCCAAGGACGATGACAGGAAGAAAGATGACACGAAGAAGAACCAGGACAAGAGGAAGGATGATGACAAGAAGAAGGACGACGACAGGAGGAAAGATGATGACAAGAAGAAGAACGACGACAAGAGGAAAGATGATGAGCCTCAGTGGGCGAACGGGCTGCGGCCCCACCGTCTCCCTCCCATTGGGTGGAGGCCGGGGATGAATCAGTACGATGGGAATGAGTACTTTGAGGTCGCTATCCTGGAAAATGGTGTCTATGTTTGCGACTTGTCAGTTCGCAAGGATGCGACAGTTGAGGATGCAGTGGCGTTGGCAATGGGCAGAGGCGGAGTCGCAGACCCGAGCCTTGCCATACACTTCAGGACGAAGGATGATGACAGCCAGACAGACGATGACGAGAAGAAGGACGACGACAACGAGAAAGATGATGACAACCAGGAGGCCGACAATGCCAGCGGAAACTCTGACAGGTCTAGTGCTTCCTCCAGCCACTGGAACACTAGACCGTGAGGGCTGTGTGTGCCACTCCTCCATCTAGTCGCCATCCCGGCCAATGCTTAGGCTGCACTGAGCCCCTGCATAGCAACACAGAGGTTGGGAGGCACACGCAGCCAACCGAGGGGTGAGTTTCACATGTCGCAATTGTTTGTTTGGATGAAAATGTGCTCGGGTTGTGGGTTTTTATAGATCGCAAATCCTATGCATAGGCCGGGTAGAGCGGCATTGTGCGTACGAAGTACCAGAGAGGCATCTATAGTGCGAAAAGGGTTGGGGTTTCGGGTTTCGGGATGCTGGGTGATTGGTGCCGACTTTCCGTTCGTGGTTTCGCTTCGGGTCTCGGGGTTTGGGGTTTTGGCTTTGAAGCTTGGGCTTTGGGGGGGATTCAGGGTACTTGACCAGCCCCAACCAACCCCTTTTTCCGAATCCAAACCCCAAACTCTGAACCCAAAGCCCAAACCCGACTCAACTGTAACCCGGATGTTGCTTCGACCCCTGGGTCTATGTTCCCCCACAACCTAACAGACCTAACGCAACCCCGACCCATTCCCTCACCTTTACCTTACCATCATCCAAATAAAACCCATCAAAACCCTACACCTCGAAGCTTCAACCATGCATCAGGCGGCTCTTCCATCCAACATGGCCAGTGCCTGGGCCTCATGACACTGACTCGCCTGCTTGGATCTCGCTTGTGGTTCGTCCGGAGGCTTCCGCTGCTTTGGTGACATCCTCGGACCCAGTCTGGATCCTGGTGTCGGTATCGTGCTTCTGCCTCTGCTGCTGCTGCTGCTGCTGCTGCTGCTGCTGCTGCTGCTGCTGCTGCTGCTTGCTGAACCTTCCCTTTGTGACAGGCTGTGGAGCCACACCCTCCCGAGGTGGGGACATCGACCTGTGTTTGGACTTGACCGCGATCCTCATTTTTTGTTGCAGGCTGAACCATCTGATGCTGCGGCTTTGGTCGGGACGACTGCTCCTGTGGACCAGGAGCCCCAACAAAAGTTGGCTAGAAGCTCCACTCATCGCCATTTGCACGGAGCTTGCAGGAGAGGGGTAGAATGCAGAGTCGGCCTTTCCCGACAGGTCAAACGGGAGATTGGCATGCCGAGCTGTTTGCGAGAGCTGCTGGACACTCCTACCTTCCAGGGTGCTGTGGTGACACCTCATTACTGTTACGATGGGCGATACCGAGTGTACGAGCTGCCTGGCACATACTGTCGTGTTGAGCCTTTGCTTGATTAATCGGGTGTCCGGAGTGTTACCTTTGCAGAGGCTGCCGTGGCCCGAGCAACGGGTGTATTGGGCTCCGATGCTGGAAGGGCTCGCTGCTGTGACGGCCCACGGTGGTCCGCTGAGCGACTTTGTTGCGCTGTCCAATCACGAAAAAATGCTTCTCGTGCCGGTCGCCCAGGACGCCCGTGTACGCCCGTTTTGCCCTTGCATTTGTTGATATTTGTTGCTTGCCTTGGCAGGACCCCTTGACCTTGCTGCGAGACTCGCCTTACCGTGGCATTGCCGACTGGGTGATAGAGCAAGACCTGCGATTTGCCGAGGCGCGCCGAATGTATTGGATCAGAGGGCTTGCCCAGTACATTTCCCGAGCCTAGGAGTTACTCGGGCTACCTGACCTTGGATAGGTTGCTGTCACATGTCTTGGTGACCAATCCTAAGAGTCCACCGGCCAAGAACCTCCCAGACCGCCCGAGTGTATTGGACCAGGGGGCGGGTCCAATACGTTTCGTGGTTGCGTGAACACCGTAACCCCTGCAACTTAAGTTGGCCCTCCTGCAGCTCAAAGTGTCCGGGGGCGGACACCTTAAGTTGGCTCTGATCTGCGATCTTAGGAGAACTTCCCAGACAGCCCGAGTGTATTGGACCAGAGGGCGGGTCCAATACGTTTCGTGTTTGCATAGGCCCCGTGATGCATCCTGCCCTATCCTGACCAATCCTAGGCCTCAACCTGCAAAGCCAGTCCGGAAACTTCCCTAGAACTTCCCAGACAACCCGAATGTATTGGACGGGGGGGGGGGTCCAATACATTTCAACTCAGCTCTGACTGCCCAGGCGGAGCCCTCCTCCGCGACTGATCCTGGTACATCGGCGCCTGAGACTACAGCAGCAAAGAGGGAGAGCTCTGTGAAGCGGGAGGGTTTGCATCAGAGCGTGGCTCCTGGGCTGCCTCGTGGTGTGAAGTTGGAGCAGCCGGGTGAGAAGCTGGCTCCTGTACCGGTGCCTCCTTTGCCTGATCCTGGTGCGTCGATGCGTGAGACTACACCAGCCGTGAGGCCGGCTGGTGTGAAGCGTGAGGCTCCGGATCAGAACGTAGCTCCTGTGCTGGTTTACGATGACGACGATGGCGACGACAAGCCCAAACCCGGTGTGAAGCTGAACAGAAAGGAAAGAAGAGCAAAGAATGCGCTGCTTGCTGAGGGCAAGAGACGAGCAGCACGTTTCGGCATCAGCTACCACAATGGATTTGGCCCGTGCCACAAATTCGTTGTCCCTGAGAACCATTGGCAAGAGTTTCTAGAGGCGCTTGCCACCGACAATCCCATCATCGACGGCTGCGTGCCCTGCCAGAAACTTCTGTCCAAGGTGTTCAAGCTGCAGCAGGATGCCATCGCCCAGGTGGAGCAGGCAGCAGCATCATCCGAGGTGCCGCATGATGAGGAGCCGCCTGATGCTTTGGCCGTGGTGGAGCCCGCAGTGCGATTGTCTGCCACTGAGCAGGCATTTCAGGATCGACTGCAGCAGCTGAAGCTTGAAGAGGGGCTGGTCGGTGCTAAGAAAGGCCGTCGACCGAAAGGCCAGCCGCGGGCACTTCACGAGAGCTTGTTCGAGTGGCTACGCACCAGACGTCCAGATCAGTACGTGAACAAGAAAACAGATAAGCTACATCTGTTGTGCCGCACCTGCGGCGAGACCTTCGCCGCTGTCAGAGACACTACCATCCTGTTTGTGTTACAGCATGAGAGTCGACAAACTCATGTGGACGCAGCCCAGGAAGGGCGGCTGAGGCCCTGCCGCGGGGTGGAAATCACTTCCGGGGCTCCTTTGTGTCGTGCATCTGAGATCAAAGATGCCTTCATCATCTGGGCTACCTTTGACTGCCCTTGGTTCCACACGAACTTCAAGTGCCAGGCTTCGCTGCAGGACGACGGCAGGCTCATGATACAGTCGAGCAAGTGCTTCGAGGATGAGAGGCTCAGGATGTGCAGCCCAGCTCGGCCTTACTGCAAGTCCTGCCTAGGCCTCTGCTCGACAGAGGAGTTCTGCTTGAAAGTCAGCACATGGTGCTTCAGGATAGTGCTCTGCAAGATGGCTCAGGCAACATTCCTGAACAACCAGTCGCTCCGCACGGAAGCGCTCAATATGCTGGACAGCTGCCAGAAGTACTGCCCCCTGGATGCCGCCTTCCTCGAGGAGCAAAGCTATACGTGGCTCTACGACAAGCTGCAGGACATGCTCGCCTCCATCCCCACGGTCTTGCAGAATGCGGCCTGCAAGAAGTTCATCGCCACCCAGTTTGCCTGGCTTCCCCGAAAGCTAGAAGCTGACAAGCCTACGGACGGGAACAAGCAGAAGCTGCTGAGTCATGTGGATCTTCTGTTACAAGCCAGAAAGGCAGCATCCAGCTTGGATCAAAGCCTGTGCCAGCAGATCCTCTCCGGTGCCTTGGATGGCAACGACCTCGCCAGGACCATGATCACCGGCATCCTCAACAAGGCTCAAAGGCTCCGCAGCGGCTACAAGAGGGTGCATGCCTCTGAGTTGCCAGGGGCAGATGAAACACGTGTGGCTGAGCTGGGTAGTGCTCTCAGCAGCTGCACTGGCCAGGAATCCTTGCTTCGACTGTTTGGTTTCGCAGCACCCAAAAAGCCAGCTGTGAGTATCTGGCGAGACGACCTGCCCATGTTCTTCGCCCCCAACCGTGAGGAGCTGCGCCGCAATGCCGAGATTGTGCTGGCAAAGTGGGACACCCAGCATCGGGACTTCATGGTCACCTTCGACGATACGTGCTATTGGCCCCAGTGGAGTCTGCAGATGTTTCCAGAGGGCATGGTTTACATTGGAGGAGCCGGGGAGAAAAGCAAGCTGAGCTGCGAGCAGCACTCGCCTGGAGTGCTCCGGAAGGAGGACTTGAGTCAAACATGTGTCAGCTACTTGTTGAAACGAGCTTCAACGAGGAAGCAACCATACGACATATGTATGATTCCTAAGAGACTGAAGGATGTGACGTGCAAGAGTGTCATGATGCAGACCGGCATCGTCCTTCGGGCAGTCACTGAGGCGGCAAATCTGCCGCCGATCGCCATCGCTTTCGACAATCACAGCAGCCACGGCTCCATGAACTCGTGGTTCCTCGGCCTCCAGCATGTGGACGAGTACAGAGACCTGCCTTGGTTCTCGCAGTGCAAGATACTCCAGCGGGCGAAGCACTTGCCGCTGTACCGCTTCCAGACGATGTCCCTGATGGGGCACCCGGTGTTCGCGCACAACGATGCGCCGCACACGCAAAAGTGCCTGTGCCGGGGCTTGAGAGTGGCTTCGCGAACTCTGAGGGTGCAGCATCTGGCAGTGCATCCACAGATCATGCTCAATCGCGGACTTCCAGTAGCAGCATGGCGGGGCACGGACTCGCAATCCGATGCCCAGGCAGCATGGATGCTGAACCCGGTTTGCATCGACTCAGCGGAATGGGACTGTCACGGCCTCGTGCTGTTCCAGTATCTGACTGGGTTGTTGTGCGGCAGCTGGATGGCGAGCCATCTGTATGAAGACCCCACCGCTCTCTTCGAGGCAGCACTTGTCGGATACTACATGGTATTGTTCGAGTTGTTTGATTCGAACTGCAGTGAAAAGTGCTTCTTTCACAGCATCACCGTGGGCAACGTCCTGGCCATTGCTGGCCACCTCTGCGAGAGAGTTTTGCGATGGCCACCAGGTCTTCCATTCAGGCCAAGTGCCTCCATGGAAGACAGCTGCGAGCACCACTTCTCGCGGACAAAGGCCGGAGTTTCGCATTCTTTGCCCACGATCCGGGCAGCGCTTCACTCCACGCAACGTCTCCATCGCTCGCAGTCACTGAACATGGCCCCCGCCAACCCCAAGAAGGTGCAGCAGTGGGGTGGCATGGACGAGGAGACAGCCTACAAGTCTGCGACAAAGGCTTTTGATGCAGTCTGCATGCTCCGCTCCGTCTTGTCGATCAACCGCACAGCCGCTGACGAGTCGGCGGCCTTGCGCAACTGGTGGCAGTGCGCTGGCCAACACATCGTCCGCGATCGGCTCAAGGCGACGAATGATGCAAAGCTCGAGGAGCTCGCCCAGGAGGAAGCTCAGTCGGATGCAGAAGATGTGCTCCTCGATGCGGAGGACTTGCCTGAGATGGACGATCCGGGCCTTCACCTGGTGCAAACACTGAGCAGCTTGGAGAAGGAGCAGGAAGTACAGTGCAGCTTCGTCGCAGATGCCGAGGCCGTGGACGCCGTGTCCGAGAAGCTCCCCCTCCCGCCGGCTGCTTCCTCAGTCGCTCCCGCCAGCTTCGTCGAGGAGAATGTCGAGGAGAAGCCCGCGAGCAAGGTGAAGACGTTGTCCCAGATGCTCCAGAGTGCAGGCTATGACAAGTACAAGCCGAGCCCGCATGACGACGAAACCGCAATGCTGAGCCGCCTCACTAACCTCGTGCCAGCGATGATGGACTTCGTCACGCAGATGCGTCTGGGCGAGGCTTTCCTTCGTCCTGGCCAGGTCACGCAACCCAAAAAGCCACTGAGCACCTGGAATCGACTACAGAAGGAGCTGAGCGAAGCCCAGCGGTGCTACGGGCTCCAGGGTACTCGACAGGGCCGGGCAGCTAGCTGGTACGATTTCGCCCGGCTCGTAGCAAACAGAGCCCAAGAAGCAGCTCGAGCCGTGGAGGGCTGCGCACCTGGAGTCAAGATCATGTCCGTGCCGGAGTTTTTCCGACCATCCAATGTCTTAAACGACCAGCTGCAGCGGCACTACCAGCTGCTGGTCGTGAAGCTCCATGCCGTCGACATGTGCCGCATCGCCATCGTGGCCAGAGTCTGGCGGGGGAGCCTGAGCAAGAAGGCCAAGAAGGTTCGGGCAGGCTGCAAGCCTCACGAGGAGGCTTTGGCATCCACCGAGACACTGGCCATGCATGTGATCCTCCCCGAGCCACTGGGACCCGACCATCCGAACACGTTCAGGGCCAGCAGCTGCTCACAGACGGTTTCCCTCTGCCCTCACGAGGAGAAGCCTGACTTGCCTGTGGTTCTTTGCGAGATCGTCGACGGCTGGTTCGCCTGCAAAGCTACCTCCACGGCCCTCCTCATTGAGCTCAGCGATGCAGCTGCTGCTGGCTGGAAGAGTCTGCGGGAGCCGGAGGCTTCAACTGTCCAGCAGGCCGACGGGGAGGGCTTCCACGAAGGAAGCTTTGCAAACAACGATGCTGGCCACCTCAAGATCAGGGGATACATGAATTTGCTGAGATCCATGTACGGCCGAGTGACTGGCAGATCCTTGTGCACCGCTGATGGAAAGATAAAGTCTGTTGAGGGCATGCCGCCCTGGGAGTCCGTGGTGTCGCGAACTCCGATCTACTTTCAGATGGCTTTGAAGTCTGGCGCGAAGACGAAGCTGACGAACAGAGAGTTTTCCTGGAAGGTGGCAGCTCGCTTCAGGGCTGTGGCTCCCGTGACGGAGGCGAACTCGGAGTTCTTTCGCGAGTTTTTGCGCACTGTGCATAAGACCGCAGCTGAGCTGCCACAGGGGTGAGTGGGGAGGTCTATCCTAAGCTCCTATACCTAGGCACTCCTAGCCATGTTCTCGGCGCTAGGGCTTCAAAACTAGGCACAGTAAGGCTCCTTTTGCTCCACTCGCCTTTGAGTGCGCAGCCGACAGCTCGAAGTGCTTGGCAGCTTGTGTCCGCCGGTGAGAAAATGAAGGTCGGCGCCCGTACTGCTGAGAGTTCTGTGCTTGCAATTCCTCTTTTCTTCTCTCTCTTCTCTCTCTCTCTCTCTCTCTCTCTCTCTCTCTCTCTCTCTCTCTCTCTCTCTCTCTCTCTCTCTCTCTCTATATATATATGTATTACTTATGCAATTCCCATACCTCTGAGGCCATCGTTGCATACAGCATGCTTTCAGCTCTCCAGAAAAATCCGACCTAAAATAAACGCTTCGCGGGCCGAAGCAAGACAATTTGTATACAGACCAAGCATATAATTATCGAATTTCATTCCATTCATCGGCATCGGTGTTTGCAGATCCCTGACTCCCCCCCAAAGACCCCTCCAATACATTCCAGACCATGCCGTAATGTATTGCTGGGTGGGCCCGGCGCTTCTAGGGCTGCTAGGGGGGATGAACGAACTATACTCTAGATGCAAGTGAGGACTGTAAGAGGATGTTGCTTAAACTGCCCACTGAGGTCGTCTTCACCTCCGCCTACATCGACACCACCGGCGGCAGTGCTTATGGTGGGCACATGGAGATATTCGACGTGCCAGATGCTCGGAGAGTGGGAGTTTTGTGTTCCAAGTGTTTTCATTTCTGTGCTTTTCTGGCTTGGAATGCAGTTGCGAACCCGTTAACACAGACCGCGAAGCCTGTAATCCCCAGTCCTCGAACCGTCATTGCAGATTAGCTTAATAGCCAGAAAGTTGGAATATGATTATCCTACCCCTTCTATGGTAAATTATAGGGTATCCTACCATGAAGCCATATTCTAACTTTCTGGAGTTCCCTTTAGGTTCGTCTCAGTCTACAGTTCAGGCTGTTCGGATTGAAATGTAGGGTTGTAGCTAACTCTACAGATTTCCGCTGCGCCTACTACATGCTACAGCTTCTAACTACCACTATTACTACTACTGCTACTGCTACTACAATCACCACTACTACTACTACTACTGCTACTACTCCTACTACTCCTACTACTACTCCTACTACTACTACTACTACCACTACTACTACTACTACTACTACTACTACTACTACTACTACCACTACTACCACTACTACCCCTACTACTCCTTCTACTATCACAAATATCATTATTACAACTACTGGACTACTGCAGCCTTGTGATTTGAAGGCCAAGCTTGAAGGCGAACTAAAGCGCCAAACCCTACAATATCCCAAGAACATAAGTAACCCTAAACCCCTAAACCTCTAGAACAATAAACCCTAAACCTCTAAAACACTAATTAAACCCTAGACCCCTAAACCTCTAAATAGCCCTAAACCTCTAATACTCTCAACCCTTAACCCAAACCCCAAGTTCTCAAACTCCAACCCCTATTCAAAGCTTATTCGGACAGATCCCAAGCGCAGGGCCTTGGGCGACATCGGTGGCTCATCGATTGTTGGCGAAGTGGACATGAAGTGCCCCGGGGCCCGCGGGTACCGGATTTGGCTCCACTGTGAATCGAGATCCCAGCAGCAGCAGCACCAGCAGCACCAGCACCAGAGTCCTCATCATGATTATCGTCATCATCATCATCATAGTCGTCATCATGATCATCTTCATGGCCATGGTCATTAAAACCGCCATCGTAGTCATAGTAGTACTACTTGTCATCGTCAACATCATCACCTTCAGCATCGCCATCATCATGACCATCAGAATGCCTGCACCAGCACCATCGCAGTCATGACCATCTGTATCAGTATCACTATCACCACCATCGTCACTGATCACCAGGATCATCGTCCTCCTCCTCCTCCTCGTCCTCCTCGTCCTCCTCCTCCTCCTCCTCCTCCTCCTCCTCCTCCGGCTCCTGCGCATCCGTCTCCGCATCCTACTCGCTCTCCACTTTATCCTCATGTTCACGTGCTCATCGTCATAGCGTCATCACCTGCTCCACTGACGCCATCATCACCGTCATCATATTTCTATTTACATCTACAAATTTGTGTTTCTCCTTGAAACCGGAGCCAGCAGTACGTGCTGCCGAAGGTACACCCAATTCCACAACCTCGGGAAGGGTGCCCTCTCGGCGGCCTCCACCTCAGAATTCTGCAACTATCCCACCTGCTGAAAGCCTAAACCCATAAACCCTTAAACCCCTAAACCCTGAATGCCCTAAACCGTATCAGGCACTGAAGATCGACGCCATAAAAGCTGAGACCTCCACTCCGCCCAGACCTCCTGTAGCCACCTCTTCTGAAAATTGGCTATCCGCCAGTCCGATATGTACACACTCGCACATATCTACATATATATATATATATATGTGTACATATACACACACGTATATATGCATATGCACATATCTATCTATTTATGTAAATACAGAAGCCAAGGTGCATATACATATATGTATATATATATATATATGTATATATGTATACATATGTATATATGTATGCTCATGTAAGCGTTTATTCATATTCAATCTCGTTATATATATATATATAAAGATTACGTAGAGACTCACCGAAACGGTAGTGGCGTAGGAAGAGGGTGGGGCAATCACCAGCTCCACTAAGCCCGGAACCCTGAAATTCAACATAGCATCCCTCTACAGTCCCGATATAACTATCGTATAGTACGACCCGAAAGTCCTATCTCCTGATTGTTACAGCTCCTGTAACATCAACGGGCTTCATTGGGTTTAGGGTATTTTAGGGTTTAGGGTTCAGGGCGTGGGGGGTTTTAGGCTTGCAGCTTTTAGGGTTTAGTGTTCGTGTTTTCAGGTTGGGGTTCAGGGTTCGGAGGTTCGGATCGGTTATCAAAAGACGATCCAAAAGCCTCAAGCCCCAAAGCCACGAAGACTCACAGCAAGAGCTCATGCTTTCAAAAGTCTTCGAGGCCGTGAAAGTGACCTTTGCATCAAGCTTCGACCCTCGGGTTGCACTGGAATTGGAAGGGTTTAGGGTGTAGGGTTTAGGGTTTATGGTTTAGGGTTTATGGTTTAGGCTTTAGGGGTTAGGGTTTCGGGTTTTAGTTTTCTTCTGTGTTTTGTTTTTGGGTGGGAGGGGCTTTGGGATTTGTGTTCGAGGGTTTATGGCCCCAGAGTTCATGGCTTTAGTCCTTTGAATGTTAAGGGTTAGGATGTTCTTCGTTGCTTGTTGATTGGGTTTTGGCTGTGTTCGTGCTCGCTGGTTCCATTCTACTGTAGCCTTCAAGCATTGACGCTGAAGGGATTTTGGTTGTAGGGGTAGTGGGCTTAGGAGGAATAGCGCTGTACATTCTTCCTCGGGGCTTCTTCTTTCACTTCTAGTACTGTAGTAGATTATTCCTTTCCTCATGTTAAGACGCACGTGTTGCAGGTTTGTGCGTTTGGGCGTGCCAGAGTGTACGGGGTTTTAAACTAGAGCCAATACATGTGGGAGTTTCCGAAAACAAGGGGTACCTTATTTGGGTGTCCTTACCATAAGGATCCTACTAACTATTTAGGGTACTAGATTAGGATCCCCTATTTGCGGAAGCTCCCATGTATTTCTTGGCACGAGGCTGAGGGTGGTTTGGGGTGAATTTGGGGCTCCGGGTTGGGCTGGAGGCATGGTTTCGAGATGTGTTGAGGTATGGGGGTATCCGAAAATTAGAGGTACCTCATTTTGGGGTCCGGTCCTTAGATTAAGGATCCTACTATTTAGGATGCCATATGAGGATCCCCTATTTTTGGACACTTCTGTGTTGGTTTCTTGTAGCATTTACTCACTCTGGGTAAGCATGGGTCCGTGTCTGCAGCCCCCAAAGGTTTAAATCGCAATCCCTGAGCACTGTGAAACCTGTGCCTGCTGCTTTCGCACTGAAGAGCTTATCAAACTAAAGTAAGGGGCCTTAATCATTAGAGTTGGGTTTTTAATTTTAACGCTACGCCGCCCGCCTCGGCTCTGTAGTGGCAGGGCGAGGGTCCCGGCTTATTGTATAGCCTCTGGTCAGAGTCGAGCAAGAATAGAAGGCACCTGTGAAATGCTTGAGTCAGAGCTTGGTGCGAAAGTTGCGGGGTTGTAGGCGCGGAGCTTTAAGGAAAGTAAGAGATTCCAGACGAGCTCGAAGCGAACCCTTCATCCGCGCTCTGGACGTGGTCGTGGACCCGGTCGAGTTGGGGGAGGGGGCGGGAAAGGGGGGGGGGGGGGGGGGTGAAACCATAAACCTCTAAAGGGGTAGCTCTAACAGGTACCTACAGCAATGGCTGCATGCTCATACATATACATTCCGCTGCCCATTGGCTCACAGTGGTTTTACCATATTGAGACAAGACAAGCTCTCCTTGCGTAGCAAGACAAAACAACTACTGTCCGTGTGCAGGGCGCTGCCCTTTGATCCTTAGGGAATAACTGGTCATACACCTCCTCACAAGGAGTATCCCTTGGGGGTGTATCGGCACAGTTTTCTGGTAGCGGAGCCCGGAAAGGGCCGCCCGCCTCACAAAGTCCGCTACAGCGGTCGGCCTCGCCGAACGCTTAACCAAGCGGATAAGAGGCAGCACAATGTCGAGCTCGCATAGCGAAGCCGACGGCAGTTCCCAATCCTCCGGGGGATATGAGAACGAAGAGACCTCCCAAGGTCCAGCTACTTATGTCGCACAGTCATATGCAACATCTGACCGCATGCTTGCATCATTAGGCATAACGCCCAAGATCGCGCCTGCCTATGATGGCACCACCTCGTGGTTTGAGTATGAACAGTTGATTGACGACTGGTGCGACATAACAACGCTGGATGACACCAAAAGAGGTCCGTCTCTCAAGACGAGGCTCTCCGGATTGGCCGCAGTACAAAAGGAATCACTGAACCGAGAAAGGCTTGCAGCCCCAGATGGAGTAGATTACTTCAAGAAGAAGATGCGTCCATTTTTCGTGAAAGGAGAACAGTACGTTTTCCTGTGGCGTTTCCTCGGCCTATTCAAGGCATGGAAGGGCAACCAAGACTTTGTGACTTGGATTGCTAAGTTTGAGATCGTGCTACAGCGCGTGAGAAACTCATGGATGGATCTCTTACCAGAGATAGCTCTGGAAGATGCCCATCCGGATTTCATGCAGGCTGTGCAGGCAGATCAAACCTTCTTGCGCCTACAGGATGCAACCGAGAGAGACACATACGCCGCACGTTTCTTCGAAACATGGAACAAGGAACGCCTTGATAATCATCGAAGAGCGTTTCCTCTAAATGATAATCTCCTAGCTCTCCTCTTCCTAGTGCAGTCCGACCTAAATGAGATGCAACGTGAGAGGTTGGTAACAGCATTGACCAACCAAGGTTACCGAATTGAGACCTACACGTACCCTATAGTACGGCAGACCATGTTCGATCAGTTCTCAACGACCAGAACTGGTCTGCAGGATCCCAATATTCGGCACACTTCTCACAAGAAGGACCGCCATGGAAGGAGAGATCAACGCCGCAAACGCGGAGGTCGAAACTTCCTCATCCTCGATCAGGGTGAATACGACGGAGTCGATGGATTCTGGCTCCAAGACGAAGACACCCTTGAGGAAGGCTTTCTTGCCGCCGAGGATGAAGAAGCTGTCTTCTGGACAGTTGACGACCATGAAGCCTTCGTTGCAAGGAGATTCAAAAAGGGAAGAAGACCAAGAATGCGTCCCGGATCACCGGGAAGAGCAAAGGGTGGCAAGCGAAAAGGACGTGGCCGTTTTAGGTCATACCGCGGAAAAGGGAGAGCCAACCAGGCAGAACATGATCCAACTGATTCCAGCTATTTCGGTAAAGGTAAAGGAAAAGAAAAAGGAAAAGGTGGAAAAGGCAAAGGAAAAGGAAAGGACAAAGGAGATAAAGGAAGCTCCTTCAAGGGTACAAAATCAAAAGGCAAAGGTAAGGATACAGCTAAGTCTGCCTCCTTACAAGGAGACCAAACTGGATCTCCACAGGCCTATGAAAGTTCCACCGCACCGAGCTGGGATTCATGGTATGAGGACAGTTATTATACTGACTCCAGTTGGAATTATGCCGCTTATGACGATCAAACGTCTTATACATACTATGCATCACAAGCCTCACGAAGAAAGACACGGAAAAAGAAGAGAAGAAATCAAGCAGGATCATCAGGTAGAGGCACAGATCCGAGCGCGCACCAAGAACCCGTGTACAACTCATCAGTGAGTTACGTGCCCCAGGTCTCTGGACCATGCGAGGGGCAAGGTGTGGAGACTGCAACAGCAGTGTTTCCGTTGCAGCACACCGTCCTATCTGCTCTCACAGAGCGGATCAATCTTGATAAGAGCCCTACCTTTGTCATACTTGACTCTGGTTGTACTAGGGCTATGGGTTCCCGCTATGCGGTGAACAGGCTTATCAAGGCCGTGAAGCAACATGCCCCAGGCATGATTGATTTCACTTTTTCACCTTCGAACACGAAGTTCTCTTTCGCAGATAGTGAAACAGCTCTTATCAAGGAGCGTGTAACTCTATGGTTTAACACAACTCCAAGAAGAGATACAACCATAGAAGTTTTGGATCAGGGAAGAGTCCCCATTTTGTTTTCCATCGAACAGATGAGGAATTTAAGAATGACCCTCGAGTGTAGTCCAACAGCTGACCTAGCAACGTGTGAAGCTTTCGGTTTGTATAAAACCCCTCTTCCGATTAGTACCAATAACCATTTGGTATTGGACCTTCTAGGCTTTACTTCCACCAGGAAGTACCTCCCTAAGTCAGGTACGTCGTTCAGTGCGACGGAGACTGCTCTAGGAGCCAATAAGCCTTATGTTAGGATACCGGAAGGTCGCTGTCCAGCCTGTGCCGGACAGAAAAAGGCTCACACGTACCTCAAGGGTTGTGACAAAGCACCTGAGGGAGCAGCTGATCCACCACCGAAGAGGATTTCAGGGAAAAAGAAGCCTCTTCCATCTGATCCGGCAGAATCATCTGCCAAGAAACTTGATCCACCAGAATCATCTGGTGATGTTCCTGAGCCTTCCGGACCATCGGAACCATCATCAGGTTCTAGGGACAAACCTGCAGAATCCTCTGCACCACATGAACCTCCAGAAGAAGAAAGACTTGAGGTTCCACCTGCGAAGATAAAGACTCCAAAGGGTCTCAAAAACCTTCTGAAGAAATCCCGCAAATATGCGGTTAAATCTCCTGTTGAAGAGAAGTCTAAGGTCCCAGGAGCTGATGACGGGACGGAGGTAAGACCACTTGAGTCAAGAGAATACCCGGCTCCTGGTACAGACTCACCTACAGGTGAAGAGATTGTCGCAGAACCATCGCCATCTCTTCCCATTGCTCTTCGCAGGATTCATGAGAAGCTTAAGGACCCTGTAGAACTCTATAAGCTTCACCTTAAGCACCGTCATATGAGTACGGATCAGTTCAAGCGACGCACAAAGGCCTTACAGATCCCAAAGGAGATCTATGAGCTATATGACCAACTGGTCAAAAAGTGTTCAGCCTGCCAGGAACATGTGAGAGCTCCTTCAAGAGCGAAGATTTCTGGTTTAAGATCAGAGACTTTCGGTGATCTCACCTTCGTAGATCACGGTGAGCTTCCAATTCCCGGCAAGGATAGTCGCTTAGTATTTCTTATTCTCTATGATGGAGCAACAAACTTGTTGACTGCCGAAGTAGTCCAGGATAAAGAAGAACATACTACAATGTCGATTATGAATGACTACTTTGAGAAATTTCAGATCAACCCAAAGGTTGTAGTTGGAGATCAAGCATTCATGACTCCAAAAATGGAGGCTTATTACAATCGGCAGAATATCAAGCCTGTGGCAACAGGACCTGGAACACCATGGCCCAACAGGGCCGAAGCTGCTGTAAGATTGCTGAAGCATCAGATTAAGCTCATACTTCAGATCCTGAAGGATGGTGACCCGCAGTATAACGGAATCACCATGAAGTATGGCAACCTCGTTCGCCAAGCATGTTTGGCAAGAAACTCTTCGATTACCTACGGAGGAGTTACTCCTTTAGAAATGGCCTTTGGAAGGCGTCCTCGAGATGTTATAACACCAGAGAACGCTGATCCCAATCAGTTGACAGGTAATCCAACTGATACGGAAGTCACTGCGAGAGCCATTAAGGAGCTTGCCAACAGGGCTTACCAAGAGGCACGCCAATCTGATGATCTGCGTAGAGATCTTGCAGCCAGACTGTCAATGACCCAAGGACCTTTCTCTTTGGGAGATAAGGTTTTCTACTGGTCAGAAGATAAGTCTAAGATTGGATCCACTGGGTCCAAACATGGATCTTGGCTAAAAGGAAGGTGATCTCCGAACTCGGAGGATCCATGGTAGGTGTGGATCTTGGAACACGCATCGTCCGTGTCAATATCTCAAAACTGAGGAAAAACTATGACATAACATCTGATGTGGAGATTCCTCTCGCGCCTGATGAGGAAACTCTGACGTCAGAAGGTTCTGACCACGCAAGTTGCATGGTCACCTTCGATGCTTCCCTGCAGTCGACAGACCTAACGATTCCACATCAAGAGTGTCACTGGCAGGTCACCAGCACTGGGAAGATTGACTTCCTAGAACTCTACGGCGGATCTCCCCGCATGAGTCACAAGGCTGCCCTGTCAGGTCTGCGAGTAGGTCAGCCAGTCGATTTGCGTAGCGGTCTAGATCTTGAGCAACCGCAAGGTCGCTCCAATCTTCTTAGGATCATCAAGGAACAAGAACCTACTATTATTGTTATGTCACCGGACCATTCTCAGTGGTCTAGCTGGTACTCACAGTGGAAGAAAGGCTCTGCCAAGAGACTTTCTGTTTTAAAATTCTGTGAATCGGTCGCAGACCACCAAATGAAGCTCGGACGTTACTTTGTTCTTGAGAACCCATACTACAGCAGGCTCTGGTCTTCACCAGAAGCAAAACGCCTGTTTTCTAATCATAAGATCAGCTATGAGGTCTGTAACCTACAGGCCTATGGCATGAAAGATCCAACAGGATACTATGAATCGAAATCCTCGATTTTTATGCACAACTTGCCACCGCAAGTTTTAATTCCTCTCCAGAGGCATTCTGCCAAAACGAAATCTCCAACATCTCCACCAGGAGACGAAAAGGGTATTCAAGGCTACGGTCTTAAAACGAAACTCGCACAAGTGTATCCTTATGAATTCTGTGAGACCTTTGCCTCGTGTTTGGCAAGATTCCTGAAACGAGATGCGTATGCATCTCATCTTTCTTTAGTCACAGACATACTAGAATACTCTGGAGATGAATGCCTCCAGGGACTTTCGGAACTTCTTGATCAGGAGTATTCTCTTTTGACAACAAATCCTCTCAAGGATTCAAAACTCCTGCAAGATCCGAAAATCAGATCACTTGTTGCTAGAGTAAATTCTTTATCGAGTAAAACTGAATTACCATTGCATCATTCCAAACCATCACCGTCCCTTGATGCCTTGGTGTCAGACATTACTCGCCTTAGATCAAGACTCTTACCAGGGTCTGGTTTCGAACAGTGTACTCTATACAGAGGTACATTTGGAACAGTCAAAGCACTCACCAGTGTAACTGATGGCGTTCTTGTCTTTTGGAACAAGAAGAAGCCCAATTCGACTATGACGTGTTGCTTGCCGCACCAGGTTTCCTGGAACAAGGTACACCCATCAACCTTCTCGGGGGTGCTATTCCAGATGACAGGCGGCAAGACTTCACCGTCCGTGCGAACACCGCCGGATGTAATCATGTCGGACGAAGAGGTTTCGCCGTCAGACCCGTCAGAACCAATGAGCACTAATCGCTCACGGATCACATCTGACGATGTTTCTATGCCGGAACCAGATCAGCCGATGCCTCCCGGCACGCCGCCGTCGCGTCCTCCTCCTCCCATACCTCCACCGCGACTACCGGCCGTTTCCTCCGATGAGCCCGTGGCTCCTGCTCGGGCTAAGCCTCGCGTGCATCCGCCTCCTCGCGTTCCGTCTCCTCGGCGTCTGGGGGGTGATGTGTCGCCAAGGTCTTCATCGGAAAGGAAAGTTTCGCCGCACAAACAGAAATCACCTTCACAGGTGCCGACACCAAAACCTAAACCGAAGGCACATCCACAGGGACCCATTCTTCCGTTACAACAAGATGAAGAAGACACTGAAGAAGAACTGGTCCCAGACGACCCCGGACAACCGTCCGCTCCTCCTCACACTTCTGGTTCACCAGAACCGGAGAGCGATGCCGAGTCAGAAAACACAAGGTATTACTCTGATGAGGAAGGTGACTTGGTCGTAGATGAGAAGGACTGGGTCCTTCTCACAGAAGAACAGAAACTGTGCAGTAACACAGGTTCTTTCTCCATGCCTCGGTACATGCATGGCGGACCCGTGGACATCAGAGAGGTAACATCAAGAGTGAGGTCAGACCGAACACGGTATAAACCCACTAAAAGGTTTCGATCTGACATCCGTGAAGAGTATGATCTTCTCACGGAAGAGGACAAGGCCTTATCTCTAAGTTCCCCCAGGAACTCAGCGAATTTAACCCAGAAGGCACAGCGGAAGGAGGCAACCGCCAAGGAAAAGCGTGAGATGAAGAAACAGTTTGATGAAGCGAAAGCAGCAGAATATCAGAGCTGGCTAGACAATGATGTCTTTGAGCTCGTCGATACACGGAAACTCGGAAACATCCGAAATTATGTCACTGGTCGATGGGTCCTGACTCTAAAAAGAGACAAGGACGGAAACTTCCTTAAGTGTAAGGCCCGATGGGTCCTGAGAGGTTTCCAGGATCGACAGAAGGACATTCAGCAAACTGATAGTCCTGCTGCGAGTCGCCCAGGTTTCCGCTTAGCGATTCAACTAGCAGCTAACAAGCTGTGGAATCTGACACACATCGACCTAAAGACTGCTTTCCTGCAGGGTGAAGCCTATGATGAGTCGAGAGACATAATCTGTCAGATTCCTCCTGAAGCAGGTTATCCTTCCTACATTGCAGCGAGGATGAAGAAACCCGCTTATGGACTTAACGATGCACCTCGAAGATGGTGGAACATCGTTGATAAGGCACTCCTGTCTTATGGCCTGGTGCCAACCCGTGCGGATCGCTGTACATATGTTCTGTATGGTAAGAAGTCTGCAACAGCAGATGCTGAGCTCAAGAAGTCTCAGCCAAAGACCATGGAATCAGCGATTGACTATCTCCTAGATCCCATAGCAGGCAACAATGCCAAGGGTAGACAGGTACATGGAGTAGTCTGTTTGCATGTAGATGACCTGTGCATGGCCGGTGATGACACCTTTCGTAAGGCCGTGATTGAATCGATCAAAAAGGAGTTTGCAGTAGGTTCTGAAGACACGAATGATATCATGTTTGTAGGACAGAGATTAGTCTGGAAGGATGCTACAGCATCAGTGCCAGCACATATCTCAGTAAATCAGAACCTAGCTGTTGAAGCTCTAGAAGAAATTGTTTTTGACAAGAAGCTCAACAATGAGCAACAATGCACACCACAGCAGCACACTGCTTATAGAAGTGTTTTAGGACAGATCAACTGGCTACAAAGCCGGACTCAAGCTCACATCTGTTATCGCTTCAGTCGGTGTGCGAGCAAGGCTGCCAAGCCTACTATCGGTGATATTCGAGAATTGAACAAACTTGTTAGGATTTTGAAGTCTACCGAAGTAGAATTGCGTTTTTGGCCGCTGAAAGGAAATCTCAGAATCCTCGGTTACCCTGATGCTTCCTACAGGAACAATGATGACAAATCATCTCAGAGAGCACATGTTATTTTCCTTGCTGAAGATCGAAATCCAAAGCTAAAGGGAATGAAACAATCAGCAGCAGCTGCTTCTTCCAAGAAGAACGATTTCTCTGAATCCTCTATTAAGGAAACATCCTCGAGAGGTAGCCTGGTGGATTATGAGTCTCACAAGATTACGACAACCACAATGTCCACAACAGTGGCAGAGCTTAACGCACTGATGCGTTGCTTTGGTACCTGCCTGTTCCTCAAGGGACTTTGGGCAGATCTCTCATCAGAGACCGTACCTATACATATCAGAACAGATGCGAACAATCTTGTGACAACAGCAGGCACGACACACCTTCCAGAGCAAAAGGAAACTCACCATCTTATACAGATGCTTCGTAAGGAATCCAACTCTGGATCTTTAGATGACCTAGCTCATGTAAGCTCGAAGTACTGCCTAGCTGATGCATTAACAAAGCATTCGGCACAACCTGATGAGCTTATCAAGGCTCTGGAAACAGGAAACTTACCAGAAACAGACATTCATCCACCCTTCCGTGAACTTCTTCAACATAAAGCTTTCACTGTTCGGTGGATCATAGACAACCTTAGGAATGCCGCTACAGCGGTAGCCTTCCTTGGAATTGATGTCTCAACAGAGATTTACCGATTATTTTACTGCCAAGGAACATGGTGGTAGTCTTGTTTGCTGGTAGCACAACCATGTGCTGGATTTTCTATTTAGACTGTTTTTCGTCTAAAAGAAAATTTGTGTCTGCAAGCTGCGTTTTCATCAAGATCCAGACATGTTCATGAGAACTCTATGTTCTGTATCATCCGCAGCCGCTTTCAGCCTCGAGCCTCACAGCAACCAGCCTTTTGAGCTAACCAAGCATTCCTGATCCTGTTTGGTCATCGTGCCGTAATGAGCACACGATCAAACTTCCGTAGCCGTGATGGACACGCCCTACCCAGGGCAGTACAGGCGTACCATGAGCGACATCCACACATGGATAGCTCTTACCCCGAGTCTCGTCGGGAAGCATCACGTCGACACACCGAACACGGTGGACATCGATTTCACAAACGTGAGAAAAATAACGAGCCTCCATACATTTACATGGGTCACCAACAGGTGTTCAATCCGCGTCCAAGAGATCTTGCTGACCTGATCTTACGATGTGGCCATGCGAGTCGAGCAAGGCTCACTCCAATCTCCAGACATGGAGTCAGGCTCTACGAAGGAGTCCTTCAAGGACCATGGGACAACAGTCCCCTTCTATACTGGGATAACAACGTGGGTAATCACGCTCGTGATCCACGCCAGTTTTGTACGATGCTTGCACATCACCTTCAGACTGGCCTCCCACAGGAGGTAAAACAATGTGTGAGTCTTGATGCATCAGGAGAATATGACTATTCCTCCTCAGTGCCAAGACTGACAGAGGTAACAGGTCTCTCACCAGAGATGTGCTTCCACATTCTTTCCAAGACCAACAAAGTCGGAAGGTGGTTGGCACACTCAACAAGACACCTTCAGAACCAGCGCCAAGATCTCTTTGCTGGCCAACACAATTATCTTCTGGATATGTCCAAGTTGGCCGATGCAGAGCTCGCACAGTATACACCACAAGAGATCGCGCTTGGTGTCCTCCTTAACACTAAGTCCAGGTTCGTGGTCACTATGGTTTATAACCAAGATGGCAAGGCCGAAACAACAGATGCCGCCGTTACCATCCCACAGGATGCAGATGTGCTGACCATGACCAAACTTTTCCTCTCGGCAGTGGGAGGACACGGTTCACGACGAACTCTACCAAGAGCTGAAGAACCAGATCCTGAAGAAGAGAGGCCAAGGTCACACATGACCATCTCAGACTTCATGGCAACGGGGAGCAATCCTGTGCAGTCCCATGCACAGCGTCTCTCCACTAACGCGCCAAGGCCCGTAGGCATGGAAGATTTTGTTCGACAGAACAACCCTTGTTACATCATGCATGCCACGGACTTACAGGCATTATCCTCAATCCTGAGGCATGGTCTGGTACCATCAAACCTCCTATCGCAGGTGGTTACCTCACCAGGTCTTCAAGCTCTCGTGAATGAAAACAGTCGTTCCAACAGGGACACTGTTCAGTTTTCAACGCTAAACCTGGCGAATCCTAATCCGACTTTGCTGCGTGCCAACAAGGCACTGCTCCTAGTATTCGACGCAAATAACGTAGTGAACGAAGTCACAAACATGTGGCAGTCGCAAGCAGGGATGTTTGCTACACCAGAGGTAGTGCATGCCCGTACTCTTAGCGCCGTATTTGCACCCTCTGAAACACTCTGGGTATCATCGCAATACGATGAGCTCAAGAGCATCGGACCATGGTGGGCAGACCACTGCTCCGAACAGATGCCGTCAGCGACTTACGAGTCGAAGAAATGGTGCTCAAATTACGGCCAAGAGATCGAATCGACACTTCGCAAGATGTCAAGGCGAAATCTGCCTCCAGAGCCTCCCAAGGCTAGATCTTCTCACAAGAAGTCTTTCTCTCTGCCAAATACAGAGGCTGACACAGCTCCAAACCTGGAGCAAACCGCTTCTGCAGGTGAAGTACCTCCGAAAACGGAGACTACTGCAAAGGAGATCCATCCAAGATCCAAGCTCGCCCGGCAGGCCGAGGCCGACAAGGATCCGGACAGTCTTATGGGACAGCTCTGGAACTCCGACGGCACCAGAAGCGCCACTGAAGTTCTTAAGATAACGACAGGTCACAAACCTCCAGAACCTGTCCAGGATACTTCTGCCAACGTAGTTCCTCCCAAGGAAGAATCTTCTGGAACAGAGACGGAACCTGAGGAACCAGATCCTAACCAGGATTGTGACGAAGAATCAGACGTTGAGTCGGCATCAAGCGAAAAGAGCGAGAAGAGCGAAAAGAGTTCAAAATCTTCGTCATCCTCTGAACTCCGAGTTGATGTTAATCCGTCTCACAAGACGAACTCAGCACCTGCAGCGACAGAGGAGAAGAAAGAATCTCCCACGGAAGAGATCACAGAGAAACTTGAGAAGGTCAAACTTGACCAACCAAAGCCTGAAACAGAATATGTTCAGAGCTCAGACGAAGAGCCAAGAAAACCAAAATCTCCTAAAAAGGAGAAGGAAAAATTCCTAGTTCTCTTCGATCCTGAAACAGAAACCTATTATCGAGTCAACAGAAGCAAGCTCAACCTCGAATACGAGGAGCCTGCTGATGAGGAAGACCTCGTAAGAGAACATGAGCGCATCAGCGCTCGAATTCGAGAAAATACCAAGCACCGAATCTCGAAGTCACCGTCTAACCCGGCTATGCAACAGGAAATGCAAGAGAGAATCTGGGTTAGTCGATGGAATCGAAAAATCCGAAGTCCACTCATGATCAAAGATTCTGAGGCTCCTGACGAAGAGGAGTGGGACAGACCCAGAGAGTCGGCATCTTCCTCCTCTGCACCTCCTAACAAGGAGAGATTTGTAGGAGTACGCAGGACAGCCATGAGCCTTAACCAAAGGATACGAATGTTGCCTCGACCAGACAATCCTCTCTGCGATCTCTGCAAACAGCCTACAGGCTATTTTTGCTATTCCTGTGGAACGATTGTATGTGCAGACTGTCGACTTACCCCACAGGGTAAACAACGGATGTGCGAGTGCGTCTTGCCAATCGATTGCCTTGAGACCTCCAAAGTGAGAGCAGGAATGACCTCAGAAGAGCGTCAGTTTTTATACGAGGCCATCCTCACACATGAGGACGTAGATTTGGCAGTCCAGAAAATCAACATGTATTGCGAACACGCAAGAAGTCTGTTCGAAAAGGACCATCCAGGCGTTGATCCATGCAGCCTTGATGATATTAGGAACAATCCTCCGAATACGTATGATAGCTCCACAGAGGCTCCAACCCTGGAGGAATATAAGAACATTAACAAGAGTCACATCAATGTCAAGGACTCTAGAACAAGCCACCCGGCTTCTTTTCTCTCTCTTACTGGCTACGAAGACAAACTGGTGCTCGACGCACATTACGAGATAGTTCGCAATAGGATGGCCGGTGTTAACGAGAAGAGAGAATACATTGAAGGCTCAAACCCAGACAGCGTATCGCTAAACCTAGTGGTATTCAACTGGGGAAATATGGATCGAGCGCCGGTGCCCGCAGGGAATCCCAAAAAGAAGCTCAAACCTGAGAAGGGATTCGATTATCACCCTCTTATTGACATGTGCTTCAACAATTCAGCTCATATTACCCTCGTACTCGAGGCAGGAGCACTTGCGTCAGAGTATTCGATCGCAACCATGCGAAAACACGAATACAGGGGGATGCTAATCCACTCTCCTCCCAAGGAGCCTGAGGCACCCTCGATGTATATTGGAGTCAAGGGTGACCCAACAACAGACATCGCTCTCGTCCACCACTTTTATCGTCATCGAACAATGAAACCTAAGAATGGTGGTCCCAAGAAGCGACTGTGGGCATGCCACGGTGCGGTATGCCGCCTCACCTTTGGGTACCACAGTACCATACCAGAGGCAAAAGAATGGGTCCACCCATATTCTGGCCAAAGGATGACGAGAGACGAGTTCATGCAGATTATCGGATATGACCCACTCAAGGGCAAAAATCCTGACAAGGATGGACCCACTGATGGCTCTTACCTCTCACCAGAGGCGTGCCTGACACTGTCGAACCTCGACCCCTCGCCGATTCTCTGTGAATGGAACGGCCATGTCGAGGGTGATGAGCCACCAGAGGAAGACTTTGAGTCATACGCAGAGATCTTCTCACAAGAAGCATCAAACGATCTTGACGAGATGTGGTGTACAAAAGGGCCTTACAAGGTCATCACCATCGCGATCGTCCATTTCAACTCATTCATGACTCATAAGGAAGAACAGAGACGCGAACTGGTGAACGCGTTCCTCAACGAGGTTCTCCCTTTTAAACCGGATGTAATAGCGGGAGATCTCAATAATATTGCGTCGAGGCTCACCTTAAAAGGTGGAGACGTTCACCCGCGAAACAGTTTGTTTTCTCTATACCTGGAGAAGAAACTTGCAGCATTCAACAAAATAGCAGGAAGGCACTCACAAGTGCGACATCTTTGCTTGAACAACTCCGACCAGCACAGACTGGCACGTGCAGATCGTCTACCGGCGGACCCGGCGAAGAAAGTTGCTGACCTTGACTGTATCAACAGTTATATCCTTGACTGGAGTAAAACGCCGCACACGGCGTCACCTAGTCCAAGAGAGGTCACACCTGCCGCTGAAAGAACATACTGGGAACGAATCTCAGATATGTGGCAGGACACGAACAACAACAGGGATATTGATATCCGTCTGTTTGTCTCAGTCAAGCAGTACTATTCAACTTTTTCTAACCTTGACCTATGGTTGAGTCCCTCTGACAAAGATTGGCACAGCCCTTTGGGCTTCACGATACAACCAATCCTTACAAAAGGGAAACACAACCGGTCAGATGCCCAGGTCCAGAAGATCGCTGACAAGCGAAAGGCTTACAAGCAGCGTAATGCTGAATACTGGGGTTACAACGATTCATTCGTTTACTCATCCGGCAACAGCTGGTACGACAAATCGCAACCATCAGGTAGCCATCACAGATATGGAAGATTCTGGGAGTGGCCACAGCCTGAACGTCCCAGCGAGCCTGAAGGTCCTCCTCCAAGAAGGAACCAGGAATCATCGTCCTCTTCACAACAAGATCTACCAAGATCAAGGTCCAGGCCTCAAAGAACCAATATTGTTGACAAGCTCA
This sequence comes from Symbiodinium sp. CCMP2592, assembly GCA_905221615.1. Lineage (NCBI taxonomy): Eukaryota > Dinophyceae > Suessiales > Symbiodiniaceae > Symbiodinium > Symbiodinium sp. CCMP2592. The sequence continues at coordinate 526,630 of CAJNDT010005902.1, read as the reverse complement.
ACATGTCTTTGGAAGAGCTGGATGGACTAGAAGAAGAACCGTCACCAACAAAAAGTGACATCGAAGAACACGAAAGAGAAACATCAAACTTGATGTCTGCTCAGAGAGATGAAGAGGAACAAGAGGACGAATCCTCCAGCCGGAGAAGAAGAAGGAAGGCATCGCGTCCACCGTCTGCTCCGAGCGGCAAGGCACTCAGAACAGCTGCTACAGCAGCGGGATTGTCGGGCTGGTTCGGACACCGCAACCGAGGTGGAGCGAACGCAGAGTCTACCAAGACTGATGAAACTTCACTTCCAAACTCACTAACCAGTGAGCAGGACTTCTCCGTCTTCAGCATCGCGTGGAATGTGTTCCTGCTGCTAATGGGCTTACACTGGATGTGGAAGCAGATTACCAGGCCTCCTATCAGATGTATGGAGCGCCAACAACCAAAATCAAAAGCAGCAGCGAACCAAAGAGTTCCATTCCTCGAACCCGAGGATGAACCGCAGACGCGTGAACCTTTAGGACCCAACAGGGTCAATTCCGGAGAAACAACTGATCTGCGACCTATCTGGCATACTTCCCGAAGCGAAGTCTACCATCTCTCAGACAGCTGTTACCAGCTCAAGCAAGCAAGAGATGTTTGCAAGAAGGTGCTGTGCAAAAACTGCCTCCATGCAGTACAAGTTGCGGAGATTCGCAGGAACGATCCTTTCCAAAGAGGTGATACACGACCACGTGGCACCGAAAGAGACATTGAGCGCTTCCAGACCTACGATGATGCAAGTAACACTCCTCACATGACACAATTATTCAAGGATGCCTTGCATGCACAAATGGCCGAAGAAGCCATGCAGATTACCTATACATCGATCCCCAAGGGATCCTCGGCAAAGGCCAGAGGTACATCTGCACTCTCAAGTGCCGCATCGTCATCAGCGCCCAAGGCAATGCCACCAGGGCCTAACAAGGCAAACATATCACCTCCACCTAAGAGTCCTCCGCCAAAGGCGAAAGGAACAGTACCTTCTGATCCTCCAAGACCAAAAGGTCCTACCAGAAGAGGAGGTCAAAATCGGCGCATTCAACGAAAGGCAGCTAGAGAAGCCCACAACAGTGGACTCTGCACCTATGCAGACGCTGCACTTGACGAAGCCAATCAAGGCCAGGCAATTAACGTTACGTGCCGAAACATAGTAGCAAGACACGTCAGCTCTATCGATGCAACGGTAGAAGCAGCCGGCCAGTTTACACAACGCGTGCTACAGCACGTAGAAACATATGATGAAGAGGAACCGTGGAGCACGGAGTTCCTACCAGTCGTGGAAGTCCTATTCAGGAACTTAAGCGGCGACGAAACAACTGTCATACATGACAATCAAACGGTAACTATGCCTCTTGCGAAATACACAGACCTCCTCAGAATCGCACAAGCATTGCGAGGCTCTATCCAGAGAGACAAGGAGGAAAGAAAGGAACATCTTGACACCATCCAAGATACTCTATCCAGAGTGGAAATCCTTCTAACAGCACTGAAGGACTCAAGGACAGTCTTTAACCAATTGGTCCATTCCTCACTAGAGATAGAGCGAAGAAATAACAATCTCAAAAATGTCCTCGAGACACTCTTTGACGACCAAAGCTCTGAGGAAGACCAATCAGAATCTGACAATGAAGAAGTCCTAACTCCTTCTGCACCACAGTACTGGAATAGCCTTTATGCCCACGCCTTATCTCCTTCAGGAGATGAAAGCGAAAGATCATGGGCGTCCTCAGACGGACAGCTTGAAAGAAGAAGGGCTGAACGGGCAAAGGCTAAGCAGCCGCAACCGGCAAAAGCCAAGGCAACTCCAGCCAGCTCACAAGCTGCTCCAAAGGCCGAGCCAAAGGCGACAACATCCAACCATGGATATGATACTGCAGACGCCGCCTTCACCAGGGCTGAGAACAGATTACTCGGAATCTTTTCAAGTTCCGAAGAAGATCACTCAGACCCGGATGAGCCACATCCGAACGTCTACGCTCGAGCCTATGATCCAAACCTGGATCCAAATCTGAGATAAGAGAATCTCAGAGTTTCACAATAGTGACTCACAAAGCTCTAACAAGAGCAAAGTGAAAGGCTACATAATTCGATGTAGAAAACATCACCAGACATGATCTTGTACAGATGATCTCTCTGACCAACATGCATGAGTGTGTGTGCAAAATGAGTGGAGTGACTTCAACAGTGTACTTCAGTGCTATACATAGCATAAACAATATGCTGTTTTTATCATGAGTCCAAACTCCGCAACTGTGACAGTGGGCATAATAGTATATGTGTGAATGTGCGGCCATGCTTCCGGTAAAAGAAAATTAGTGTCTGTTTGAAACCATAAACCTCTAAAGGGGTAGCTCTAACAGGTACCTACAGCAATGGCTGCATGCTCATACATATACATTCCGCTGCCCATTGGCTCACAGTGGTTTTACCATATTGAGACAAGACAAGCTCTCCTTGCGTAGCAAGACAAAACAACTACTGTCCGTGTGCAGGGCGCTGCCCTTTGATCCTTAGGGAATAACTGGTCATACACCTCCTCACAAGGAGTATCCCTTGGGGGTGTATCGGCACAGGGGGAGGGGGGGGGGGAGGGGGGGGGGGGAGGGGGGGGGAGGGGGGGGGAGGGGGGGGGAGGGGGGGGGAGGGGGGGGAGGGGGGGGGGAGGGGGGGGGAGGGGGGGAGGGGGGGGGGGAGGGGGTGGGAAGGGAAAAACGGCGGGTGGAGGAAAAAAAGAGGGGGGAGGAGGCCTGGGAGGGGGCAGGTAGGCCCGCAAATCAAAGAAAATGAGGGGAGGCCGGGCAAGGGGGTGGCAAACGAGCGCAAAAACAGGGTGTCCCCAAACATTCGGACTGCAGGGAGGAGGATTAGGTGGAGGGTACCTGAGGTAACCACCAAAACGCCTGGGCCTGTGGCCTCGGCGGATTATGACGGTTATGACATGCTAACCGTATCAGCACAGAGTGTAGACTATACACCCAGGGAAGCCAATGTACCTTCAATCAAAGGAACTAAGCTTGATGCGTTCGTGCTACTCAAGTCCAAACATACCTTGTAGAGAGGCCTTCAACACTACACCATACTGCACCGTATATGTCTTCCTTTAAGGTACCCTAAACCCTAAACCCTAAACCCTAATATGTCTTCCTTTAAGGTACCCTAAACCCTAAACCCTAAACCCTAAACCCTAGTATGTCTTCCTTTAAGGTACCCTAAACCCTAAACCCTAAACCCTAAACCCTAGTATGTCTTCCTTTAAGGTACCTTGCTTACTCTGGGCAGACATTGAAGGGCTGCCCTAAGCCCAAATCTCCTAGGACCCCCTAAACCCTAAACTCTAAACCTTACTTGGAGGGTCGGGGGACTTAGTAACTGGTTATTTTAGGGACTTATAAGTGCCATAACCCCAGTTAGGGTCTCTTTTAGGGTACTTATATATAAGTCTACTTACCACCTACTTACTAAGTCCCCCGACCCTCCAAGTAAACCCCAAACCTCCTAGGAGCCACCACCAGTGCTCCTCTTCCACGGCTGCTCGTGGACGTCCTCCGTGGCCACTGCCGCCACGTCTTTGGGATTCCGAGTCCTGGGTTCTTGTTAAAGAAATCAACTAAGTTACCATAGTAGGTATTTATTAGGGCTCCTTTAAGGGCTCTTCTAAGGTTTTCCTTTCAGGGTATAGGGTTTAGGGTTTAAGATACCATGAATGGGTATCTATTGAGTAATAATATGGTTTCCTTATTTTAGTAACCCAGATACAGACTCGCGAGTTGCGAAAGCTTCTTCTGTCGGCCGTCTGAAATACCCATTCACGTCTCAGGTGCACGGTTTAGAGTGGTTTTGGGTTGTTCAGACATTACTGTACGAGTATGTTTCGGGCCCGTCTAGTATAATTACGGCCGGAAGCACCAAACCATATACCCCAATCACCACAATGCCGAAATGCACCAGCCATGTTCGGTAAAAGAACCCTAAACCCCTCAACCTCTAAGCCCTAAATCCTCTTGAATCCGCGGGCTCCCCATTTTACCACACAGTGAATGTATCGTATGTGCGTGACCCTTCCGCGACAGAACCCTGTGCGGTCATGCCGGCTAAAAGCAGAAGCCGGGTCTTTTGGGACCAATATCCATGGGAGAACTGGTGCCTGACAGATGCTGATGGTGGCGGACTGATGTTCTGCGACTGTCTTTTTTGCTTCAGTGCCAGGCCAGTCCAGAGCATGCAGGAGCAACGGACGCATTCTAAATGAGATGGTGAAACATGCGATTGCTCAGGCCGCTCTGTCGAGCATCCGGCATATGGGAGTTTCTGAAAACTAGGGGTACCTTGTTTTGGGGTCCTTATTATAAGGATCCTACTATTTAGGGTACTATATTAGGGTCCCCTATTTTCGGAAACTCCTATATGTATGCGCGCACTGGAGCCACGTGTGTACCCGGCGCGAAACCCAAAGGGTCCAAGTACCATCATAGTAGGTATATGGGCCCCCAAAGTATATATGGGTGGTTGTCAAAATTATGGTCCCCCTTTGGGTCCCTATTATAGTACGGCAACTAATATTTAGGGTACCCAAAAAGGGATCCTAATTTTGACAGGACCCTTTGGGGAAAGCTGTGGGCCGGAGACCGAGCTTGCGATTGCTTTGTGTTTCACCGGAGCGCCGGAGGCCAGAGATCTGAGGATTGTGGCGTCTGTTGACTCAACGACCGGGCCGCAATAATTCAGTATCTCCCTGGTCCCCGCAGCACGACCCTCCTTAACTACCCTTCATGTCGGGTGTCTCATGTTTTTCACTCGCAGGAATTTCAGTGATACGCTCAACGGTAGTTGGAGTCTCATCAGAACCTTGGTTTTGAGTCATGTCCTAACAAGGGTTGGTTTGTAGGATTCAGGTGTTTGGGTTCCAGGGTCCGTCCTAGTTGCCCAGATTTTAGGTACAGGATCCGGCAATGGAGCTGCAAGGCAACCCACAAGAAGCTGCGCAGAAGACTGCAGGTAAACCTAACCCCCTAGCCGCCGAGCCCCCCGTAGAGTGAGATTTCTCGCAAACCCGGCCGAAAAGAAGCTGAGTACAACCCACAAAAACCCTCAATCCTAAACCCTGAGCCCTAAACCCTTATTACATTCGTGCGGAGAGGGTCGCTACACCAAAGCCCCAAACGCTAAACCCTATGAACACCTGCGAGCCAGGAGTATCCCCTTCATCTGGAGTCCTCGAATGTGCCTGTCCTCATCACGAACAACGCGGGAAGCCTGAAAGGGACGAGCCTTCAGGTTTGGGTTTAGAGGTTCAGGGTTTGGAGGTTTACGGGTTTAGGGGTTTAGGGTCTGGGGGTTTAGGAGTTTAGAGGTTTCAGGGGTTATAGGGTTTAGGGTTTAAGGGGTCGCTGTTCTTATGGTTGCTGTTGGGAAGTAGCTGCACGTGTAGCTATGAAGATTATGTGGGATGCTACACTTCTCCTTAAGTCCGAATGCTTCATTTTTTAGCTGATAAATCTAGCAACTCAGAATTGGTGCTGTTTTCGGGCTTGGGTCATCACCTTCAGACGTTTTGTGTTCCGTGAAATAAACCTTTCGCTTGTCAGCGTGTTGCGCAACCATACCGGTCCATGCGGGCTTTGGGGTTTAGGGTTTAGGGTTTAGGGTTTAGGGCTTTGGCGTGTGTACAGGAATCGTTTTACGGTCTAAGTAGACATGGCATTGGCCCATGGCCCCTCGCGGCAATGCTTTTACGTTTTTAGCTTCTACACCTGAGAGATTTCAGCCATGCTAGCCCCAAGGTCACAGAAGTTGTAGTAGTGACACTATCACGCTTACCTTAACGGTGCGAAGGCCACAAAAACAGGTACTCGGGTTTGGGATACTAATTAGTTGCGTAGGTTAGAATTTGGGGTTTAAGACTGCTAGGTACTTGCGTCCCTATGGGTTTCATTTGGGTACGCCACGTGGGCTTCTTATTTTCCCTTATTGGGTCTAAGTCTCAGAGGAACCAAATACGATTGTGCAGAGGAACATCCACCCGTAATACAGGTTTGACGTTTGAACGTTTAGTATCGTCTACCTCGTGTTTTCTTCTGCCCCGGTGCCGCATGCTGTGTGAAATCTTTCAACTTGTCAGAATCTCTGGTCGCACGACTCATTCCATTATTCAGACTGCAATCCAGAGGCTCCTGATGCTGAGTATATATTAGATCATCCCGCGACACATGTCACCCTCGTATCCAAAACAGAAGATCCTTTTCAGTGGCAGACGTTCAACCTTCGTCGGGTTTCAGCTTAGCATAATTCATAGGCAGAACAGATAAGGTTGTGTGCCGTTCGAGATCTGCGCGGTAGAACTCAGAACAGAGTTTCGTTTGAATCTAAGGATAGTCTAGTGAAGTGGGCAGCATGGCGAACGAGCTTCGGAGTTGGTTCGCAAGAAGTGGAGCTGGCCCATTTTAGCAGCACCTTCCGAAGGTAAAGGACGACTCCTGCATGCTTCAGTTCAGCCGTATTGGGTGTCAACTTTGAGCCTCATTTGTGATCGGCGAAAATTCGGCGTGCGCAACCCGGAGGCTCAACCCTATGAGCACGAAGGTTCATGCTTTCAATCGTGCCTTGCTGCAGCTGCAGCACAAAGAAGTACAGTCAACCCCAGAAAGTTGGAACACGGATTTAGGATGATTGCTGCTAGGATTCCCTATGTTGTACCTTAAGGCCATGAAGATAGTGATGTTCCAACTTACCGGCTACTACTGCAGGTTTAGGAAATGCAGCCTAGCACGACAAGTTTCAGCTCGTGGTTGTGTTTGAAGAGTGTAACTAATATCTTGTCCCCGAGTTGCTAGTTTGTCATGTAACCAAAACACCCGGAAGGGCTGCCAGATTCCAGAATCAAGAGACCGATTCCAATGATCGAGGGACCAGAATTTGTTGTGCGCACACCGTAGAATATTTGTTCAAGAATTTTTTTGGAGCCGCGACAGCCCGAGCAAGCCAGCCGGCGTCCGTATCAGGGTAGAGTTCCCTGTCGCACACCGACTTCCACCGCAGTGCATGCCCGTTTTTCTTTGGACCCTTGTCTTGGGTACGACCCTGAAGCACGGCTTAGGAACAGGGTTTCGCTAGCAGCCCAGGTTGGTATACGCTGGGTTGCTGTTGTTTTAACCCCCGACCCCACCGCGATGCAAAACTTAGTTGACCCCAAGACCCCAAAACCCCATCAGACCCTAAGCCTTAGCCCCAGGCCTTAGATCTTTAAATATACAGCCCTGACCCTGAACCCGAAAGCCTTAAAGCCTCAAACCCCTAAAGCCCTGTAGATGCCTTATGGATCCCTTTAAAGGAAAACCTATAGATCCCTGTACAGGAACCCTGTTTTATCCCTTTAAAGGAACCCTTATAGATCCCGTGATATCCTGGGGAACGGACTGTAACCGAGGCCCCGGTCTACGGATTCGGGACCTTCGCATCGGGCTTCGGTTCATCGTTACTCCTAAACCCGAAACCCAAACCGTCCGAAATCCTAAGCCCTAAACCCAAAGCCTTCTGCCTTCTGTTCTAGCCCAGTGCCCCTCTATTGCAGAGCATGAGGCTTCGATCGGAAGGCATAATCGTGACAGCAGCAGCAGTAGCCGTAGCAGTAGCCGTAGCAGTAGCCGTAGCAGTAGCAGTAGCAGTAGCAGTAGCAGTTGCAGTAGCAGTAGCAGTAGCAGTAGCAGTAGCAGTAGTCGTACTCGTACTCGTACTCGTACTCGTACTCGTACTCGTACTCGTAGTCGTACTAGTACTAGTACTAGTACTAGTACTAGTACTAGTACTAGTACTAGTACTAGTAGTCGTCGTAGCAGCAGCAGCAGCAGCAGCAGCAGCAGCAGCAGTAGTAGTAGTAGTAGTAGTAGTAGTAGTAGTAGTAGTACATACGGTTTAGTTGGAGATTGCTGGTAGACGTTTTTGTCTTTCGCCTAAGGTCATGGTCAACTCGCTGAATGGTGGAATCTTCTTGCAAGAGGTCGCCGCGCAAAGCCTGCAGATGTGTGCCAATGCGGATTTACGTTTGAAGCATCGCACTACGTGTCCGATAAAGGCTCGAAGAAAGCTGAACTGAATAGATGATTAGCACGGCTTTCGGGCTTGATCGCCTCACTTGCAGGCATTGCCGTAATTGGCACCAGCACGGTGTAGCTGAGGGCTTTGAGTCTGCAATGCATTTGACCACTGCGTCGTAGCTGTTTCTGCTTGGAGCTCTACTATTTCAATGCCCCCATCAGATGGTCAGTCATCAATCCCGGAAGTCTGCAACTGTTGTTCTCTTTCAGATCATGACATATACTGTACCTTGATTCCAGTTGGTGCGCTGCAAGCGCTTCACGTTTAGGACCCAAAGGGCTGAACCCGAACCCTTCACCCAATGAGCCCGAGCACGCCTGCATCCCTCAATACCGCTCACGTAAAGGTTACGGAGTATACGGCCGAATCGTCCCCTTATAATGAAGCCCAATAAGGTAGAGATATCCCTATAAAATGCTTATGCTTATGTGTTTTGTTGGGTCCTTAGTTTATATAGTTAAGGGCCACGGTGCTATTTGAGTCAAGCCGTCAGTCAGGGCTTCGCCGTGACGATGAAGGACAACGCCATCCTAGGCCTATGCATGGAAGCGTACATGGGCTGGTGGAGTTGCAGGGGTCCACATACAAGTAATAGTAGTTATAAGTCTACCCCATTCCTCCATTCCCTACTGACCAAAGGTAAGATACTATAACTATATCAAGGAACCCCCAAAATAGTATAGGTAATTATCAAGGCCCCTATATTTAGGCCTCACCGGGCTCCAAGCACCTGCTACCGTATACAAAAAACTCTAACTCAAATCCCGGATTTTTGGGGATGGCATTATTCTGGCGCACGTCCAAGCTCCTGATAAAGGATTTTCCTAAACTAGGGGAACCCAATATAGTAGCTTAAACAGTAGCATCCTTATTCTCACCAAAACCAGGTATCCCTAATTTTCGCAAACTCCCATATAGTACCTTGCGAGGCTGCAGGGAGTGCCGTGTTGAAACAGTGTTTTGCCGGTTTTGCTTGATGGTTGATTTGATTTTTCTAGGTGTGTACGAGCTGGATTTGGTTTTGAAGAGGTTGCGGGCACCCAAAACCCAAACCCCTAAACCCTAAACAGTTGTGGGTTGTAGTGTCTACACTGTGAGCTTCTTTGCCCGGAGGTGCAACGTAGCGCAGTTACACCTTGCTGGCTGAGCCAGGTTGGGGCGCATTTGTGCTTCCCCTGTGCTCCATATCTATGTAACATGAAGGTTTCGAGTTTCGGGGCCTAAAGTCTAAACCCCAAACCCTGAACCTTAAACCATAAACCCTGAGCCCCAAAACCCCAAACCCCGAAACCCCCAAGCCGTCAACCTTAAACTTTGAACCCCGCGACAGGCGTCAAGATGGCGGACACAGCACCTCGTGCGTGCCTGGGACTGCACTTGGAGGGTCAGGGATCTTAGTAACTGGTTCTTTTTGGGACTTATAAGTACCAGAACCCCAATTGGGGCCCTTTTAGGGTACTTATAAGTCTACTTACTACCTACTTACTAAGTCCCTGAACCCTAAACCCTAAACCCTATACTACCCTTATAGAGCCCTTTAAAGGAACCCTTCAGTCCCTACAATAACCAGTTACTAAGTCCCCCGACCCTCCAAGCATTGGCACCGTCACATGTAAACCTGGGCCTGCTACTGGTAAAGCTGCTACCATTCAGGGTTTAGGGCCTTTAGGGTTTAGGGTTTAGGGTTTAGGGGAGAAGATGCTGCCATTACGGTTTAGGGGATGTAGGGGTTTTCCCAAGCGCCAAGCACAAAACCTCGAGATTCCCGAATTCAAAGCCCAAAGCTAAGTTGGAAGTCTGACAGTCCGAAGCTTAGCTTTTCAAGCCAGTGAACCTCTGAAAGCAGCAAGGCCATAAAGACTGAATTGCATGCAGAACCGTGACCTGCCCCAGGCCCCTTGGAAAATAAAACCCGAATTAAATGCAAACTTATGTACCAACTTATAGAACCCTCATAAGCCCCTGATGTTCGAGCACTGGCTCACATGCCTTTTTATAACATTGTCTTTGGGTCCGAGGAGCCCCAAACTCTAAACCTCGGGGCAAGAAAAGATAATCAAGGAACCCGATTAAGAAACTTTGGGCCTTTATTAAGGTTCTTTATACAGAATCCGACTATCTTGGGGTTATAGGCCCAGGGATTCTTGATCAGGTTCCTACATTATGCTGAACCCGAATCCCAAACCCTTGCAGCCCAGAGAACCCCCTTCCGCCCAAGCCAAGGTAAGCTCCAACAACTCAAAAGAAAGGTAGCACAAGCCTGAAACCTAAAGCCCTAAATCCCTAAAGCCCTAGACCAAAAGACCTAGACCGTGGTGGCACTGACTGAGGATTGCAGAGGACGACTCGCAGGTAATCGTCCGGCCCTTGGCCGTTGCTTTGCCTTTCAGGGTTTTGTGGAAAAGTCTTACAGGCTGTACAGGGATTCTATGTGGGTCTCGCTTCTGGCATGTCGTAGGTGTTGCTGGGATTCTTTATGGAGTTTACTTCCAGGGCTTAGGGTGGTTAACGCCTCAGGGATTCATGGCATGGGCTAGAGGCATATGGGGCTTCTTGTAAGGTTCCAGGGCTTTTAACGTTTTGGGGATGAGTTTTTGGTTTGGGAGTTGAATTGTTTAGGAGCTCCTGGCTTCAACGGTTGTTTAGGAGTTTAGGTCTTCATAGGGCCTTTAGGCTTTAGGTTTGTAGAGTTTTAGGGTTTTTTTTGGATTTTTTGGGTTGTGGGGTTTAGGTTTTTAGGGCTCAGGGTTTGGGGTTTAGAGTTTAGGCTTTATAGGGTGTAGAGCTTAGGATTTAGGGTGTGCGTTTGTGGACAACTTCGTGGCTTCCCGTGCATGCCAGATCTTCCCTTTGACAATGAATTCTCACATGCTGCGGTTGATGATCTATTGTCCGCAATACCTTACTGACCCTAGACTATGTGAATTATAGTATATACTCCTTATACTTAGGGGTAGTGCAGGATTTATATCATCAACCGTATCATACCTCAAGTATCTACCATTAGGGCCCCTGGAAACTCCATTATCAGGGGAGTTAGGAGCTCTTGGGTACCTCAAGCCCTAGAACCCTAAACGGCTGCAATGGCCCAAAGCCCCAAATCCCACGATGCCCCGAGCCCCGAGCCCCCAGCCAAAAGAGAGCCCCGAGCTCATGGAGGAAACCCCCAAGCTGTCAACACAGGGGCCTGCAGTGATTGGAAAGAGGTTTCTTCCTGGGGCTCCTGGAGGGTTCCTGTCATCTGCTAAAATCTGCCTGAAAGCACAGGGGCCTTCATAATTAGAATAGGCTTTGGGGTACCCTAAACCCTAAACCCCTAAACCCCAAACCCCTATACCCCTAAACCCTAAATCCTAAACCCCTAAACCCTAAACCCAAAATCTGTATAGCTTGCGTCCAACCTTGGAGCAGCTTCATACGACCCTGTGTGTAGTACCTTAAACACCCGAAGGGGCTCCTGCTAAAACCCTTTACACGTGCAGGGTTGCAGACCTTGCGGTTTAGGGTTTAGGGTTTAGCGATGGTTTTTATGATTATGATTACTGCTACTTTCGCTAGTGGAACTATGCATGTTACGACGGCTGTTGTAACCATTATTGCGCCGTCGTTTCAGGTCATCCAATATGCCGGCATCCGCGCCGACGTGATGCCCGGGGCCAAGGGCAAGCTCTTAAGCTCCGTAACATGGGGGTCTATAAGGGAGTTTCCGAAAATTAGGGGTACCTTAAAAGGGCTCCTTAAGGGATCTTTAAGGGTTCTATAAAGGATTTAGGGCTTGGGAGTTTCCGAAAATTAGGGGTACCTTAATTTTGGGGTCTTATAATAAGGGTCCTACTAATTAGGGTACCCTATTAGGGTCCCCTATCTTCGGAAACTCCCATAACTCTATGAGTGTTCTTGTTGAGCTAGGTTTCTGAGAAAGCTTCTTGCATGGTTTCTGCTGGGCTTTGGGGTTTAGGCTTTCGGGTTTTCTGGTTGCCAGTTTACAGTTTCTGGGTCTCTGGCTTTCAATTTCACGGTAGGCTGGGTGTCTTGAGTTTATGAGAGGGTTTAGGGTTTAGGGTTTTTCCTCCCAACTCTATGTATGCCTCCAATCGGGAAGGGCTGTTCTCCGCAACAACCAGAACTCTTACAGATCCCTCAGAAAGCCGACGAGACCAAACTGTAGCTGGGTCTTAGCTTGCTACTTGTGAACCTTCTTTCCTTTGGCTATTGCTCGAAGTCTGACATGCAGAGGGATGTCTTGATCGGTGTTTTGGTCTCGAGGGGGTTAACTTTCAGGAGCCTGAGTTATTGCTAAAAGGAGTACTAAGCCGTTCCCTGTGTTAACTGGGTGCAGTATTGGAAGCTCCAGCCAAAGTCCCCCTTTAAATTACTGAGGCGTTTTTGCACGGGTACAAGGGTCCAGTGCCAGAGGCCGCATCAAATCTTGCATTTTCACCCATAACCCGTAACCTACCTTTTTGAAGGACTTATACAAAGAAATCATATTAGGGAACCCTAAAAAGGTACCTTTTTAGGGTTCCTTATTATGATTTCCTTATATACGTCCTTAAAAAGGGTAGGTTCTTAAGGGTCCAGGACAACCTTGCAAGCCCCTCATTTCCCGCATAGCTGCAGCGACCGACCTTTAAAGGGGCCTGTCAGGGTTACTAGAGTGGATCTAATTATAAGGCTATTCTAACATAGGAGGACCCCAGAAGTATGTAGAATAGTAGCCTTTTATGAGTATTGGGTCATCATTTTACCTACTTTTGGGGGGTTTAGGAAAACACCATGATCCCAAGAGCGCGATCAAAAGGCCAGTGCGCATGATCGGAAACGTCGTCGCTGGCTCCGATGACATGGGATACATGCATCCGGCATCTCGGAAGATTTTATGGCCGCTGTTCCCCCCCCTCCCGGACGGTAGTTCCTTTGTACTTTCTTTTGTGGTTTCCCAGCTGCGACTGAGCAGTATTGAAAAGATACCCTTATCATTAAGGGGCTACCTGGGTTGAGACTCGGAGCTCACAGAGCAATCGGAGGGTTTAAGCTTAGGTGAAGACGAATCTGGGGGGCTAAGGGCCCCTCAGAGTTCGGATTTAGGTTTTTGTGTTCAGGGTATTTAGGGGTTTGGGAATCGTTCACCGTACTGCAGCTGTTAAGTTCTCCTAAACCGCAAACCCTAAATAAAGCCCGAGACCCTAAACCCCTAAACCTTAAACAGTTCCGCCTTGCCTGTCTGTCATCCTTAGCTTCTGATTGATGTGAGTTTGCTGTGGTACTTCAGTCTATTGCCGACAGCAGCTGCCCGCATTCCCAGAGTGTCGCAGCTGCAGGCGTGTATGTATGTATATGCGTGCACACATTACACACATATGCATATATACATACATATATATATATATATATATATACTATATATATATATATATATATATATATACATACCCACATAAGAGACTATAGGAGAAGTTTCTGAAGCAGGGTTCGGCTAGGTGAAAGGGTTGCCTGCCTCCAAGAGCCTGAAGAGCACAACCCAGGCTCCCTACGGAGGGTTTAGGGTCTACGGTTAGTGCGTAGGAGTTTAGGGTCTGGGTTTAGGGCTTAGGGTTTAGGGTTTAGGGCTTAGAGTTTAGTAGTTCAGGGCCTGGGTTTAGGGCTTAGGGTTTAGGGTTTAGGGCTTGGGGTTTCCACGGTCTTCTTCCAAGAAATATGCCAACAAGCAGCATAAGCCATAAGCACATTCCACGAGGCGGAGACGTGTCCGCCTCGAGCCATCTTCAACAACGAGGCCGTGGGAACCGTTACCGGAGCCCGGACCCCGAAGCAAGAGTCGAGGGGATTCCGGGCATTCAGAAACTCGTGAACGGCTTGCGGCTTAGGGTTCAGGACCAGAGCCGTTTCGAGGTTCGGGTCGTTAGGGGTTGGGGGCTTTGAGCGGTGGCGGGAGAGGAGGGTTGAAGGGCTTAGGATTTCGGGGTTGCAAGGCAGGCTCGAAACTTTGCGGAAGTAATGTTCATGGTTTCTTGTGTAAGGTGGGAAGGTGTGTGTGAGTGTGTGTCTGTGTGCTTGTTTTTTCTAGCAATCCACCTATATACCTGTCTTCTTATTTATCCATCTTTCTATATACCTACCTATATATCGAACTATGTACGTGATACCGACGGTTTCGACACATGCGCTGCCAAAGCAACTGCCATGGAGTAGCTACCAGAGCATCAGTACAATCAAGACTGCCTAGATTGGGTGATAGTGCCCCTGTTGCCAGTGCTAAGTACGGCATGCACTACCTTGTTCATCTCCCGATAGGCCTTTTCACAGCTAGCAAAAACTCGAAGACGACTTCAAAACTTCATAAAAATATGCCATGATATATTATGATATACACTAATATATTATTACAGTCTACTATAATATAATGTTATGGCGTATCATGATCTAACATTATGGTATGCCAAAATACAATAATATGGTATACTACAATATACGAAGCAGCCCAGGTCTTCCTCCACTCGCAGAAGTCAAGTGTTTGCCAGACAATCAACCTGTACAAGGCCTGGATTCAAGATTTAGTATTTTGGGATTTGGGGGCTTAGGGGTTTATATAGCGTGGTGTTAAACGGTTTGAAAGCTAATCGTTCGTGCCGTTCCGAAGCTTCTCAAGGGGCTTCTTCGCATCAGACACCAAACAGCCAAGAATTCCATTGTATTCCCGAGAAGCACCTGTCTTGTATACAGGCTCTGGAAAGGGAGCTGTGGATTTTAACTTCCTTCAGCACAGTACATGTTTTTGGAGCCTGTCTGGGGCATGTAGAGAGACCTGCAGGGCGAGGACAAACTTGAGGCTTCATGTTTGGATGTTGAGGGTCCGAAGACCATATTTTGAGGGTAAGGTCATGAGCACATGGAGCCTTACATGGCTTTTCATAAAAAAAAAAACTCTGAGCCCTCAACCAACCAATAGCGACCCCTCGCCCGCAGCCGGACGCGCTGTCCTTGCCCAGATCTGGAAGATTGCGCACGTGGCGCTGTACCTGTCGGATGTGATGCCGCCGAAGACAATCCTCTCCAATATCGCCTGGGTCTCGACATGGAAGATTCCGAAAGTTAGGGGTACCTTAGAAGGGATCTATAAGGGCTCCTTAAGGGGATCTCTAAGGCTTCTATAAAGGATTTAGGGTTTGGGAGTTTCCGAAAACTAGGGGTGCCTTATTTTGAGGTCCTTATTCTAAAGGTCCTACTATTTATGGTATTATATCATGGTCCCCTATTTTCGGAAACTCACACATTGGGATTCCTCTTGAGGATTCTTTCAAAGGGTTCTAGATGGGTGGTTAGAGTGTATAAGGGTTTAGAGTTTTTTCTCTGTTCCATTCTAGTTCTTCTTTGCGGCTGGTTAGCCGCTTTCACGATTAGGATCCTATACCGAAACACAAGGCAATCAAACACATGACATTCCGTGGAGGCGATAGGTTCGGCTTTTCAGCCGCTTGTTGTGCTGATCGGGGGCATTGGGGGTTTGAATTTCTAGGCTTCGGGAGAAGTGGAAGTGCAGGGGTTTTGGTAAAGGGCTTAGGCTAATACTTTTACGTGTACCCTGCAGACCCAAACTTTGTTAAGGGTCGGAGCCTGGGGTTACTGCAGGTCATGCACAAAAGCGGTTTGTCTCTTTGGGGACCACAAACCTCGACCTTGAATGAATTGGAGCGGTAGGGTAGGGTTTACCTCCATGTAGGCCTTCTACAGCAACAAATTTTGCCTTCGTGGATAATTAATGTCTCCATGCGCAGTGAGATTCTTTGTCCCTACCCATAGAAACCCTACGAAAGCCTGATACACTTATCAACTTATCAGCCTACAAGAACCCCACGAAACAACACCAGCCCCCATACAAGCCCCAGACAAAGCCCATAACCACCCAGTGACATCCCAAGAAAGCAGTGACACAAGTTTATAACATGGTGGTGTAGGGGAGTTAGGTGTTTGAGGGTTTTTAGTTCTCAAGGTGTAGGTTTCGAGGGTTTATATCTCCTCCAGGATCCTACCATTCAGTTGAACTGTGTAGGAAGTAATCTTCAGGCGAGTCTGAGGATCTTCAACTTCTCCACTATTACTATTCTTGGGTTCTGAATTGTCACCAGTATTTCAATATCCCCGCATAGTGGCCGTATAGTGACCGTGTACTTGTGTAGTATACCAAAACAAATCCTATTCTGCTTATTCAGGCTTCTCTGCTCACCTGCCCGCTGCCCAAACCTAAACCAGAATTGTCTGAGGTCATTTCCGATGCGCACAACGGCCGGAAGCCCATTTGCAATGTGGCACTCGCATCTATGTCCTGGAGTTGTATTTCGGGGATCTGGTGCTGTGCACAATCATTGGGCTTTAGGGCTCCAGGGTTTAGGGGTGTCAGGGCTCTGGGTAATTTTTAGGGTTCAGGAGCCGTTCGCCGTCGAGTACAAATAACCTTGTTGCCTGCAAAACAACAGCTGCGCTTCCTGCGTATTGAGAGGGGGCATTCTGATCAGGAGACTACGGAAGAACACTGGTATGGCCGGAGGGGGAGTTGACGAATGTCGCAATAAGTATCGAATCTCTGTAACACGATCCTGACCGAACACCCTAAAGGCCCTAAAGCATATACCCAGGAACGGGTATGCTTGCCCTTGATCAAACATTCTATGGTGTTAGAGGATGCTGAAAGAAGGACGTGGCAGGAAGCAGAAAGTCTTGATGCCATTAAGGAGAGCCCCATATATAGCAATGCTCGAATTCTCGGGATTGGCTTCAACCCTAAATGGGAGTTTACGAAAATAGGGGATCCTAATATAGTACCTTAGTAGGATCCTTATTATAAGGACCCCAAACTAAGGTAGCCCTAAGTTTCGGAAACTCCCGTATAGAACCCGAAACTTTGAGTTTTAGACTGCTGAGCTAGACCCGAAACCCCGAAGCCACAACCCACCCTGAATCCCAGCCGCCGTTCCGCAAGGCATCATTCCATACATGAGCGTGGGATCTGCTTTCAGGCGGGGTACCAACCGGCTGCGATGTCGGGAACTCTTGATTTAGAACTAAGTTTGACTCAGTGTTAGTCTGTCTGGTTCTTAGTAGGGAACGGGGGAATGGATCCCTATAGTAGTCCCTTATATAATCCCCAATAGCAGTCCCATAATCCATGCCCCCATTCCCTACTAGGAACCGGGCTTGATGACGGTTCCAAGGTCCTGAGCCCCTCCTTCAGTCCGCTTACTTTCAGGCAGTAACACTAGAACTATATCACTGAAAATACAGCTAACGACAAAGAACAATAATAGCAACATAGCAATGAGATGTTTTCCTGACCTTGTTTCTACAGCGGTTTCAGGCGACTGTATCTGAACAACATGACGTTCATCGGGACCTCGCCTGCTGGCACGAACTGTCTGAGGCTAAGTGCAGTGTGGCTCTTCTGGCGGATTCCGGGTTTTACTGTTGATGGACAAAATCCTGCATGACCCTAAGGACTCTAAACTATGGGAATTATGGTATGATTATTCCTTATTCTGGGTAATGCAGGATGTTGTCCATCAGCAGTAGGTCAAGGTTAGGGGTTTTCAGAGGTTTAGGGTCTGGGGCTGTGCTAAATAGAGATTCCCAGCTCACTTCCTACATGCGCGCATCGTAAAGACTAAGCCCTAAACTTTGGGATTTAGGTTTAGGGTTCAGGGCAAAGTATGATATCAAAGCCACTAGGAGCTTGAAGTCCGAGTATAAGAAATGCAAGTAAGGTGTGTTTTCTCCACCTTCAGAGAGCGTTTGTCACCCAGAATGCCAACTAGGGTCTAGTACAGTGGTTATGGTGAGTGTATCCACGGCTCCTCCTTCGGACACTTCGTGTGCGTACGCTTATTGTTGTGTCTTATGTTGGGGACACCAGTAGTTAAGAACGTAATTCATGTGCCTTGAACCTCCCCCTCGCGGAAGCACAAAACCACCAGGCCAATCCTCTTCAACCCCGAAACCCCAAGCCCCCAGCCCCCAAATCCCAAGAACCTCAAACCCCTGAACCTTAAGCCCCAAACTCCCTAATCCTATCAATGAGGTTACATTTCGAGAAAGCGTATAGTTCCCAAACCTTACTTGTAACCTACTTTGTTTGTCGCTGATCCTTTAAGTATAGATACATATAATATATATATATATATATATATATATATATATATATATATATATAATATAGTCCTAACAACAATAGCATTTAACCGACATTGCTTGATAGGTCAATAAACACGCTTACCCTAACAGGGGTAAGTAGTAAGTAAGCCGTGAAGCCGCAGAGCCCAAGGTGATCGCTCGGCCCACTGCCGAACGCAGACGATCACAGATCCCTATGCGGACGGTTGCTCTTGGGACCGCACAGACTGCTTAAGCCATCTTAAGGCACAAAGCCTCCCAAAGGTGGCTTAAACCATGAACCTAAACAACAGGCGTTATAAACCCTAGGCTTCGAGCTCTGAAGGCTTCAGGGATTTAGGGTTATGAGGCTTTCAGGTTCGGCGACAGAACTTAATGTTCACATAGACGCCTACCGTGAACTTTCGGTTGACCATCAACCTGGTGTAGGACCCACAGGGGGAGGGGGGGTAGGGGGCCTGCATTCGCATAATAAGGACCTGGTAAGGCTTCGTTAAGGAAGTATAGCCCCCCTTACCCCGCAAAATATCCCTATGATAAGCCCGAGACTGGACACCCTGAATCAGCGACTAGCGTTGCTGAGGCATCTTGATTCGGCTTAGGGTTTAGGGTTTTCTAGGATTTGGGTTAAGGGTTTAGGGTGTAGGGTTTTGGGTTCTTCTTGGGGTTGCGAAGGTCCTATAAGTAAGAGTGTTCAGTGCCTTGCAGGGTTGGCGAGGGCTGTATGCCGGGCTTATATATAGGTACTGCAGGAGACAAAGCCAGTTTCATGGGGAGCCGCTTCCTCATACCAAAACCCGGAACATTACTGACTTTGCTGATTCCTGAGACTCGATACCTACTACCAGAACCGATGCACCTCTACACATCTCCGCATTCGGTCCTTCAAAAAATGCTTCCTGGCCAAACATCGGAATCTCGGGAGGCATAAGAAATGATTCACGCCTGGTTCATGCTGCAGACACCTTTTTTTAAGGGCAAGGAAACAGGATCAGGGAAGGGAGATAGTGAATATTCAGGTAACGCAAGGGCGCCCTTGCCCTTGCCCTTGCCCTTCGGCTTGCCCGCCTTCTTCCAAGTCTGGTAGCAGACATGGCAACTGCATCTTCCGATGTGCTCCATGCAGGGCGACTTCCTGGTACACAGCCTCCCATGGCAAACTGAGCATTCCTCCTTGCGAGCTGCGGTAACCTGTATGCCGGAGGCAAAAGCTGAGGAGTGACCATATACCTTGTCGCAGCTCTGAGGACAAAGCCCGGATGTAATCATCTTTCTGGTTCTTTATAGGGAATGGGGGAAGGCGTTATGGGGACTATTCTTGCGGATTATTTAGGGGCTACTAACTATAGGGATCGATTCCCCATTCCGTACTAAGAACCAGGCAGTCATATTTGAGCTGATGATTGATGATGAGCGGCGCGGCCAGCCAGACCCCGCTACATCATCTGTTCTGACTACGACACTGATGACGAACACGCTAGCCGCTAGCCGCTAGCTGGCCTCATGCCCTGCACATCGGCGAGTACATGGTGCATCCTGGCGAGGTTGGCTCACGGCTGACCTGCTTCTCTACTGGCCGAGAGGGTCAAAAGTAGGCGGACGAGAAACCTGCTTGATGCCCACGAACTCTAACGCAGGGGTGGTTTAAAAACCAGGGATGTACATATGATCCTATTGTTTCGTGTGGCGGTACGTGGATGCTGTAGGAAACCCTATAAGACCAACAACCAATCAGCAAACCCTAAGCCCTCAACCATGAACTTTACTAGGACCTAGAGTAGGCCCTTATTCCTTTGTTTAGGGTTCAGGTTCCCTTATAAGCCCCTTTAAACCAAAAAGGGCACCTTTTTTAATCCTAGGTTACTCTTGGGTCTAGTTTACGAGTCACCACGACCTAAACAAAAGATTCCCCAGGCTCCTCCATGTGGATGAACGCGGGATTCCGCCGTGTGGGGTCGTGACCTCAGTGATTCAGCTCGGGTTTCCCGTAAGGACCCTTAGGGGGGTGGGGAGGAGAGGAGTAAGGGGCCTTTGTAGCCATGAGAAGGACTTAATACGGCTTATTTAAGGAAGTATAGTCCCCTACCCCCCCGGCCCCCTCCGCCCTACCCGCCTGCCCTTTAGGCAAGCCTTTGGTCAGCAGAGGGTTTCTTGCTGGGTCCTTAGGGTTTCGCGGTCCGTAAAGGGTTTTCGGAGAGTCTCTAAGAGACATATTTCTAGGGACCATACAGCCACATTTCGTTCCCGGAAACCTGAAAGGCTTGGAGGTATGTGAACACAAAAGGCCCCGCTTCGGCACAAGAGGCTTTCCAGTCTTTCCCACAGGGTCCAAGTAACCTTACAGCACCAAGGTACTTAGTAGATGTTTGGGCCCCCAAAGTATATACTATAATATTACTTGGACCCTTTGGTTTTGAGCATTTAGCTTGCCGGCTTCCGGGACATGTTGCAGCAAGGACTTGCAACGATCGTGGAAGCATTGCTCCTGAGCCCATGGACATAGGATCGAAGCGGGTGGGCAAGACTTGGGCAGTGCAAGATGATGCTTACCTTTGGTTATTAGGGAATGGAGGAATGGGGTACAATTATAACTACTACTACTGTTCTTCCATTTCCTACTAACCAAAGGTAAGATGATGGTGAAGCAGCAGGTGGCCCTGATCACATCCGAACAGGACAGTATCAACAAGGACTGCTTTCCTCCTCTTCTCCTGGACCGCTCCCCCCACTGCGCGCGCCAACTGATTTCGCAATCGTCCAGGCTGCCTGCCGACTGCTGCTTCCACTGAAGCGTTTGCTTGGCCTGTTTGCACTTTACCGCGCTGCCCTGGACATCGGGCAAACCTTCTGGCCGCGCATGCGTGTGTCTAAAGCTGAGGCTGTAGCCTTTTAACCACAAGAAGGCGGCTTCATTTATCTAAACAGCCAGCAGGCGTTGGCAGCACCCCCGCAATCTTGGCTGCCTCCAGAATGCTATGTATTACAAACCTAAAGCCGAAGCCTAAGTGCGTCTGCAGTGTCACTGCTTCGGGGTGTTACGCTACACCGGGTTACAAATAATAGCTTCTCTATGGTTTCGGAATGCTTACTACATTTGGCCCTAGCGTTGTCGTTGGGACATTTGTGGATATAGGCTCTTCGGATCACATTCAGTCATTTGTTCTTGTTCATATCAGGCTTTGCTGATGCAACGTTTTAACGTGTTTTATCATTTGTCGGACTTTTCCGGATTTGATTGCAACAACGATTTAGAAGGGGTTGCATTTGGAAATAAAGTTGGTCCTTGTCGATGCGGGTTTCAGATTCTATGATGTTTTTGGGGCCTGCAGGTTACTGTTCAGGGTTCGGGGCTGTGCGGGTTACCTAGTACCAGGACGTGTATATCTTCAGTCCCGCTTGGAGTTACACATCGCCTCTTGTATCTTTCGTGGGTGAACCACCAGTACCATGGTTAGTATCTTAGAAGAAAAGACTCTGGTGGGGACACGACACCTACAATGGTGCCAAGCGGCGCAGGGCACGTGATTGATTAAGGCTTGTGTTGCAGGTCCAAGACAGAAGGTGTCGTGCAGTATAATGCTACGACGATCTCGATTCACACAGGCGGCCCCCCCAATCCCAGAAGTCTGGGACACTGATGATAAGACTTACATCAAAAGCCAGATCACAAGCATTATCATCGATGTCAGCATCGTCATCGTAATCTTTGCAATAGCCCGTCATCAACCGCACTCCTCAGGTTCGTGACGCCAATCCAGACGAAGAACCGAAAGCGCTGCCCTTAGCAGCGGCTGTAGGGGCTAGGACAGCGGCTGCAGGGGCGAGGACTCCTGCTAGCCTGTGGCTTCTGCTTATTATTGAGGTCCCGAAATTAGTTCAATAAGGTCTTGTGGAAGTCCCGGTTGAATCATCCATAATCTGAGTGCAGGTGTATCTATATCGTTATGTAGTGCAAGAAAGAGGCTTCTGCTGCTTTCAGTGGTTTCTTGCAGTGCCTGGTTTCGGGTTTCAGACTAGCTTCGGGCTAAGGCCAACCCCTAAGTGTCCTTTGGACCAAATACATACTTAAAGGGGTCTATAAGGGTTCCTTAAAGGGATCTATAAGGGTTCCTTAAAGGGATCTATAAGGGTTCTATAAAGGGTTTAGGGTTTCCGAAAATTAGGGGCTAGGATGCCCAGTAGTACCCTTGTTCCCTTTTAGTAGTCCTAGGTTCCTTATAAAGTTACCCAATATCAAAAAGGGAGCCCTTTTTATTCCTAGGTTACTGGGCATCCTAGATTAGGTACTTGGGTTTAGGATAGTAGTTGTGTAGGCTACTACTTTGGAGAGTATATGATAATTAGGTACTCGGACCCTTAGGGATCTGCATTGGCATGACGGGACTAAGGGTTTCGGCGCAAAGGCCGTAGGGTTTACAGTCTTTACTGGTGAAGTTTCTGTTTTGTGCCGGTGCATTTCGATGCTGTGGCCATCGGCGACCCAGACTGTGCCGGCTCGACTGCTCGACTCCATTCCTAATTCAAGACACAGCCTTGTCCTTTTGCATGGTTCCCCCAAACGAATAAGCAGACCGGCTAGTAGACCTTCTTAAACAATTCCTACTAAGGGATATAGGTATAGGGCTCTGTCTATTGTTTCTAAAAGGACAAGGGTTCCCGAATTCCCTGATGCTGGTCTGGCACAACCGCGCCGGAGTTTCAATCCCACATGGCAGGGGCTTCCAGGAGTAGGGCCTCGCAATGTTCCCTAAGCATTCGGCCTTCAGGGGGTAGGATTCGGTTCAACCCGACATGTCTGCTTTGCAGCATGTTCTGGTTCGGGGTTGTCTGAATCCCAGGACTTGTACTAAGCCCAGATCTTGTGCTTCCTGACCCTGGCAGAATAGCCACATGCACGGCACAGACGAAGCTAGCGATTTGTATGCACGGTCAAAGCGGTTTCGGACCCTAGTTCATCCCAAGCCCAAAACCCGTAGCTTGCATACTTCCGCACCTGAGCTTTGGCGGCTTAGATTGTCATGCTTCGCAAAGCAGCCATGCCGTATTTACCCTAAACCCTACACCAACTTTTTGGGGCGCCCTTGTAGATTCCTTTAAGGAACCTTTATGGATCCCATTAAGGTACCCCTAATTTTATACATGCTATCAAGGAGCTGCTGGGCCACGAAGCCGGCCTACCAGTGCCGCCTGATGTCTCCCGCGCAACCTGGCCACTTTAGGGCCTGGCGATGTTTGGGACAGGTTTACGGTTTGGGTGTCGGGCCTTTAGTTAGGGTTGAGAGTTTTGGGGGTTTAGGGGTTTAGGGTTTTTGGGGGGCAGTGTGGGGTTTGTTTCATGCATCTATCTAGAGGGACCGATCCTTGTTAGATTTGTCGTCGTGGCAACGGCACCATCGGCTTCGTCGTCGGGGTAGTCGCAGTTGCGAGCTTGTAGTGGTAGCATCAGTGGCAGTGCTAGGTGATGGTAGTTGTCGTGCTTACACGCAGTGCTCGTATCGCTAGCAATAGCACTAGCAAATGTGGAGGAGCAGCAGCAGAAGCTGGATGTTTTCAATTGGGGGGGGGGGGGGGGTAGCTGACATGCAAGGCAGCCTACGTTGACTCCGTGCCACCAGCCATGGGAGATTGTTGGGACCTTGGAAAGGGCCTTGGGGGATGTAGGGTTGAGATCATCATAGGGTACGAGAATGTGCAAGGGTTGTGGGAGAGGTTTGGTCGTCTTGTGGTTTCGGGAGGTAGGATTCTACTCGCTTGCGCTCACTAGCAATACTGCTGATGGACAAAATCCTGCATTACCCATTATAGGGAATATGCCATAGTTCCCATACGTTAGAGTCCTTAGGGTCATGCAGGATTTTGTCCATCAACAGTATCAACGGGCATGATGAGCTTGATTGACAGAACCAGGGATCAGGCATTCAAGAGCAAGGCACGACTGGCGAGTAAAATGCAAAGCAGGCGTTTCGATCGCTTGAATCTCAAATCCTAAACCCCGAAACCCCTAAACCCTAAGTCCTAAACCCCTAAACCCCGAAACCCCTAAACCCCAAGTCCTAAACCCCTAAACCCCGAACCCCCTGAACCCCTAAACCCTAAACCCCAAGCGGTTGAAACCAGGCACCGAAGCCCGAAGCTCCCAAGCTTAAGAACCAAAGCCCCTGAGTGCTTGCAGAGTGCAAGGATGGCCTAATCTCTCTCTCTCTCTCTCTCTCTCTCTCTCTCTCTCTCTCTCTCTCTCTCTCTCTCTTCCTGTATATGTATACTATATATATATATATTATATATATATATATATATATATATACATACATACACCCTAAACTCGATTGAGGACGGCCTGAGTATTCCAGAGTGTCTAGTAGGGATGTCTACCTTAAACCCCAAACCTTAAACACTAAACCTAATAGTCCACTATACATCCTATGTGTAATGTACCTTACGACCATATTCCGCCTTTCCAGGCCCACGTTTTCTTCTGATCAATCATCGCCCTGACGCCCAAGCAATCTTAGTCAACCTCAGGTGTCGAATAGCATCTTCAGCCCGAGGCAACCCCAAGTGTCCAAGCAATAACAGCAATGTAGATGTCAGACTAATTAGTTGCTGTGGCAATCCTCATAGATACATAGCTTTACTGTAAAGCCACTTTCGCGACAGCCAGGCCGTTGATTCTGCACCCTAGAGCCCTCCATCCGTTAACCCTAAATCCAAAGCCCTCGATCCATGAACAACCGGAAGCTTCCAAAATTCTCAAGCCCCGGACCTTTAGACCCTTTTGTGCTAAGCCCCACAGTATTTACTTTCTTGTCGGTTTATGGCGCGGGGTCTCCTTCTTCACAATGAGTACTTGGAGGGTCGGGGGACTTAGCAACTGGTTGTTTTAGGGACTTATAAGTACCATAACCCCGATTAGGGTCCCTTGTAGGGTACTTAGAAGTCTACTTACTACCTACTTACTAAGCCCCCCGACCCTCCAAGTACTCGTAAAGGTTGTGCACCACATACGCACCTCCCAAAGGCTCCATGTACCCATATAAGGTAAAAGCCAGAAAGTTTAGGGTTCAGGGGTTTAGGGTTTAGGGTTTAGGGGTTTAGGTAAAAGCCAGAAAGTTGGAATATGATTATCCTAACCCCTTCTATGGTAAATTATAGGGTATCCTACCATGAAACCATATTCCAACTTTCTGGAGTTCCCTGTAGTGGTTACTTTGAACGTAAAGTACCTATACAGGCACCCTTTTAAGGCCAAAGTACCTACTATATGGGCACATGGAGTTTTAGGACCTATACCAAGCAGAAGGGAGAAGCAAACAGCCGGGGAACGACTCTCTCCCTAACTAAACCTTTAAATGGGAGTTTTAGGGGACCCAAATATAGACCTAAATAGTGGGGTCCATATAAAAAGGGACCCCCCCCAATTTCGGAAGCTCCCAAATTGAAGTCTCCCAGGATATCCACATGCAGAAGGGCCTGGGTCGCATTCCCAGATTCCCGAGTCCCGGGGTTGAGGTTGTTTTGGCAGTGTTTAGGGTTTTAGGGTTTAGGGTTTTGGTTTTGAGGTTGTTTTGGCAGTGTTTAGGGTTTCGTTTTTGTGTCAGGGAGCTGTAGGCTCAGAGTGTATCTTAGGGTTAAGGGTGGATGGTGAGGGCCTGGTTTGTCGAGCGTACAGTACCCGTATACCGGCGGCCGGCCTGGGATTTAGGGCCAGGGCTTTGGATTTAGGGTTTAAGTGGTGCGCTTAGATGACTCTCAACAAGTGTTACTGTTACTGTCAGTTCATACGAGAGGGGCCGTGTTCATAGAGGTTATGTTGTCTGGGCGCTAGAAAGGTCTGGAGAAAGATTTATACCGATGAGACTGGGTTCTTGTTAAAGGATGTAATCCCAGTTACCATAATTCCAGTTACCATAAAAAAGGACCCATATCATTTACTGTAGATCCCTATAATGATAACGAAACTTAGCTTCCCTGACAAGAACCCAGGATGGGTCTTCAACCCGGGGCTCATGTCCTACGAGCTTGAGTAGCCCAACAGCCCAATACACTAACCCAGCGACTTCTTGTGAACCCTGAAGCCCTAGACCTTAGTCGATTCTTGACCCATGAGGCAGGCACTCCCTAGAGTTGAGTAACCTTGCAGGGTTACAGACGTATGCATATACACATACATACACACACACACACACATATATATATATATATATATACATACATACATACTATATATATATATATATATATATATATATATAGAAATCAGAATAAAGAACCCTGCGAAGGTAGGCCAGCAAGCCCTGGCCGAGCCGAGGCTGGACCTACTTCGAGGATACGACCTTCGCGTACTGGAAGAGTGATGACTGTGGCATGACGCTGGATGCCCGGTTTAGGGTTTAGGGTTTAGGATCCCAAAGGGTCCATGTACCCAAATTGCATATACTTTGGCCTTAAAGTACTCCCCATTATAGATACATTGGGCCCAAAGTATATACTATTTGGGTATATGACGTTGGATTCCCAGCCCTGGGGTTAACACGACCCGAAGGGTTTAATGGGTTAGGGTTAGGGTCTAGAGGTGCAGGAATGTACGGTTTAGCTTCAGGTTCCGGGCCAGCAGAAAAACTTAGACCGAGACACCGTAATTTGCTGCAATCATGGGAGTGTGTATGCCTTTATTCTGCACCAGCCACCACTCACAGGGCAAATGGCTTTGCTAGTATCGATCGGTTCAGCATAATGATCTACTTGGCTTACGGCTTATAGGAGTAAAGTTTGATACGTAATTGCATGTTCGCAGTGAGAGTGGTGTGACGACAATTATTGAGGACATGGTCCTCGCAAAAACTTCTATTTCCTGAAACCTCAAACCTTCTCAAAGATTCGAAGGGTCGCAATGAGAGCCCACTTAGTAGAACGCAAAGGCCAAGCCCCGCAAGACCAGAGCTTTCGCCCCAAAACCCCGAAACCCCAAGCTCAGAAATCCTAAACCCAAAGCATCTCTAAACTCGGAGCACCAAAAACTCCACTCCCACAACCCTCAACAACAAAGCCAAATGCCCCAAACCTAGCAAAGCGCAGAACCCTACAGCATGCCAACTCCCCAAACCCAAGGACAGCAAACTCAATTTTCCTACATCCCAAAATCCTGAACCCTCAAATCCCCAAACCCTAAACCCCAGCTCCCACAAAGACCCCAAGACCCTAAACCTTAAATCCAAAAAGTTCTATGTAGACCTAACCCTAAGACCCTGAACCCTAGCTCCCAAAACACTATGGCCCAAAGTTCGAAGACCCCAGAATCGGCAGCTTCCGAGGGATCGAGCGATCGCACCGAACCTTTGGGGTGCAGAGGCCTTTCCGGGGGTCGGGATTCTACGATGACTTCAACGGTTTTGCAGAGCTTTCTATGGCCTCAATCCGGCTCGCGGCTTCTTGGGGTGTCGTGTGTTGTTTTGTCGGTTCAGAGCGTCTGGGGCTAAGGCGACGGAAGAGCTGCAGGCACCATGCTCAATCGGCTCTTACATTCGGGCTCATTTTCAATCCTCGGCTTAGAAGCTTGAATGGGCAGTTCAGCTAAGCAGCTGAGAAGGCAGCCATCGGTATCAAATATTTAGTCAAGGAGTATTAAAGTTTGATCTGTGGGCGCGCGGCTGCCGCGATTAAGGAATATGTGTTTGACTTCGAGGTATAGATTTAGATGGGCGGTTGCCCCACTGCTTGTCAATGAGGTTTCCTTATTGATTAGCTAACTGGTGGTATTCACCGTTTCGGGTTCGCCTTTTTTATGTGTCACAGAAGTGGAAGCATCTGGGCGAGATAGCACACCTAGACACGAGCAGGCCGCCGTATCCTAAAACCTGTCTTTGGTGACCCATTATGGATTTCTATCGTAAAGAACTCCGCAACATAAAATAGCATTGGGAAAAATTAGGCCCTGTAGTAACTAAATCCCAGGCCCTGCACCATAAACCCTCGCTGAGCCAGGTGAACTTCCCTGCCACATTCACACGCACGACCTGGTACCAGGTGCGGCAAGCAGGTTGCACGTGTTCTTTGATATCGAATTTCGTTTAGGGTTTAGGGTTTAGGGTTTAGGGTTTTTGGGTTTAGGGTTTAGGGTTTACAGCGTGTTGTAGACTCGATAACCGAAGCGCTTGTCCCTACCAAGAAAAGCCTTAAAGCACAACAAACTTGAGTGAATGCCCCAGGAATCAGAGACCCGCCTAAGCCAAACCAAATGTGCTAAGGCTTGAAGAGAACTCACGGTAGCTGCTTTAGGGCTCCTCATGATAAGCATCTTACAGGTATGAGTTGATGTCAGAGTTTCTAGATTTGTTGAAGCTCCCATGCCTGAACAACAGTACGGAAGCCATTGTGCTGGGTCTACTGTACCTGAAGCACCGTACAACCAGTCGAAACCTGAAACACCAAACTTGTAGAAAGTAAGCCGAAACACAAAGTTAATATCCTGCATTACCCATAAGAAGGAATATACCATAGTTCCCATAGTTTAGAGTCCTTAGGGTCATGCAGGATTTTGTCCATCGACAGTATCAACCCCAAACCCCAGAAAGCCTGAAAACTGCATAGTACCATGAACCCCTACACCCTCATCCCTAAACCCTAAACCTTAAACTCTAAATTGTAGACCCTAAACTCTACTAAACCCTAAACCCTTAAAGACTAAACCCTTAAGCCCCCCTAAACCTAGAAAGCTGCACAGTCGGACCCTGGCGCCCGCTTCGAGCTGAGCACGGAAGCCTTGGACGATGCCGGGCGCTTGAAGCGGAGCTTTAGGAGTCGGTTCTCGGAGTTTTGGAGTTTAGGGATCTGGTTTTAGACCTTAAGGGGCTTAGGGGTTAGGGTTTATGGGGGTTTGGGTTTAGGGGTTCAGGAGTTTAGGGGTTTAGGGATCTGGGTTTGAGGCTGAAGGAGCTTAGGGGTTAGAGGGTTTGAGGTTTGGGGGTTCACGGGTCTACGGGTTTGTCGGTTTAGGGTTTAGGTCTAAGCCATCTACAGGTGGGTAGTTATTAGGTGGGTAGTTTCCCATAAGCCTCCCATACCTATAAGGTAAAGGGGTCTTATGGGAGTACTATGGAAGAGGAACTACGCACCTGTAATGGGCTTCTATTACAAGGCAGGGCTTTGGGACATTTTATATTTCCCCTTATTGGGCTTAAGAGGACCTTCTTTACTAATATTTTTCAAAGGCTTTAAAAGCCACACCTAGATTAGGAGTTCGGAGTTTAGGGCCTATGGGGTTTAGGGTTTAGAGCTCAGGGACCTGGGCTGAAGGTTTAGGGTCTAAGGTCGGGGTATCTAGTATAGCCTAGGGCCTAGAAGGGTCACTAGGGATTCTGGGCCTGGGTTTAGCTACTATTTGCTTAAGAAACCCCCAAAAAATAAGAATAGTAATCCCTATAATACCCCCATAAGGAATTTAATTTTTTTTGGGGGGGGTTCTTAAGCAAATAGTAGGTTTGGAGCTTGCGGATCTGGGGTTGAGGTTTCGGGATGTTGGTGGGGAGGGACTAGCAGGTCGAAACGATAAAGTACGGCCGCAGGTGCCGGAACTGGCGGTATGTGGTATATCCAAGGGTAAACCCAAGGTATATACCCTTAATACAGCTGTTATATACCCATTATATAGCCCATTATAGGGTAGGGGTCCCCATTAAGGGTCCCTCCTTTTCCCCTTTGAGTATTTATTAGGGTTGATGCTACAGCTTGGGCCGGATGGTGTAGGGTTTGGGATGTAGGGAGGAGTTCGAGGCTTTAGTGTGCCTCGTGGTCCCAGCCGACCTCCTTGCTTCTTCCGAAAAGAGACAATACATGAAGCTCATCGCGAGCAGGCTCTGGATGCACAAGTTGATCTGCCTGGAGGAGGCAAAGCACGGCGGAAGACGGCAGATAAAGTCCCTGAACGAGGGCGTTTGGGCCTCGTTCGTGACTCTGCCCTTGAAGAGGAGCAAAGTTAAAGCGGTCACACTTGTGACAACTCTCTAGCGGAGTTCTACGTAAAGAGCCGCGAGGGTGCCTCCGCTTGTTTCTGGCAGCCCGAGGACTTATGAGCTGTCTCCAACTGTTTGAAAAAGGCCTGCCAGGACTGTGGCGAGGGTTTTCGCAAGTGAAGTACCGTGCCCAGCTAGTCGTACAGGGGTTGAACGGTTGTCTGGGGGTGGGGGGGGTTAGTGTAGGCTGCTAGGAGTTCATGGGTGGCAGGGCTTCAGATGTTTGGTAGCGGTTTTGGGTGGTATGGAGTTTCGGTGTTTGGGTGTTTCGGGCTTTATGGGTTTAGCGTTTTGGACTTGTTCTTTTGAAGTGGGGGTTGAGGTTGAGACTTAATTCGAGAAAAGCTCGACGAAAGTCAGAGGAGAAGCCGGCTGACACCAGAAACCCCGAAACCCGAAAGCCTGAATCTCTAAATCCGTAAAGCCTAGGTCCGGAAGCAAGAAGCTAACCCAAAGGGTCCAAGTATCATTGTGGTCAATTATGGTATTCTTGGACCCCCAAAATACCCTATAAGTATAGACCATAATGATGCTTGGACCCTTTGGGTAATGATTCTAACATAAGGACCTTTTAATAATTCGGGGCTTCCTTCGTTGGTGACACTGACTAGTCGGAAAACGGATACTGCCGCGCTATGACTCAGGGACCGTAAACCGATCCAAGCCCTAAATCCCAAATCCAACATAGAACCCCTATGAAACCCTTACAGAACCTCCCTACATGACTAAGCACCCTTATAGAAGCCGTAGCTACGGTGTCGAAGGAGCCTCGAGATCCTCACAAGCCGCAGCCGAGGCATACAAAGCCCGTGCGAGCCCGTGCAAGAGCAGCGGCGGTGGTTGCATGGGTCGGGAACTCAGGGTTTGCAGGATTTGAGAGTTTCCGAAAATTCGGGGTACCTTATTTTGGGGTCCTTATAACAAGGATCCTACTATTTAGGATACTATACTGGGGTCCCCCATTTTCGGAAACTCCCCATTGGGGAGTTTGGGGTTTTACGGTTTTGGGTACCGTCGGTAAGGTAAGATCGCGGCAGGCGAGGAGGTCATGGGCTCCCTTCGGCTCGATGCCTCGCAGGGCAATGAAGAGTCCAGCGTCAGGGGTATGCTGCACGAGCCGTCCGGCGAGATGTGGGACCATGATGGGCTCTGCGTGTGCGGTAAGACCACCTGGTCTTCGGCTTTTGAGATTTGATAGATTTGGTTGGTTTAACGGCGTTCGTTTCTTTTCTAGGCTCAGTCGGCAGCTAAGGGTTTACGACCAATCACAGGCTAATTCCCTCACCTTGTGAAGATTAATGATCACTATTGTACTCTAAACCCCCTGTCCTCATCTGTACGCCTTACACCCTCCAATCGGAAACCGTGAAGTAATACAGGGAGGTACTAGTACAGTTCCGCAGTTTGGGTACAGCAAACCCATCCAATATCAGTTCGAGCTGCTCAAGCTTTGTTGTACATAAGTACCGATGTACGTATGTATGTAAGTATGTATGTACTTATGTATGGATGGCTGGAGCGAGGGATGGATGGATGGATGGATGGATGGATGGTTGGATGGTTGGATGGTTGGATGGTTGGATGGTTGGATATACATGTGTATATGTATATATATATATATATATATATATATATATATATATATATATATACACGCACACATACATATTCCTCCTGTGTTCGCAGGCCTGGACCAGCTGCTGTTCCAGGATGCCGATGGCACGCTGACAGGCCTATTCGCTGACGGCTGTCTTGCTTCCCGTAAGGTCACCCTAAACCCTAAACTAGTAAGGTCTCTCTGAACCCTAAATCCTGAACAAGCAAGGTCTCTCCAAACCCTAAACCCTAAACTAGTAAGGTCTCTCGCTGTGCGCCCGGTCCATATCCTTAGGCTTGTTCGAAGCTTGAAGGTTCACCTTTCGAGTTTATACTAAGGGTCCATGTGCTCATATTATATACATTGGCCTTAATGTAGTCCCCATATAGGTACTTTGGGGCTCATGTATCTCTATATGGGTACATGGACCCTCAGGGTTTGGGTTTTGAGGTTCAGATGTTGTTGATGTTGATATGTTGTTTCGACGGTCGAATGGTCAAAGATTCTGTGTCCGAGCACATAGGATTCTAGTCAGGCGCAGGTGCTTGGATTCATTCTGTTGTAGTGCCGTTTCTATGCGCTATGCATTCGATAGTGCAGCATGATGGCACCAGAAGATCAAGGTGCTGGTGGGTAACAATCGAACCTCTACGCAAGCAATGTGGCATTCAGTCTTTGATCCTGCTGACAGCTGTTGTCAACGTCGTGTCAAACACATCAGAACCGCTGGCACAAGTCACGACACTCGATAGTACCCTCGCATAACTCTACAAAACTTCCCATTCTCGCCAGGGGTCGGTGCACCTTTTGGTACGGTGCTGCCTCTTACCCCCCGCACCGACATCGTGTCCGAGACCCAGAAAGTTTCAATACAATTAGGGGTGCCTTATTTTGGGATCCTTATAATAGGGACCCTGCTATTTAGGGTGCTATATTCGGGTCCTCTATTTTCTGGAAGCTCCCATTTCGGGGTTTTCGAAGGGTTCAACGAAGGAAGTACCTCCTCCTTAAAATAGCGTGGACATGCGGATCCAATAATGAGAGGCTCAAGGGACCTAGAAGTGTTCAGGTAGAGTCAGCCAGTACACCGAAAACAATGGAGTCGTTGAGCCTGTTCAGCAGGTCCCCTGATCCCAATTTATCTTTTACATTGTTATTTCCACAGCGCATGGAGGTAGTTGCTTTTGGTTCTGGCTTCTTTCATCAGTGGAGTGCCTCACATGGCTGTAGACCACGGAAGAAGAAACCGCCTTCGTTCTATGGCTTGAGATTGTCTGTGGGGCAACGTTTTGGAGCCGTATTATGTAAGGAGTATGGCAGGGGCAGAGAATGTCAGAACAAGACCTGGCAGTACTGTTGAACTCGAAAAGCTTGAGATCAGAACCCTTATCCCCGAAGCCCACAGAACCCCCATCCAGTCTTGAAGCCTAGAACTTTCAGATCGAAAACTCCAAACCCCGATCCTAAATGGGTGGTTGACAAAAATACGGTCCCTTGGGTCCTTAATTGAATACCTCAACTAGTAACTAGTATTTAGGGCACCCAAAAAGGGACCATAATTTTGACCCCTACCCCAAATGCCAAACCCTAAACCCTACATAGAAGCCTCGAAAGCTGTATTGGCCCCGTATGCAACACGAGAAAGCCCTCAGAATCGGGACTTCAAAGGTGGGCGCCTCTCTGTGAGACGCAACTCCACGGTGCCGACGTGGGCGTGCAGGCACGGAAGTCAAGCTCATCACGAATACTGTCCTCCTTGTAGTCCCTGTGGAAAGTTATACTCTGGTATACCCAGAAACTAGTCTAAGTAGTAAGGCTTGGCCTTGGCGGCCTTTCCAAGGCTCTAAGCGGTATCGATGTTGAGAACGTTTTTGGCTTACCTTCGTTACCGGGGTTTCTTTCAAGACTTTTGGAACACCTCTCTACACTTAGGGTTTAGGGTTCAGGGTGCATACTGCATTGTGTGCCTATGCTTGCCACCGTCAACTTCAGGCGACAAACCTCTGAACTCCCGACTTGTTCTTGTTGATATGTGTGGGCATCTCCCTTGTAAGCCCCAAGCCCTCAAGCGTAGACTCTAAAGCAGAATCCCCTGGCATCCCATTACACAGGCCTATGTACAGCCCTAGACCCCGCACCTCAACCAAAACCCCAGACCTAGACCTTACGACGCCTTACGACCATGTGCCCGAAATACGCAGAGGGTGCAGAGACCCTCTTGAATGCTGCCCATTATACTATCAGGAACACCCCAAAATAGTATTGATACTTATTCAGGTCCCTATATTACCGAACCCTAAACTCTTACACTGTAATTACATAGACCGTAAACCCCTATATCGTAAACCCTAAACCCTAAACCCTAAACCCTAAACCCTAAACCCTAAACCCTAAACCCTATATCGTAAACCTACACCCTAAAACCAGGTCTATGCAGTTACGGAAGCCTAGAAAGGAGCCGACTTGGGCAGGCGCACAAAGAAGGCCGTCAACTTACCCATAGGCCCCAAAGCAGTTCCTTTTTGGGATAAACTTATAAGATTCTATATACGAACCCCAGGAAGGAACTACTTTGGGGCCTTAGGGTAACTTAAAAAAACAGGTCTGTCCCAACGTTACCGTGGATCTCTTGGAGATGGTAAACCTGGACCGCTCGGGCCTCAGTTCGCTGGGCCGGTTTTAGTGGTTTAGGGCTTAGGGTTTTAGGGTTTTGGGTTTAGGGGGGTTTAGGGGTTTAGAGTTCAGGGTTTGGTGTTTAGAGGTTTAGGTTTCAGGGTTTAGGGGTTTAGTCTGAAACTAGAAGCGCAAGATCCCTCCCCGGGCCTTGCAAACTCGGCCGTGGCTCCTTTTGCACGGCAGCTCGAGATACTCTTGTGATTGTGCCTGCGGGTCGTACAAGGGCGGAGTCGAGGAGGGAGTCTGCAAAACCTTCAAGCTTTACACTGGTTATGCAAAATCTCTCCTTCTATACATTCGCCCTTCTCAAGAAAAGTGAGCTTTAGCTCGTTGTGGACAGTACCCCACCACTGGTCCGCTTTTAGCGGTTTAGTTAGGACGTCTGCTAATTGGGCCCACGTAGGCACCCACACGATCCTTCCGTAGTTGGCGATGTCCTCGCGAATGCCCGCCAAGTCGATGGCGAGCCTTTTGCAGCTCGGAACTCTCGGGATGCCATCTCTCGTCAGGTGGTCGTAGAGACTCCTGCAGTCCGTGAGGAAACGGATGGTGAAGCGGGATCGTTTTCTTTCAAGCTTTCCGGTAAGCAAGGTCTCCAAGAACCGCGCAATGTAGTCTCCGGTCTCTGTGGCAGTGCAGCAGGCCATTGTTTCTGCCGCAAACGTAGATCTACACACTCTGTCGCATGCTCCGCTTCTCCAGTCCAAGATGCTCCCTTTTGACGGAGTTCCGTGGAGCACTTCTCGATTCGCAAGCATGTAGATTCCTCCCAATTGCGAGGTTATCGAAGAATTGGCCTTCTTGGCCTTGGCGTTCTTCCGGGCGAAGGGACCGTCCGTGATAAGGCCAGCAGCGTCCTCCTCCTTCGTGAGGGCGTAGTAGGGGTCCTCCTGGTCTTGGGGGACATTGGCCCATCCCGCGTCGTGGTAACACAGAAGCACCGCGTCTTGAAGGTCAATGGGGTAGAGCTCCAGGCCGTTCTCGCGGTGTTCCATCGCTCTCCTCGCCAACTGGTTGGTGAACCGGACGTCCCCAATTAAGGGGTCTTTCTGTCGCTGCTGGCTCATCGACACTCCAACCTGTAGGTCTGGTCGCGTTTGGCTCGCCATCCACGAAAGTGCGCCAATCAGTGACATGTTGTCGTGCTTCTGGGTCTCGGAGGCCTCGGCGTGGTCGGGGCTCTCCTTGTCAACCTCGATCTCAAACAGCCGGGTGGCCGCGTAGCTCGCCTGGCTGATCTTCACCTTGTCCTCGCAGATCTCGGACGTACTCAAACTTCTCCGTCTCCCAATCACGGATGGGAAACTTCTTGCTGATCTCGGCCTTCAGCACCTCGCATAGCGCCCGCTTGCCGACGAGGAGCACGTCGTCCACATGGACCCCGAGGTAGGCCTGAGGGGGCCCAAGTTCGTATCCGCCGCCTTCCTTCTCCGACAAGACCTCTTGTACCATGAAGATGCAGTGGTCGAGGGTGCTCTGGACTACCATCCATCGCTTTCCATCGTGGTGGACAACCAGGGAACGCATCGTAGATCGAAACTTTTGCCACCATGCCGAAGGTGAGTCAACGAGCCCAAAAATGGGTTTGCGGATCCTCAGCAATTGCTCAGGATGTAGGTTCCCGAGTCCACTCCTTGGTTGTCGTAGATAAAGTTCACGTTGAAGCTCTTCCCCACATAGGAATGCTGCGGTCACATCGCCTGCGTATCCATTCCAATCGTTCTCGAGGTTGCTGGACAGGATCTGGAGGAGCAGGAGGATCCCTTGTCGTGATATGGTCGGTGCGTGGGTGGGTAATCCCTTCAAGAGATCCGGGTCCCGGTGTCCGGCGATCACAAGCCTCGCCTTGTGTTTCCACCCGACCGTGGGATCCTGGCGTCTCCTGCTCCACAACTTGTCGCGGTATGCGAACCTGCTGTTCAGAACCCGGCCTGCCTTGGTGCGAAGGACTTCGCGGCTCTCCTCGACGGACAGAGGCTCCAAAGCCTCATGTTCAACATGCTCGTTCCACTGCTTGAGCTCAGCGTCCTTAAATCCCTGATGTTGTTCTGGAGGAATGAGAGACCACGGGAGTTCCTTTTCGAGAGCCTTTTCTCGTCCTCGAGGTGTTTTGGGGAGCTTGAGCATGTAGGCCTCGTGGTATAGGTGAACTCGGCGTCTTGCGTCGGGGGACCCTTGGTCCTGTGGCGCTTGGCCACCAGAGGAGCCGAGAGCTGATCTCGGGCACGACGTACTCCTTCTCCGCGCTTCTGTCCTTCTTGTTGATGAGTCCCTTCTGGGGCCAGACCGAGATCGTCGTCGAGTTCCATGTCCTCACCCTCGTACATCTCTTCATCGGCAAAGTCCTGCTCCAGAAGCTTCTGGAGATCTTGTTGCGTGGATCTCATAGCAAAGGCTGCGCCGAGTTCTTCTGCGCTGGCCGAGCGCAGGTGTTCTGGCGCAACCAAGTGGCATCGTCCGGAGAACGACACCCAGGCGTTAGGGCCTTCTCGTCCTATCACCACTCCAGGACCATGCCATTCCCAGTTCTTGTTGTTCTTCGGCTTGCGGTAGAAGAACACGTGGGCCCCCTGCTGAACTTCGGGACCGGCAACACGTGAGCGCTGCAATAGAGAACGACGCAACCGGGAATCATTCTGCACCTTGAAGTAGGCTTCCTTCGCGGAGATCCTCAAGGAATGTTCTCGTGCACGTTGTCGGTCATGGCTAATGATGTGCTCAACATGCTCGTCCTGCGGGGTGCCCTTGAGCTCCTCCGGAAGTTGGGGATCTCGTCCCCACACGGCTTGTGCAGGACTAAATCCCGTCTCTCTCCTCAAAGTGTTCATCGCCGTGTTGGTCGCGGTGATGATCATGCCGGCCTCCTCGGATGAAGCAGACCACTCGTCAACAAGCCTTCCCCAAATCTCTTTCCAAGTACGTATGGCCCGCTCCACAGTTCCATTCTGCCAGTGGGCCTGTCCGGCGACGGGTCTGATCTTGGTGCCATGCCACTCGCTGAAGCGTCCTAGGCCCGACTGTAGACCGCTCTCCAGATCGACGATCATTGTCCCAGGAGCTCCGAAAGTGTTGCTCCAAATCGTACAGAAGCTACTTTCCATGGTCGACGCAGAGTGGCCTTGAAGAACGCCGGCAGAGATAAAGCCCGTTCCCACATCGACGATCATCATCAGCTCAACCTTCTCTCCGTCGCAATCATAGACATAGAAGGCGTCCACTGCGACCAGCTGGTTGAAGTCCAAGAGGTTCGGGAGTGTAGCCGGCTTTGCGCTGGCTCCACGTTGATTCCTGTGGCAGACTTGACAGCGCAGACGTTTGCAAGCTTCGACCACGGTAGCATCGGCTCCGGCCAAACGAAGATGACGAGCCAGATCCAAGTTCGAAGGATGGCCCATGTTCTGATGTAGACGCTTCAGAGACGACCTGACTTCGGGAGACAGAGCTTTTCCTTTCTCAAAGGAGATAGCCTCAGCGCCACGGGGTTCTTCGGGAGAAGGGTCTCCTGAACTACGGGCCCTCTGTTGGTCCACAACGTAGGTCTCCTCCCGATGAAAGCCCCTGTCCCCTTCGTCTGCAGTGATCTCAGCGCCATGGGGTTCTTCGGGAGAAGGGTGTCCTTGTCGCTCTGCGGGAGAGCTCTCATTCTTGCCATGGAGCTCATCGAGGTAGTCGCACTCATTACTGCCAATGTCGTCCCGGCGTGGATCGGGATGGCTCACGTAGTTCACGAACTTGTCCAGCACATCTTGTTCTCCTTCACCTGACCCCTCATCGGAGGGATCGTTGAATCGGAGGACCCCCAATTCGCAAAGAGGTCCTTGAGGGTGGTCGAACTCCATAGGGGATGCCCAGCAGATGCCTCGAACACGACTTGTTGACCCAAATTGATCTGTTTGTGGAAGACCGGGAGGAGGCCGTAGAGGAACTCCAGAGGTTGTTCTCCGTGAACCCACAAAGTGGGAGGGGAGAAATTCTCGAAGATCTCCTCGACTTTTGTGGTGTTCTCGCCAAGGGTAATTTCGGGGTCGTACTCGTAGGGCTCGATCGCAACGTAGTTCATCTCAGTGACCTCCATTGTCTTCGTGTAGCCGCCAATCTCCAGAAGAGTAGCTGCGTCTGGTCCTCTCGAAAGCGGGAAATTGTCGGCTACGTAACAGCTCGCGGCCGCTGTACACCATGTAGTGAGCATTGCAAGTCGATTGGTGGCCTTCCACAGCCCTTTTCGAATGCTCTTCTTAGGCCTCGGGACTCGATGAGGATCTGGAGGCTGAAGATCACCATCTCGAACGCAGAGAGGCAGTCCTCGCAGAGGAAAGCGTAGTTCACGAAGCTCATCCTTGAGCCTCGTCGATGCTCCAGCGTAGCCGCGGGTGGTGAAGCAAGAAAGTGCCCATCGCTCTCCTTCCCATGGTTGAGTAGCATGTCTCGTCTTACCGTCGAAGCAGAAGGGCTTTTCCTTGGTACACTGCAATTTCCCAGTCAAGAGGGCTCCATCTGGGGCCTTCCGGGAGATGCCTTCCGAGTCATCTGCAGCCTCGATCCAAAGTTCGCCTCCGGAGAAGTTCCCGAAGCTCACAGTCGTGACAGAGGTGCCCGGGAGGTTGTGCACGTCCGCGTGCACCTGTGTGGCGGTGTCCCGAAAGAGGACGAACGAGGTCCAGGGTCCACTGAACTTCTCCCTCGCGAAGACATTGATGTAGCGTGTTGTCCATGGCAAATTCCTTGTCCCTTTTGCGATTCCAAAGAACTTCCCGTAGGTGTACATCCCACCCAGGAAGTATCTGTAAGGATCCCCTCCACCACGGCGGGAACCACGCTTGCCATTGACACACTTCAGGGGGAGCATCTGGGCAATCTCCAAAAGGTCACCGTAGGAGAACTTCTTGAGGCTGAGCTTCTGCCTGGCCATCCTTTCACACTCAGCAAGGGCTTCCGGTGCAGCGTAGACAGACTTCACCCCAGAGGGCTCACGTTGGATTACATCCCCACTGCCTCCAGGATTCATAGAAGGCTGCTCTTTTCCGGACCCGCCCTCATCGAGCACATAAGTCTCCACCAGGTAGTCGTCAATCTCGTCGGGCTCGTAGGTCTGGGGTCGGCTTCCGCATTGGTCCTCCTCGTTTCGCTCGCCACCGCCGCCGACGTCCTCGCACTCGTAGAAGATCTCCTCCGCGTCCTGCTCGCAGTGGCCCTGAAGGGGGCCGCTCAATCCCATTGCCGTCCGCCTCGTCGGTGGGGTTCTTGGTGCCGTCGTTGACTTTGCCTTCGGTCTCGCGCCGTAGCCCTCGCGTGGGGGAGAGCTCCTCACCGTCACCTCGCTCCACGAGTTCAGGGATCCGGCCTCGTCCGTGTAGGGGATGCTCGCGTGCGTCTCCGGGTCCATGTAGTTCGACGGCCTTGCCGTGGAGCTCGTGGGCTTGCTCTCGTGTTCCTTCTCCATCTTGAAGAGCTCGCCCTGCCACCAGTTTGCATACATCACCAACTACGTAGAGGGGTTGTCGTTCGAGCTCACTTCCCGAACTGCCCACTCTCTGTAAGAGACTGGGGTCTCGATGAACTTCTTCCCGGAGAACCTCCCGAAGGTCATCAGGCTCTCCGGTCCCATCCCATTCTGGTCGCGCACAATGCGCAGGATCGTCCCGCGGGTAGCAGCTGGCGGCAACTTGTACCCCAGCTCGGTGGCCTTGGCCTTCAAGTCCTCGATGTTCATCTTGCTGAGGCCCGCGACAGGAAGTTGCTGTTGGGACACGTTCCTCCGATCTTCCTGGATCAGGGATCGGAGTTCTGTCGTCGTCCACGAGTCGTGGAACCACAGGTTTCTCGCCTGTGCCTCGTGGACCAACTCCGCTTTCGTCAGCTCCCACAACGTCTTCGGACGGGTGATCATCGGGGCGGTCAGGAGCGCGGATCCGGACGACATGATCGCGAATTGAAGTAGGAGGGAGGAAATCAGGCATGAGTCGTCTCCTACAAAACACTGTTCTTCCAATCCAGAGCATCGGAAAGGATGACTGATCACGTTCGTCGCGCCATGTGCCATGTACTTCTGGAAAGGGTCTGTACGTCTTGCATGACAAAGCTTGCACTGTCCTAACTGCGCCCAAACTGCCCATGAGGACTGCCTTCTGTTCGAGGTTCTGGGTGTTCCAATTTGAGGGATCGAAAAAGGTTCTCCTAGGGACGACGTGTATACGAATGAGGACACTGTCATTCTCAACCCAGAAGTCATTGGAAATGTTTGTACCCTTCCACCAGTTCATGAAGCTCTCTGCGTTAAAGTTCTCATCGAGGAGGAGGTTCTTTGTGGCCACGGCAATCTTTTTGGGATAGAACACATTGACGACTGACTTGGGAGTTGTAGTAGATAGAGGATCGTGTTGGTTCTCGGGGGAATACTCGGTAGAGGTAGGAGTAATATCTTCACGGCTACTGTCAAAACCAACAACGTCGTCGGAAGAGAAACTTGCACTCGGAACGGAGGTTGAGGTAGTCATCCAATTGATAGCGCACGAAGAATCCTGGTAACCCTTCCAAAAATCCGAAGTAGAAGTCGAGTCCCACAACCCCGAAGGAGCAAACGCATCGCCCTCCATGTATTGATCAGCGACCGAAAAGATCTGCAACTCCGGTCCGTCTGCACTTGAGAGGCCTTGGTAAGACTTGGGCAGAGAAGCGGGCTCTATAGGCAGAGCCGGATGGCCGGTTTCCGTGATGCGGAGCTCCATGTCATGAACCTCAAGCTTCTTGAAAGTCGCCGTATTCAAAGCTACATCCATCACCATTCCGAGTTGTCCAAGGGCCGGTCGGGAGACCAGCAAAGGGACCTCGCCGTTCACCACGGCGACCTTCAAAGCCACCTTGAACTTCCCGATGCGAAAGCAAACCACAATGGCATAGCCCGCAACGAAAACCTTTGAGGCTCCGAACCTGAACGCTTCTTTGCAGGAGAGGAACTGGGGCTCGCATCCTCTACGCTTGGCCTCCTCGATGTAGCCGTCAACCCATCCGGAGCCTGCCACCGATCGCGAACAAGCCGTGTCAGTGATGGCCAGTAGTCTCTCCGCCTCGGCCTCGCCAAGATCCCATGTGACATGTACCACATGGCACGGAAAATTCGTCCTCTGCGTCTCCGGCTTCGTGGTGGTCGGGCCACCTCCACCGCCAGATGTGGCGCCAGAGCCGGCGCCCGCATGCGTGCCAGTGCCCTTCCTTGTGGTCGACATGACCCTTATAATAAGGTACGTGTGCGTTTAGAAATGAGCCTTATTATAAGGGCCATTTCAAATGGACCTTAAAAACAGCAACTCTGGACGTTTACACTCTGTACATAGGCCTTTGTACAGCGTTTGTCTTGTTCCTGCGCTAATTGCCACAAAAAAACAAAAAACCTTAAATTATCCCCTATGAATCATATCAACCCTGAACCCCTGCAGGTTGAAATCCCGACCTTATAGTATTTAAGTGTGCATATGCATGGTGCTCAACAATGCGGCTAGCAGAACACTTCGTGAGGGTTGCAGTGCATGGAGCATGAGCTTTGTAGTAGCAATAGTAGTAGTAGTAGTAGTAGTAGTAGTAGTAGTAGTAGTAGTAGTAGTAGTAGTAGTAGTAGTAGTAGTAGTAGTAGTAGTAGTAGTAGTAGTAGTAGTAGTATAGTAGTAGTAGTAGTAGTAGTAGTAGTAGTAGTAGTAGTAGTAGTAGTAGTAGTAGTAGTAGTAGTAGTAGTAGTAGTAGTAGTCGTGGTATGTTTTTCTTTTTCGTTTGCCCCCTACAGGGAGGGTTGATGGTGAGACAACCCGGGGGCAAATGAAAAGGAAATAGTAGTAGTAGTAGTAGTAGTAGTAGTAGTAGTAGTAGTAGTAGTAGTAGTAGTAGTAGTAGTACATCGTATTGGTACGAATACCATTACTGGCGCTAGCAGTCGTATAAAGTAGTAGTTGTATTTGCATTGTTGTTTCATTATAATAGTAGTATATAAGTACCGTATTCAGTGGTTGTTATGGAAAGAATAGTGGAGTAGAAGAGGCCTCGGGAAAATAGTATGTAGTTGTTGTAGTAGTGGACGTTGTGGTGAACTTATAATGGAGGCAATAGTGGTAGTAGAGTAGTATTAACTACTAGCATTCAGTCACAGTAGTCTCGTTCTGCTTAGCTCCTTCAGTACCTGCTTCCCACGTGCAATGTCGAGCTCCGATTCCGAAATCGACTTGCAGATGCTCCGCCGGATGGAGAAGCGCGAAGTGTTCGTCGACACGTTCAAGAAACAGCACATGTACCAGTATGTGCAAGAAAAGTTGAAGAAGATCGATTGTGATGCTGTGGTGATATCTCCGCCAGTGACTCCTCGTGCAGCAGTCAGCAATCCGAAAAGTGTACGTGAAAAAGAGACCTTCCAATGGAAGAAAAAGGTTATGCATCTGTATGAAGTGTTCACGACGCCGTTGAAGCTGGATTTTGCCAGAGATGTATATATTTGACTATGGCCTCCAGTTTCCGCAGATCCGTGTCGACCTGGAATTCGTAATTCACGTTCGAGTCAAGCCGGACCACTGTTTGGAGGGCGAGAAAAGCAGTTGTGTTTGTCCCTCTCGTAGTCGTCCCAACCGTAGCGGTATTGTACTATGTACTAGTATCTATAGTACTAAGACTGGTAGTGTTGTATTGGTTAGTAGATTATCTAATACTGTAGTACAGTACCTTCACAAGTCGTAGTAGTAGTAGTAGTAGTAGTAGTCGTGGTATGTTTTTCTTTTTCGTTTGCCCCCTACAGGGAGGGTTGATGGTGAGACAACCCGGGGGCAAATGAAAAGGAAATAGTAGTAGTAGTAGTAGTAGTAGTAGTAGTAGTAGTAGTAGTAGTTAGTAGTAGTAGTAGTAGTAGTAGTAGTAGTAGTAGTAGTAGTAGTAGTTTTTCTTTTTCGTTTGCCCCCTACAGGGAGGGTTGATGGTGAGACAACCCGGGGGCAAATGAAAAGGAAATAGTAGTAGTAGTAGTAGTAGTAGTAGTAGTAGTAGTGGTGGTAGTAGTAGTAGATATAGCAGCAGTAGTAGTGCTGGGATATATGTGTAGTACGATATTGATGGGGAGAAATCTCCTCGAGTTGCTGCCTGCTCCCGGCCCTTGGGCCGGATCCCTTGGAGTCTTTAGGGGTTCAATCCTAAATCCTTAAAAGCCCTAGAAAACCCCAACCCCAAACGCACACGAACCCCTGCAACTCAAGAAAACCTTGTAGAGGCCTTGACGATTGTTGAAGCGGCCTAAGCAAGAGCCCTCCGACCCTTTCTATGTATCCAAAAATTCACAATCCGGAT
Source organism: Symbiodinium sp. CCMP2592 (assembly GCA_905221615.1). Lineage (NCBI taxonomy): Eukaryota > Dinophyceae > Suessiales > Symbiodiniaceae > Symbiodinium > Symbiodinium sp. CCMP2592. The sequence goes on along the minus strand of CAJNDT010005902.1, from coordinate 482,754 downwards.
CCCGAAACCCTTCTATCCCAAGTACCCCTTAAGCCCTTGAATCTGCAGGTTCTCCAGGCACTTTCAATACTGCTACTATTGTAGCCTTGTGGCTTTTGGCTTTCGGAGAAGGGCCGTAGATTCGGACATTCAGTATTCAGTATGATAGTGTTTGATTCCAGCCAATCAAAAGTTTGAACCAAAGTAGCAATTGATCTTCTTGCCAATTTGCTTGGCTTCCGGGCTTGTGCAAGGATGCAGGTTTTGGCATTCACAAATGATCAACAGTGGAGGTTCCAAGCGCGGCCATTCGACTTACAGGCTTTCGGTTGGGTGCCCTTCACCCGGTCTCAGGGTTGTTACTGGGTTTGGGGCTTCTAGGATTAGGATGTTGTGATGAAGCGCGGCCGAAATCTTGAAGCGAGCTTCCTGCATGGCATAGTACAAGAAATCCTTGAGCAACCCTACCCTTCCTCATCTTAATTGTGTATGCATGGACAGATGATGTACGGTGTTTTGATCACATATGACCCTTCAATATCTAAACGAAACTCATGTCAGGATTCCGACACTGGGTGCTTTTAGCTTTGTGCCCTGACATCTTAAGGCCAATCTTTGGTATAGGGCTGCAGCGATCCTGGGAATATAGGGCTTTCAGCTTTTGGATTCAGGGTTCCATATGATTGGTAGCCTGCCTTATACCCCCTGAACCTGAACCCCAAACCTTCAGACCATCGATGGCTGATCCATTTTGCGGCAAGCCGATGTAAGCCGATGGACGCTTCGGTTGGCTTCGTGATCTGGGAGGCCGGGTCTCCGCTTGGTGAATCACACTTAATGTAATTCAATCAGTGGTGCAGGTCGATGCGGCTTCGTGCGATGATTTCTCTGGTCCCTCATGGTGGGATGCCCAATATTCTCAGGGTACCGATGCAAATTGTATTGTTGCATAAGCTACTATGGCCCTAATAATACCCCGAAGCCGCCCAGGTCAGAAACCGGAAGTCATTCGCTTCGATCATCGGTGCTGCCCTTCCCCTGCGCTCTTTGCTGGGTGGGTTGAAGTTCAAGCTTCGGTCGGGGGTTAACTTCCAAGGTATGCTACAGCTTGGGGTTCACCAATACAGCCTAATTATAAACCCTGAGGATCTCCTCAACTCAGAGCCATCAAACCATCCTGCGACTAAGGGTTCTGTAGCCTTTGCAATTGATTGGCTTCTGCCTTAGACTTCAGGGACTATAGTGGCTTTAAGGTTTATCCGAGTGAGTCCAGGGATTAAGAAGTTCAAAAGGTGGTTTAGGGAAGGGCTTCTGGTGTGAGACTGTTTCAATAGTGCTGTGTGTCAGGGCTGGGTTGCGATCGTGCACTGGCTTGCTGACCGAGCTTCGTATGGGCCCGAGCTTAGACATAAGCCAGCATGTCTTGGCTGAAGTCCGGTGATGTTAAATTCAAATGCAGTCCAGAGTCCAAACTGCTGGGTCGCGAGTTTCGGAAGGAGGAGTCGCTTCAGGATGATTCTCGGCTGATTGATTCTTGCTGATTCTTTGTTGTGACCATCATGCCATGACTGCCGACACCATCAACCAACAACAGCAACCACTACTACTACTGCTACTAGCACTACTGCTAACTACAGCACCTACTTACTATAGTATAGTACTAGCACCACCGCGATTAAGACTGCTACCACTACTATACTACTAGCTGCTCTTGCTCCTGCTGCTATACACGTCGTTTTTGGGGCTCCTCACACATATACTCAGGTGGGATTCGCGGTGCTACGCGACCGCTCGGGGAAGCTGTTCCAGACTAGACGCAAACCAGAACGTAAAGATGTGATTGCCAATCCCAGGGCTGCTTGACTGAAGACAATGCTGAAATGGAGCTGTGTGGTGATTGAGCATGTATGGCACATGCCTGCTGTAGGCCATAGCAGCCGTGGTGAGGGCTTCTGCAGAGAGACGTCGCCTCAGCGCGGCGGTCATATCGGATGGTTTGTGCTGGTGGTACCAGCGCTATTCCCAACTTCCGCAAGGTGTGTCTGTACATGCCCCATCTGTAAAAGAATGGGGAGTCCGTACTGGCATAGCTCTGAAGAAGCTTGTGCCTCACTTCCGAATTGCAAATGACTGTGCCATACTCTTATGTGTATTGTAGAAAACCTGCTCTGGACACCATGACCTAGATGTAACATATATACATTTGAAACATACATCTATAGATACACATATACATATATGTATGCGTCTATAAGGACTACTATATAGCTTCTGGGGTGGTCGTTGAAAACAACTGACAACCCTAGTGCCTTACAATCCTACAGGCTTAAGCCCTAAACAACCAAGCCACTAAGTATCCCCCTATGTGAACCCTGAACCTCAGCCCAGGTGAGTCGATTCAAGAGATTGTCTCGCCGATCCCGCTCCTCTCGGAATAAGCAGCTCATGGCCCTGAAGTCTGAACTTCGAGACTCGTTGCCGCCGCCCCGGCCGGACTACAGCAAAGGCACACTCAAGTGCAAAGATGCCGGTGAGCAAGATGATGATGATGATGATGATGACGGTGATACTGATTCCGAGCTGCATAGAGTAAGTCATATGTATTTGCAATGACGTTCCTAGTGCCTCTGTCTAGAGTAAGGACAGCGACTGCAGTGCCAGCGAGTCCGAGTCTGATGCTGTTTCTGTGGCCTCCGATGAAGACTCCAAATCTTTGGTCTCCCTGGCCCAGAATGATCACAAGCTTATCTTGAAAACCCCAGACTTTCGGCTTAACCTAAAGATTGTGCTCGAGAGTTATTTTGATTAATTGAGCAATATATGCTGCAACTTAACTTTCTATGTGCCAACAGCCAACAGCCCAGGCGCCATCAAGACCTCGTCCTGCTGTTGCAGACATCACACCTCCGAAGGAAGATGATCCCAATCGGGCTAAGCATCGGCAGTCACTCATCGAGTTTGTGCAATGAGCTGTAATTACAAACTAGGTCTTCAATTGCATTGTCACTGACTAAGGAGTCTTCTGGACGACTTGAAGGCCACGGCTTCGAAAGCCAAGAAGGTCACGTTTGTGGATTGCCCCAACCCGAAGAGTCAAAAGCCTCCGCAGAGCCTCACCAAAGATTTGTACTGATTAGTTCTTGCTGCTTTTGGATTTAATTGGGGCTATAGGGTTATAGGTATATATATACATATACATATGCATGTGGGGTTCTCTCAACTAAGGCCACTTGTGACGGAATTGAAGCCAGCGGGGCGAGCTGATTTGGATACTGAATCTGCTTTGCCTGCTCCGCTGCTAAAGAAGAACAAGCCCCGAGAACCTGTGGTACCACCAGCTGTAGCTTGCCTAAACTTTCTGCCCATGTGTTTGTATTCCATCGGAGTTATGATTACCAACTGATATTTTAGTAGTGCAGAGGAAGCTTTGTGCAGCCCAGGTTGTGGCCAGTTTGAAGTCCCTTGCCGCTGTGAAAGTTCAGCCTCTCTTCCCTTGTGCTCAGCGGCTAAGCTGCATTTATCTTGGGATGTTCGTGTATACTTTGTCTGTCGCCTGGGATAGGCTAAGTTCAGGTGGGCTGAAGAAGATGCTGTTGACCCCGATCAAGAGGGCAAGTCTGTTCCGAAGTCCACGGGCAAGCGTAAGAAGGCTAGTGCAGAAGATTCACAAGATGCTGCTGATCCCAATCTCGAGGGCAAGTGTGTTGCGAAAGCCAAAGGCAAGTCTAAGAAGAAGGCTAGTGCAGAAGATGCTCCTGATCCCGATCTCGAGGGCGATGCGGTTCCTAAATCCAAAGCGAAGCCTAAGAAGGCTACTGTCAAGAAGGCAGTGCAGGATGCCAAGGTTCCCAAGAAAGCCCCAAGCCCCAAGCATGCATTGCCAGAGAACTGCTTGTACAAGCCTCATGAGTTCTCGGAGAAGCGAATGAAGTTCATCCGCAAGCGCCAGAAGAAGCTTGGCCTCAGCTTTCGTGATGCCAACAAGCTCTGGGTCGGTTCGATTACTCGTGCAAAGCTGCTGGACAACATGCCCCACAAGGAGAAGGTTCGCAGACGCTTTGTCTGATGTGTGTCTGATGATTCTTAAAGAATCTTCAAGATATATGCGGTGCCCATGCTAGAGTTTTTTTCATAATTGCCTGAAGGCAAATTCATTGTGGCTAACCACAAACATGCATTCCTCGAGCCTCGCTCTTAATTCTCGCATGTGCCTGTATGGAATCTCCATCCGATCCTGCATGCCGATAGAGATGAAAAGTTCAGTGCGCCGACAAACTGTGTGTGCCAGGTCTAGGCATGTCCCTATGCTCTATGCAAGTTTTTAAGGATACACTTGTGTGTCTGTGTTGCAGGCTTTCGCCTAGAAGCTTGGACTGCCGGGGTGTGTGTCAACATGGTAGTCGCTGAGCTGTTGCGGTGGCGGGTCCCGCCAGTAATGATACTGCTGTGGATCTTGCTGGCCTACAACGAGAGAATGCACCAACGTGAGGCCTGGCTCGGGAGTCTGTGCTTCAAGCTGAATGGTCATTACTCTAAGAACCCATAGGACATCGACTGCTTGGAAATCTTCGCTGGTGCCGGCGAAGTTACGGGAGCACTGCGGAGAGAGACTTACCTAACACATCACATGTTGAAGCGATCGGATGATTCACTTCACTCCCTGCAAACCAAGATGAGGAAGGCTTTGCTACTGCTGATATGGACATCATGCTGAACCCTAATTATGTGTATGGACTTATCGACGGCCTCGGGATTTGCGCTGCTAGACGAACAAACTTAAAGCAGACTATAGAACCTGCTTCCCCAAACTCTGATCGCTTACGCAACCCAGGCTGGCAATCAATCTGGTTCGTCGTGTTCGACCGGGAGGATGTGCGGTGTTGGCTCTTTGTTGCAGCAGTTTCTCCGTTATGTAGGGAGCTTAGATGGCTTGCGTGATTTCTCTACAGTGCAGGATTGGTTGCATGTCTAGAATTGAAACAGAGTCGGCCCCACAATGGTTTCATGGCTTCTGCAAGGTCCCGTGCTACATCGGGCAGATCTGTTATCCATCCAGGTGGCAACCGTGGTTATGGTTTTGTCAAAACCGGCACAATACTAGCAGCCAGGACAGTATTGCTACTTCTTCTGTTATCGGCCAAGAATGTGTGCTGGCTGTTGGAACAGCCAGCACAGTCGTGTTTCGATGACATGCCTTGTTGGAGATGGTTGCTCTCCCGTGTTACTGCCGCTGGGTGTCAACTATATGTCTCCAGACGCTGCTTTGTGTTCGATTGTGAGTGTTTGTCTACGGTTTGTGTGTCTGTTCAGTCTGTTCTTGATCGAGGCTTCTTCGGTTTCTGAAATGTGGGATAGATCGTTTGCCAGCACAAGGTATACCGTGGATATTTCTACATGGGATGCTTTGGAGGGCAGACTCCCAAACGGCATATCATCTGGTCCAACCACTATGACTTTGTGAACGACATAATTACGGCGGGGGGCTACCTATCCGAGACAGCCAAGCAGGCTCTTGCTTCTACAGCTTTGGTGGCCCGCAAGATACATCCTGTAACAGCGAGGAAATGCTTCACTGGTGTACGAAAACACCTCAAGAGGAGCCAGAGCTTTGCCTGCGTTTATAATGTTCCCAAAGATATATAATCCTGCCACGATAGACCTGCCCGATTGTGAATGTGCCCAGGCGCTACACTCCAGGATTTGGCAAGAAGATCGCAGAGTACTTCAAGGACTCCGTGGCCAAAGGTGTCGCTCTCCTCAAATGATCGATTGGATGGGGGCTTTATATGTACACGATTTAAGATGGTTGGAGGATCCTATCTCTCTCAATTAATACATAATTATATATATATATATATATAGGACGACGATCCTCTACTAGTTTATGCTACCGTTACAAAAGCCTTCAACTTTACTTGGGGAGACCGAGCTTCCGTCAGATTCCACTAATTCTGGGTTAGGGGGGTAGGGCTTTAGGGTGTATAGGGTTCCAGAGCTTTCAGGGGTTAGAGGTTTAGAGATCTAAGGTTTGGGTAGGGCATTTAGTATTAGTAGTAGTATGGTAGTAGTAGTAGTAGCAGCAGTGCTAGCCGCAGTCGCGGTGGCGGTAGTACTAGTACTAGCAGCAGCAGCAGCAGCAGCAGCAACACTTTGGCCTGAGGCTCGAGGTCTTGGGATCTACGACTTTAAGGGGCTCTGTTTTTGATCGGCTGCAGGACATACCAGGATTTAGGAGGGATTACAGGGCTTGTTTCCCAACGGTAAGACATACCAGGTACCAAGGTTGAGGGTTTATAAGGGTTTTGGCAGGAGAATAGTAGTGATAATATTAACAGGAGGTTGTAGTTGCAGTAGTATATATATATATATAGAGGGTTTAGGGTTTAGGGTAGCAGTACAGTTTAGCTGTTCTTGTTGCTGTCCAATCCGGAAATGCAACAGCCGGTGCTACTTCTAGCACGTGTCGCTCAGAGCAGACCTGCGAAACATATGTCAACAACAGATATTGGCTGTGTTTACCTAAGCTATACAAAAACCACATTTGAGAACCTTCTCGAAGCCTCCCAGGTTTTGTTGCCAGGGCCCCAAGAACCAGCGGCAGTCGATCTCGCGATGACCGATCGAGAGCTGTTTGTGGACTGTATCCATGAATGCTTGGATGATTTTCCAGATGTGCCTTGGACATTAATATAGGGATCGGGTTACTAGTGGGCAAAGCTTGGGGCTCGGTTTCGGTTTGGGGGTCCCAGACCGGGTCGATGACTGGATTTTCTCGTCCTCTCCCGCTTTCTCTTTGTCCCTCTCTCTATCTCTCTGCCACTCTCTCTTGCTGTCTTGCCCCTGGCCCATTCTCCTGGTCTCATGATTATAAAGAAGCCAGTTTAATTAATCCTGTACAGGATTAATTAAACTGGCTTCTTTATAATCATGAGACCAGGAGAACGTGTAGGAATCAGTGCAAAAACCTCGGTCCAAACCCCAACCATGCATGCATTGTTTCCCTTCGTGATCGAGACCCCCAATTCCGTGCAGGCTGAGCTGATCCCAGTGGTTGGCTACTTGCTTGGATGCAAGCATCTACAGCCTTCTGGTCTGTGGGCTTCTTGGCCCACATATATAGATGCAATTCCGGCTCTCGATTCTCGGTCTTCTCGATAAGGAGGATGCAATTGCCGATGTTCAGCAGAGCCTTGGATAATCGATTATAAGGGTTTCTCGGGCCAAGATCGTGAAACTGCTTCGGGCTGGGGTCGGGCACTTCACGCAACTTCACGTGAATTCACGGTGGTCCTCTTTACTTTAGTATTAGGCCGGTGTGAATTTCACGTTTTTCACGTTCGTTTCACGGGCAGCCCCCGTGAAGATTCACACCCTCACTAGGGGCAGCCTTGAATTTCACGTTTTTCACGTTCGTTTCACGGGCAGCCCCCGTGAAGATTCACACCCTCACTAGTGGCAGCCTGAGTGTCATTCATGTGCATATATGTCATCTGAGGAAATTTGCTCAATTGTCTGAGCAGAATAATGATTAGGCCTCTTGGCTCTGCGCATGAAATTCACAGGTTTCACGCGGAGCTGTCGCGTGAAAAAGCGTGAAAAGGACCATAAAAGCAGCCCAAATGAACCCTAAACCGCGTGAATTGTGTGAATCCTGCATATACATAAACTACCACAATTGCAACCTGCTTTTCACAGCATGCTTCTTGATATGCAAGCACGGGGCTCCAAATCAGCCGTGGATCTTTCTAGGTTGCTGTTTCACAATGGGTAAGAACAAAGAGCTTGCAGCTGCGTTCAAGCAGGGCAAAGCTCTGCGCAAAGCAGAGAAGGCTGCTGCAGCAGCGCCAGTTGAAGTCGCCAAAGCTTTGAGTTTGAACAAGAAGAAGAAGAAAGACAAGAAGACTACGGAGCCCGAGCAGATCGAAATCACAGTACCTTTGGATACCAAGCTTCCAGGTGGTGTGACCTTGGCTGCCTACATGAAAAGAAATGCATTGAGCTACCAGGAGGCAGTGCGCATCTATCATGCATACACAGACTTTGCCCAGGAAGAAGAGCATCAGGAAGAGCTTGCAAAGCAAGCACGCAAAGAAGCCAAGCAAAAACGCAAGGAAGCTGAAGCAGCTGCAGCAGCACTGCTCGAAAAGGCAGAGCCGGTCGATGAGACAAGCCGGGCCAGCAAGAAACCAAAGGGAAGCAAAGGCAACGCAGGGGATCCGGTTGCAAAAAAATTGCAATTCAGTGACGAAGAAATTGCCGAGATGATCCTGGAACTGGAGGAACACTGCAACGATCCCCCCTCTCCCAAGAAACCACGTCGGGTTTCAGGGAAGCGATCCCTGACAGAATCCGAGCGCAAAGTGTTCCCAATCCAAACGCCAACAGCCGCAAAGCCTAACGAAACGACCCCATCCGAAGAGCCAGAAGCGGAACAGCCTGAAGACGAAGCCGAGCAGCACGGCTCCAATGACGGCTGTGGATCTACCTCACGCAAGCCGGCTATCAAGAGACAGTGGTCACCTAGCTGAATACCACCCTTTAAGGATTGCGAGGGTATCCTAAGTCTGGGGGTTAGAGGTTTGGGGTTGGGTTTGTTGTGAAGAAATATTTTTTGTTCGATGGTTAGGGGGTGCTGTTGGTTTTGGAAAGATCAGTCGTATTTCTTTAGGGAGCCACCATGGAAGAAACACACAATGTTACAAAAACTGACCTGCAAAGTCCCAACACCCTTAGATGCACCCCCTATAAACACCCAAAGCTAGCAAGCTCCGCCAAAAGAGGATGCTAGTTAAGGGCGCTCGGGCCGACAGAGGATGCTAGTTAAGGGCGCTCCGTTCGGTTGTGTAGTGGGTTGCTGGGGTGGGTGGGGTGGTGGGGTGGGGTGGGGTGGGGGGATGGGTGGGGGGGTGGAGTGGGGGGTGGTGGGGCGGGTGGGTTGGGAGGTGGGGTGGCTTTCCAGGGGCCGGGGCACCGTCCCACAGGGGGTTGGGGCGCCGGGCTCCCGCCTGCCCCTATCGAAGAAATACCAAAGAGCCCCCTGCATGCTGGACCCCATGATTACGTAGGTCTATAACTAATTCCTAACCCGAGTGCACCTCAATCCCTGAACCTCGAACCCCGGACCATGTAAGAAACCCCAAACCTGGGAAGCAAGACCCTAGTTATAATAGCCCGATTGTTCACCAAACCGCCGCTCTATGTCAGCCCGATGAAGTCCCAAACCCAGGTCATGCACATCCTTGAACCTCGGAGAGGCCCACATCGACAAGGCTATGGGACTGACCGCTACACCCTCAACGTCAGTGGGCCCCTCGCAGTCCGAGCTGATGTCCGGGTTTCTCGGTATTTGTTTGCTCGAAGGATTCAGAGTCTGTATTTGTGCATATATATGTACATGAACACTCAAGTCTGTGCAGGTTGGATGAGTCGGTGAGTCAGACCGGCTCAGAGCACAAGTTGAGGGAGTATGCCAAGACAGCTGCTGGCTACATCCAGCAGTTAGAGTCGAAGCTTGCTTCCTACCAAGCTATCAATGATGTGAGGGGTAGCTGTGGCTACACCGATCGGCTTTCGGAGGAAATCCTTAAAATGACCGATGAGAATGATCACGAAGGATGGACTCAGGAAGAGTGGGATGAGTGGGAGGAATGGGACAGGCTTGAGAATGAATACTTGCATGGCAGCCAGGTCAGTGGCAACCATGATGAGGCTCCCCCGACAAACGCTGTTAACCCCGCTGTGAGGCCCGGGAACTTAGGACCTTCAGAAGTGCCATCAGCTGCGCCAGCAGCGCCAGCAGCTCCTGCTCTTACAGACGGGAGAGTGAACTCGAATACACACCGTGCCCAGTACATGCGCCTGGCTTCTCATCTTAATTTATTTCGATTCCTGAGTACATGCAGTGCTTTGAGCAAATCATGCAAGCAATGTGCTTTGTATAAGTAGATGTACTATTTGTGTGCACGATCCAAGACCCGCCAGATCGAAAGGGGCCAGTTGGGCAACTTCCCGCAATGCAAGAAGCTGTCTGAAGGCTCTCCCAAGGACCTCGAATGTGCCATGTCTTCTTAATGGTCTATCTCGGAGCCCCCGTTGTGAGCTTAGGTCTAGGAACTATATTCTCTAACCTATCACTAGAATAACTAATTATCCTCCAGGCTTGACATGGGGGCTTGGTTTACTTGGTGCACGCTGCTCCTTGAAGATTATTGTGTGTATTAGGGCAAACATACTTGAAACAAGAACGAACCAGGACATGCATAGCTCTGGGTTGACTAAGTAGCCGACGCCAGCATCCATCTATCGAGTGTCTCGTGTCCGTGGTATATATACAGATTCGATGCTATCCGTGCAGGAACGGAATGAGCTTTTCAAGGCTTGGCTGGCTTCCGGGGAAAACTTGGCGTGCCGTTACTGAACCGAGATCGCTACAATACAATTGTGTCAATCCAAACAATCGGTATATCTGTCGAATTCAGGAACTGCGAGGCTCGGGTGCGAGCCGAACGTGATGATACGGTCGTTGGACAGAAAAGGTATTCACTTGTGTCCGTGAAAGACATGACCCGGGTGCACGGGTTCTCCGAACGCAAAGTGGCGTCGATTATCGCCCGTGGAGGCGGGATTCCGGACGAGGATGCGCCGGATGTGCCAGAGGAAACCCGTTTCTGGTGCCTGCTGGCCCAAGAGAAGACCGACACTGCCAGTGTCAGGTGCATGGGATGTGCACAAAGCAATCATGTGTATAGGGCATGCATGGTCATGATACTCAAAACTGAATGTGCAAAGGGTGAATCGATCTATGGATGCTGGCGTCCGGGCCTCTGGAAGCTTTGCAGATGGGATACTTGGTTCGGCCCCAGAGCCGTGCATGTCCGGAAAAGGGTTTACCCCGTTGCCCTCCAACCCATCCTTATCGGGTGATGTCTTGCGGGCCTATGATGATTACAACAAGACCTTGGCTGCAGCTGCTAGTGCCTCGTCAAAGAACCGTGTTAATCCAAACTGCAATTCCTAAACTACAAATGACTATCAACCTTCAGCCCTTAACCTAACCCGAAACCATCTAAGGTGACAACCGATCCTTGGCCGGCCGCAGTACCAACAGTCGTGGCTCGCGAAACAGTGGGCGCAGGTTGCCGGCAGCCGTCCCCAGGAAGCCTTTGCTGGAGCAGAGCTTCAAGGATGAGACCGAGAAGCATGCGAAGTGGAGAATCTTTGTTGAATCTCAGAGAGATAGAGGGAGAGCCCGAGCGAGACAGAGAGACAGAGATGCAAATAGATAGGCTGGTGCATCTACATTCGTGTTCTGGGAGATTTCAACATTCTCTTGAGGCAATGAGCTCAAGAAGGAGATCCAAGCATTCCCATGCTTGATGATGGATTTGCCTGGCGACTCAGCGTTGGTCCCGGAACTCAGGAAGCACGAGGCGAAATTGACCAAACTGGCCAAGCTGCTGCTCTGCGGCAGCTCCATAAATCCTTCCTCGGGTTTTGAGTCTAGGAGGGCATGCTTTATATAGGCTATTATTAGGGTTAAATTAGGGGCTACACGGGCTCTATTTTGAAGGATCTCCTGCTCCATACCTCCCTTTCCTTTCTACTGCTACCGCTGCTTCTACTACTACTATTACTTCCGACACTACTACTACTGTGGGAAATCTTCGGTCAATGCTTTATGTATACAGGCCTGATACTACTGCTCCTCCTCCTCCTCCTCCTCCTACTCCTACTCCTACAACTACCCTACACCTGGCTGCTGCTACTGCTGCTGCTTGACCTGCTACTACCACTACTACTGCTACTTCTGCTACTACTACTACTACTGCTACTACTGCTACTACTACTTTTACTACTACTACTACTACTACTACTACTACTACTACTACTACTACTACTACTACTACTACTACTACGACTGCTGCTGCTGCTGCTACTACTACTACTATACTACTACCACCGCAACAACAACTACTACTACTACTGCTACTGCTACTGCTACTCCTACTGCTACTACTACTACTACTACTACTACTACTACTACTACTACTACTACTGCTATACTACTATTACTACTACTACTACTACTGCTACTACCCCTACTACTGCTACTTCTGCTACTACTACTACTACTACTACTACTACTGCTTCTACTATCTACTATACTACCACTACCAAGGGTCCGCAAAGACAACCTTCAGTCCACGGCTGGCTATTAGTTAGATTGGGGCCTCGAGTCTGGCTTCTGACCCTGGTCGTAAATCCAAATGCAGGCGAAGGGAATTTGGTTTGTAGATTGGGGTGACTGCCCAACCTGGGCAACCTGAAGACTCATGCGCATCAGATGGGTGCATAGATCGAGGGCATGCATCATACACTTTCGGATTGTCGGGTTAGCGCTCTTGGAGATTCCGGAAGATGGGGTAATATTCTAGTGAAAGGTGACATAGGAAGAACATAGAAACATTGTTTCCGAAGCTTTGCTATATGTACTACTGACTCGACTACTTGCTGGTTTTTCTGCTTATATAGTAGTCCATCTTTTTACTTGTGTTAAATCTTGCAATGGCTATCACCCGAACGCATAGCAGTCACCTATATCCTTTAGGTTTTTCAAAACTACACTACCAGTGTCCGTATTACCACAACCACCAGCAGTATGGCTGCAACTACTTACAGTAACCCCTAAGCTGTAAGCCCTTCAGGTTCAAGAACGCCAAGACCCACGAGGATATGGACCCGCTTTGCAGCAAGATTGCTGAAGAGGCCATATACGGAACCAGTCGAATGCATCTTCACTCCCCAAGGCTTCGATTGAATGCACATAATCAACGAACTCCAGGAACCCGAGTGTGGCTGTACTTGAAATTTAGAAGATTCAGACGGGGAGAGAAAGAGAGAGCGAGAGAGAGAGAGTGAGTGTTGAACTATAGAAGATAAAGACGAGGAGAGGAGAGGAGAGAGAGAGAGAGAGAGAGAGACAGAGACAGAGACAGAGAGTTTTCAAACAGACAGACACAGAGACAAAGACATGGAGGGAAGGGAGTTCGGGAGGGAGAGGGATAGAGAGGCAGAGATGGGTTCAGGACTGCATATTCTTCTCACAATCGGAGCTTCCAATGCTTCTAAATTCTGAGCTCAATTATCAACCCCAAATTCTAAACCCTCTGACACCGTAAGGAGCTTTAAACCGAAAGCCCCCCCCCCTAAGTCAAGAAAACTCCATATGCATCCTAAACCCCATATGCCGTCTTGCAGGTGGAGTTGTTGAAGATGACCAGAGGCCAAGCCAAGGGCCTCATCAATGAGATGAAGAAGCAGGGTGGTATTTCCTGAATACCTTAAGGTATACCATGGGCTATAGATGGTCTCGATGCAGACTGCAGCTAAACTTTAGCTGACAGGGGTGGTTTGTTGTGCTTGCAAATCAGCGCATTATTCTAGCCTGCCATCTGAACATGCTAAGCAGAGATGCTATCCGCATGCATTTCTTGAAGCTGCAGCTGCAAGTGCAACAACCAGGTTTTGCGCTAGATCCCAGGCATCGGGTGCCCCATGCATTGCAGGGGCTGTGAATGTGTGGTAGAACATCCTGTGCCGAAAGATCTCAGCCTCGGACCCGCCCTGCGATTACTCTTCGTCCATTCACCGAGATGCCTTGGCCAGAAAAGCGCTTTGCAACCATACAGTCGGTGAGCTTGTATGTGCAACTTCCGATGCAGTTGCATGTATAAGTTAGATATCAGTACGTACTCCCTCGCAGGTCCTACACCGCCACGTCCAAAACGTCTGCAAGACAGATTGGATGATGTGCTACCTTGTCTGGAATAGAGTTATTCTGCACATAAGCCCCAAGTGTGGTTCATTGTGCATCAGTTAAGAGCCTTCAAATTGCTCAGGCTAGTCCGTGCTACGTGTTCTGGCGATACTACGATTGGTCTCAGCTGTGAGCTTGGTGACTGGGTGCTTGATATGCCATGGTGAGTTCAAAAGTTTGGCCGTGGGGATACTAGAAACTTAAGTATAGGTCTGCTTCTGATTTAGAAATCACTAAACCAGCCCTTAAGTGTTTTATGGATGCCTTTAATTAAAGCTTTGAGTTTCAGGCGATGTGTATGAGTCGGCGACATTGGCAGGATACCCGAGCAGGCCTTTACGAGAGACAGAATTCCACCAACGTGTAGCAGCGTCGGGCCGAGCCATCAAGTGCGATCTGGAATGGATTCTGGTCCCTATGATGGATGAAAACACTCACAACATGAAGATGGAGAGCTGGCCTATCCTATCTCCTAGTGCCCTTGCTTCCTGGTTTGATAGTCGGGCTACTACATAAATCCTACAAACAGAATTAGGGTTTAGGGTTTAGGGTACAGTAGAAGCCAGAAAGTTGGAACATCATTACCCTCATGCCCTTAAGGTAAAGTATAAGGGATCCTAGCACTAATCCTCTTAAAGCCATGTTCCAACTTTCTGGCTTCTACTGTATAGAAAACTCCCGATGAAACCCCAATCCTCCTTTTGTTTAGTGCCCAGGCTGCAGCTCTCATCAACGAGGGTTGGTTGCAAAGCCTGGCGCCGACTGACCATCTGGAGGATTATTGGGGGAGAATGCTTAAGGACTTTCCTGGTCACCCGTTGGTGAGACAACCTGAAAAATGGCGGTGTTCGATCCCGGTCTGCCTTTGGGGAGACGAAGGCACCATTAAAAAGTCGAGCTGGATGATCTCTTCATGGCTACTTGCTCTGATGATGGTGCTTGATTTGCTGTGATTACCCTAAACCCCTGCTTTAACACAAAATGTTTCCATATTATGAAGTCCAAGGATGCCAGACCTCAGCCCCTGCCGAAACGACTCAAGGGCTTCAAGATGTGCTATGTTTTCAATGCCGGTATCTGCTTATTGGATGGATGGAAAGGTCAATACAACCCTGCAATCCCTGTATGGACGACTGGTGGCTGACTTCAACAAGCTTTCGACCCAGGGGGTTTCCACGAATCATGGGGTTCCTGTGATTGAATAGTAGGATATCGTCAACAGTTGGCTTAGAAATTTTGTCCGAATCACGGTCTACAGTATACTATCCCCTTAGTGTTTTAGGTCTGGCTGTAGGGTTTATGCCATGTTACACCCCTGGCCCAAGGTGTT